>PVLA01003409.1:0-214936 GCA_004027455.1 Hydrochoerus hydrochaeris
TACATTTTTTCCCTTATCACTTATGGGAGTATGGCAGGCCCTGTGAGGATAGCGCCTGTCTTGGGTCAAGGACTCTTCATATGAACCCAACCAGGCCTTACCCGTCATGGGCCTGCAGGACAGCAATTGGTCCTGTGCCTGTCTTAGGCGGCCGGTGGCGTAACATATGTGTCCTAGTTGCCCATCTCTGGCTGCCTGTAGGACAGTGCCTGTCTTGGGTCAAGGACTCTTCATATGAACCCAACCAGGCCTTACCCGTCATGGGCCTGCAGGACAGCAATTGGTCCTGTGCCTGTCTTAGGCGGCCGGTGGCATAACATATGTGTCCTAGTTGCCCATCTCTGGCTGCCTGTCCAGTATCTCAGGGCAGTTGTCTCACAGGAATTTTGTAAATCCTCCCCCATGAGCTCTTTCATTTAAAGCTTTTGTATAAACTCTCTCATACTATGCACAGAAGGTAAAATTTCACAATTAGTTTTCACAAAGGGGTTACCTAGAGGGTTTCTAGTAACTCCTCTGGAGTTTCTATTTGCAATTTCATATTGAGTATTACATGAAAATATATATATGTGAATTACACAAATTACAATTATCAGTACAAAACTTTCCAAGATCCCCGCGCCCCATTCCCACATGCGGTGTCCTTTTCCTGGAGAAGTGATTCCTCGAAGCGCTCTCCTCCACCCATGGACCCTGTCGCAAGGCGCGGATGGACTAGGACGCGGCATGGGTGGAAAAGGGCGCCAGAGCAGATCAAGTTCTTCGTTATATTGGACATAACCAGACCTTTTTCTGGGTCTCAGCCACCTCAATCTTTCTAGGTTCACGTGGTCGAATCCCACATTGATTCATTCAGTGCTCTCAGGCCTCCCTGCCACCCCACAGCTGCACTAGGATTTCTGCTTTCTCGAAAGCTATTTTTTCCCGCCAGCTCACTCAAAGGACTTATGATGACTGCAGTTACCATAGGAATTAGTCATCTGTCATAAAGGTGGCTGCATGAGATCACAAATACTCAAAGGAGAGCCAGGAAGGGGGGGTGATATTCAAAACAGATAATCTACACTGAAAGTGGCTGACAGCTTAATGAGAGAGGGAATGTTCTCATGTGTGTGTGGGTGTGTGTGCGCGCGCGCGTGTGTGTTCACTTCTCTGAGAGACAGATTCACTGCCAAATATTTCTCTCCTGTTTCTCCCTTGCCCACTTTAGAAATCCTTCAACGAAATAGAATATATTTAAACTCAAGGCCACAAGCCCTCTCCTCACCAGCAGCTGGCAGAAATGCAGGGCCAGTACTGCCTGGGTCAGCCTAGACACCATACCTCAGGGTCTAGGCAAGCTGCTTGCATGTGACCATTCACTTGTCATTTGCAAACAAAGGCCAGAGAAAATTTCAAAATGATTTCTTTCTCTGCCTGGATTGTTTGTTTCTTGAACTC
This sequence comes from Hydrochoerus hydrochaeris, assembly GCA_004027455.1. Classification (NCBI taxonomy): domain Eukaryota; kingdom Metazoa; phylum Chordata; class Mammalia; order Rodentia; family Hydrochaeridae; genus Hydrochoerus; species Hydrochoerus hydrochaeris. The sequence goes on from PVLA01003409.1 coordinate 1,441, forward strand.
ACCATTTTGACTCCTGAGGTGGAATATCTTTTGTTCTGGGGGTGGAACATTTTTATCATGAGGTAATTAAACTGTCACTATTTCAACACTCATAGTCATTTTGTTCTTTTCTCCCCCTTAAAGGGCTTTTAGTATCCTAAGCCCTGCTTCCACCCTCAGACTTAGTGTTGAAACTCAGCTGGCAGCTGAGCCGCATACAAATATGAATCTGAGACCCTCATCCCAGCCATAGATAGCCGTTCTGCTAACCTCAGTCATGGACAGGACCATAATGCAAGCCACACACCTGTGTATATAGCCAGAGATAGACCCCTGTGAACCAGAATCCAGAGCCTCCCAATGACCCCAGAAGCCAAGGGACAGAAGAGAGGTAGACAGGCTGTGTGAGTCATTCCCACCAGGAAGCTGCAAGTCACCAGGGACCCCTTCATACAGATGGGTCAGAGACAGTTTTGTCATGAAATCCGATACAGTCATTTCAGTTTCCTAGCAACAAGATGCCAATCAGCCAGTTGTAATTCAAGAATTCATTGTCTTTGTTATTGAAGAGCCAGCAGCAGGGAGGGGAAGAGGATGTCCCAGCATGAATAGAGCTGATCTGTGTCCTGAGGATGAGGAGACCAAGTCTGCAGAAGTAGGGGCTTCAGCAAACTTGCCTCTTTTTCCTTCTGGCTCTTTGACGTTGGATGCATACTCCTGTCTCCACAGCTGCCACCACTGCGCTGGTTTCTTGTTCCTGCATTAATTAACGGCTGTCGATGGTTCCAGTTCCAAATCATACGGCATGTTTGTGAATCACACACAGTGCTTGCTCCGTGCTCCGTGCTCCGTGCTCCGTGCTCCGTGCTCCGTGCTCCATGCTCCATGCTCAAAACATTGGCAGTAGAACACGCAGCAGGACAGAAACAATAAACCTTTGCAGGCTGAGCTCCTAAATACATGGGTTGGGTTTTTCTAATGCTGTCATGGCTAAGTGAGGTGCTCAGGTCAGTGAGACATTATCGTGCGTCTCATTCCCACACTTTTTATAGCACCTGCAAATTTATTACATAAGATATTATTTTGTACTCAATCAAATTACTTAGAACTATTTGTAGTCATTTGAAATACACTCCATGTTGATTAAAATAATTAGTGTAGGGCTACTAAATATTTACCTAAGATATGAATCCAGAGGGAATTTGATAAATTTAATTAGCAAGAACTAATTATTGTTATGATAGGAGTTAGGGTTTAATAAATATAATTACAGAGTACAAATGACGGTTTCTTAATTAATAGATACTAGTTGCAAAGACAAGAGCCATTATCATATTTTCGTGCAGGACATGCCATGCAGTACACCTTCCAGATGTCGGTGGCGGCAGCGATGGTGACTTACAATGAGAGAAGCCACCGCTTGTACGGTGTCTCTGCTGCGAGGCACAGAGCTCGGTGCATTTGGCATATTAGCTTGTGGAATTCATAAAGCAATATTACCATGATCCACAGTTTATCTATGTAGGAAGGAAGACCCAGAAATGTCAAGGAGCTTGTTTACACCCCTGGAAAAGACAAAGGTGCGGTTCGATCTCACTTGGGTTAGCGCGGCACTCTGAGCCACTCCCTGCGGTGCCTAACGCAAAACAACAACAAAAACAGAAATAGAGACTAAAACGTTCAACATGAAACAGCCAAAAACCTCTCCTCCACATTTGTTATCCATGCATAATAAACTTTGGTATTGGAATATATAATTTTCAAGATTTTGGAAACTCTAAAGAGGATTCAAAAGTGACCGATATTGGTATCATCAACCTAATACGAGACCATTAGATGAACCAAAGTTTTTTAGAACATTTTTCCAAAAAGAACTTGACAGGCACAGCTCCCAGTGTGTGTCTCTGTTCACTGTCTTTTCCAGCAAGAACCCAAAATCTTTAGCTGTGCCTTCAGGACACTGGGGAGTGCTGGAGTCTCATTTATAGGGGAAATGGGCAATTATAATCAATAATAGGAACAGATTGCTGTACGAGTAGGTTGCAGAAGGCAGATTGTCTGAGGCCCAGGGCTTTCTATTCAAAGTGGATTGTGGAAGGTCTGGGTTGGTGCCAAAGAACAGAGCAAGCCTAGAGACCAACTCCCTCGGGCTCAGCCCTATTTAGGATAAATGGCATTTCTGTTCCTGGTCAATCCTGAGACACAATTTAATCTAAGGGGAGCGACATGGGAGGGAAAAAAAGAAAATGAGAAAAACCAATAAATAGTAAAAACAGGAAGCAGAGAAAGACAGGCCTGGGAGCACCGTTCTTTTTGTGCCTGTTAAATGAACTCTGATGGGGATGAAGAGAGAGAATTATCCTATTTATATATTGAAAGGAATTTTAAATATGCACAGCCAGGGAGAGAGGATCCACAGAGATTGAAATGCAAAACACAGCGTGGTCTGTGCATCTCACCGTCTATCTCTCAGTACCATTAGCAAGCTCCTCACGCCAATTTCTGGAAAGCTTCTAAAACTCAGGTCAGTCTTCTCCTTACTCAGCATTTCTGTTTTAGAGAAGCAAATTCTATTTTTAAAAAGGAATGGTCCTTCACTTGCAAAACACCTTGCAAATATATTCACACAGGGGCACAGCTACACACACAACCAACCAACCCATTCACGCACAGATGCTCACACCCCTCCACCACCTTTACAGGTGCACCCAAACCTTTTGGCGATGGGGTTACAGGCAGAGTGTAGGGATAACACACACGTGAAAGAAAATCTGCCATCAGGCAGCGACATGCGAGCACAGATTAGATTTTAGGGGGAGTGTGTTATCGTTCAACTGAACACAATCATTTCAGCAACAATTAAGGGCAGAAAACTGAATACACTTGCCCATGAATATACCCTGTCCGCATTTAAAATGTAGTGCTCCACGCAACATAAATCAAATCCCACACTGGCTGTCCCCACCAAGCACATGTCTCCTCTTCAGTAGAAGAAAGAAACTGTCCTCACTGGCCTCACTGACAGGTAATTAGATGACCGAGTAGCTGCTGCTGTTTTCCCTGATCTTGGGCCAGCAGACCCTGCATCCTAAGCCAAAGTCCTGGGACAGAAAAATTGCTAAACATAAATATAAGTGATGTCAGTTTGTCCTATCCTCGGTCTCTCCTTTCTTCTCTGTCTCTGAAGTACACTCAGGGTCCCTGTACTTTCAAAGGAGGCCTCTTAGTCTATAGGGTTTGACCAAGGGCAACTTCTTTCCCCTAGAACAAGACATAGTTAGAAAATAACCTTAAAATTAAAGATCAAAATTACCAGCCCCAGCTGCCTGTCCCTGCCCTACCTGCCACTGCTATTCTTTTGTTTGGTGGCTCCTCTGTAAGTCAGGTAAGACCTGGAATAGCTGATTAGGGTTGACGTTTCTGATCTTTAGTCTCCAAAGCTGATTATTTTCCATCTAGGTCTTATTTTGAGGAAGCGGCATCAGTATGACTTTAGGAAATTCACCATTCTCTCTCCGGTTATTAATAAAATTTTAGAACTTCATATTTTAATAGCCAAGATTTTCAGATTTTTCTAACAAAGTTATATTTAAAAATAATGAAAATATATGGAAAAATGGGAAGAGGAGGCAGGATGAATTTTGACGGGCAGTACAGACCCCAGTTTTAGTGCACATGTGTGTTAGATGTTCCTCCAAACAGGAAAAGATCTCAGAATGCTTGAGCTACCTAGCTTGTCCTCCTTGCCAAGATCGGGGGAAAAGCCCCTTTTCAAAGCGACACACCAACAGTCTTCAGTTTGCTTAATTAACACACTATCTACTTAACATTTCACATCGCTTCTTCTAGATATCCGGCAGGTGCTGTTCATTGCATGTTTGAACGATTGTAGTTTGGGGAGGGAGAATGAGAAAGAGAAAGAGAGAGAGGGAGATGAATAGAGACAGGAATAGAGAGAGGAATAGAAGGGATAGGAAAAAATGATTAATTCCATAATAGACACTTGGTTTCTAAAATAAAAGAGAATTCAAGTCAACTGCACCCATGATGATGCGGATTGTCTTGTAGCACAAATTTGGGTCTACAGAAAACCAGCCATACGCAGCCCTGAATTAATCCCTTCCTTCCAAGAGAGCTTCTTCCCCTTAGGATTGACATCAGAGACTGAAGGTCCAGTTAGTCCCTGGCATGTGAAACACCTTCAAAGCCCAGATGTGAAGGTGGTTCCAAGGCACTAAAGAGATTCCACACTTGGAAAAAGTGAATTTTTCAGGCTCAATGTGGATAGTTTTTGTAGATCTAGATTTGTGATACCTGGACTGTATGAGTCATCATAGCACTGATGACCTTAGCACACTTTTCTCCTTGAGACCCCGCAGAAACGCTTAGATTTACATTAGCTCTCCGAGCCAGTAAAGACCAGGGGGAAAGCCTGAAAATGGTATGTGTGGGTGTGTGAAAAACACTTTGTAAAATGCAGCTTCCTTGTGAATAACCAAGAAGAAAATTTTCACCGTGCTGTCTCCATTCGCAGCCCAGGCCTGAGCACAGGTATGTGAAGATACATCCCAAAGAGGCCTCCCTCAGAGTGAAACGCCTGTCCCACAGGGCAGCCCCTGAAGCATCTGCTGCATCCAGGGTGGCCTGTCTACCTAACCCTCTTGCATGCCATGAGAAACCTGCATTCCTTTCATATCGATGTGCAAAAGAAAGGCAGAGAGCCCAGAGCTCAGGTCTACTTCAGGCTAATGAGTGCTAACCAATGGTGGACCAGAAGGAGGACCAAACATCTAACTAGGAGCGGTAACCTTGCTGGATATCTTTCTGTCCACCTTGTTCATCTTCCTTGTTCATCTACTATGAAGTATTTCAGGTCAGGATCATGATTCTAGGGCAACTCATGGGCAATGATTATAGTTTGCTAAATCAGTGAATCAGTCAATCAAACCATACCTCGACTGAATTGGGGGAGACCCCATGTACCAGAAGTCCCCACGTCTTTCTATTTTTAAGAACATTTGGGAAGCACCCCACGTGTCTGCTTCTGAGGTCTGTGCCTGGTGTTGTCCTCAGAACCCAGGGGACCAGGCCTGGCCCTGACATTCCATGCTGCGTACTTCCATGGGGAGACCGAGCGCCCCCTGTCACAATGGCTAGCAGTAGACTGAGAGTGCCCGTGCGTGGATGCCAGGTAGGTCTACCCAGTAGGTCCACCAGGTAGGTGGATGCTGCCCTCACCTCACTTACCCTCACCTCATACTCAGCTACTTACTGTGTCCCATGGGACACCAGCCTTGGACACCCCGCTCTGGCTCACAGCCCCGTCATTTCTTACCAGAACATAGAACTTATCTGTCCTCAGTTCATTCTCCAATCCTTTCCCTTACAGAAAGCAAACTATGCTTTCTACAAGGCACACTGGACTTTTCCATCCTACCTTTAAACCCTACAGCCCCACTTTTGGCTTCCCATGCCTATGGGACTCATCTCACACGTCCACCCATAGCTTTCTGGGCCCTGTCCGTGGCTGATCTTCCTCTCTAAGCAAGGTGAGACATAGGTTAGATGTTATCTCTTCAGAAATCTGTGTTGAAATCTTAACCTCTAACCTTGAGGTTAAAAAGGAAGGCCTTGGAGAAGTAATTTAGTCATGAGAATTTACACCTTTTCTTAAGACCTGGGGGCCTGCAGGAAGAATGTTCGCTAGTAAGGAACAACTCAAGAAAAGCAAGGAGCCTTGATTCTCATTCCGGCAGGGCCCCAGGTCATAAGAAAGTCACAGAGAGAAAGGCTGATGGTCCTAAGACTGAGTGCAACCAGGCAACCGCTGTGGTTATCTTTTCTTGCAGCACAGAGAGGAGAGAGAGCTCCTGAGAGCCACAGTTTCTGGGTCGTGGGGCTCCAGTGACCATCTTCACGCATCCCCTTTGCTCGTTCTCTGCTTCTGTCCAGCCACCAGCCACTTGACCTGCACTCGTTCGCACACTTGTAAGACAGAGCTCAATCCACTCTCTAGAAATGGGAAGACTTTCTCTGCCTTCTATGCATGATTGATCTTTCAAGGTTCAGCTCAAGTGTTGTTACCTTCTCCAAAAAGCTTTCATCAAGACGTGCTTGGCCCCATTGCTGTAAAAATTAAACAGAGTGATTGCAAATAAAGGCCTTTGCGTGGCCACCTGGTGCCTGGTAAGAATGACTAACTTGGAAATACTTTCCTGGCTGAGCATTGCAGATAAAGCTGTTTCCATGTCTAACACAGAAGGGCTCTATCTCCATCTGAGAATCTAGGACTGAGTTTCTGCTGCTTGCGCTATTTATTCATTCTTTTAACAAACATTTGTCCTGCCTCACCAGGTCTGCGACAGTGAACAGGACAAGCCCCGCTGCCAGCCTTCGTGGAGATCACAGCCTGATGCGGCTCTTGTGTAAGTAAATGAACAGGAACCATGCGGAAGACTGAGACAGGCACCAACAGGCCAGGTACAAGCGCTCTGAAAACCTAAAGTAGATCTCTGAGCCAGACAGCAGTGCAGTCAGGTCTCTGAGAAGAAGCAGTGTCTAAACTCAAATAAAAGAAAGGTTGTTTTTTTAAAAAGTAATTAATAAAATACCTAGGAGTTGAAAAGGAAGGAAGGAAAGAGAGGAGGAAATGTCTCATCTTGGGCAAAAGAATTTATCTTTGCATAACCAATTCACGTGTAAATACACACACACACACACACACACACACACACACACAGCTGCACTCTCAGGTCTCCTCTTAGTGGCTTATCTGTGTTCCGCCTAGAAGCCTCAAAGTGTGAAGAGTGAACCTTTTACCCTACATTTTGGATGAATCATACGTGTTTGAATGTTTTGTTTCAGTGACGATAGGAATCTAAGTCATTAACCTCACTAAGCACCCCTATAATTTTTTTTCCCTTAGAAGGTAAGTGGGACTCAGACCTTACTCAGAGGAAGTGCTAGGAGAATAAGGAGGTTACATTTTAAGCACTGGGTAAATATTTCCTACCTTTGCTCCTGCGCCAAACCTTTCAAATAATGCATATAAACAATTGTGTGAGCTGCATGCATAGAAACATTAGCTACTGTTATGAAGAACCCATTGTTTCTGAAATACTGTCCCAGGTTCCAGGCATGGGGACAAATTCCTGAGTCTCAGAAGGGGTAGGGAGCTGCTGGTGAATGTGGGTGTGGACCTCAGCCAAAGAACACAGCCCAAGAAGCCTCTCCTGGAGAAATGAATTTATTAACCCCCCTTCTTGAGTCTTCAACCATCTTCTACATGGAGAGACTGCCAGGGGTGAGTGCATATTTAGGCCAAGGGTGGGCCACAGTGTGATAAAACCACACATATCAGAAGTTTTCTGCTCCCAGGACTGATATTCAGCTCACAAGGGCCCCATCCTTAGCCACCAAGACTCCACACACTCTCCGCTCCGTAAGTGGCTACTACACCCTGTGCAGACACAGCTAATCCAGAAACTGCTCACCCACTACTAAGCTCAAGTCAGCTCACTGTAGCATCAGCTGACTGTAGCATCCCCACCGCAGAAGGCCGTTCCCAGGGAAGGATGCTCAGAGAATTTCTAAGGAGCTCTAAGGGGTGGTGAGAAAACACACACACACACACACACACGCACACACACAGGCTTACACAGTGTGACAACAAGAAAGACCCTTGGGAAGCAATATCAGCTTTATATTTTGCAGGGTCGGGTAAACATGAAATGTAGGCCTCCTTGTTCAAAAATTTATTAGCAATTTATTTCATGATGGCAGCAGAAGAGCATGAAACTCAGCCTAGGATTCCCCTGAACTTGGGGTCTCATTAGACTGCACAGATTGAACCTAGCCCTGCAAAGCCAGTCCTGGTAAGAGGAAATACCATTTAAAACCTCTTCTTTACAGGTGAGAAAACTGATGTGCAGGAGCTGGACTCTTGTTCGGGCCTGGTGCCGTCGCATAGCTGGGAAGCCTCCATGCTGGTGTTCCTTCCCTATGACCTGTGTTTCATCAGTGGTGCAGCCCCTGGAAAGACACCTCTTTCTTTTTAAACTTCCTCATCTGTAAATTGAAGGTAACAATACCACACGCATCAGGGGCTGCTTTTTAGAATCAAATGAGACAAGGAGATGAAGAATCTAGGAGACTGCATGACAGCGTGGCTCTCACTGAATGATCCCAACTTGAAAGGTTAGTAATAGCAGTAATAATGTTGCGGTAGTTCAGTAAATGCCCCCCATTTGTGCCCTTGTGTGTAACCTTTACTGTTAGGTGTGAGCAGGGGAAGAAAACTTTTGCAGGCCTCCTATGTCAACATTAACTGTGACCTACTTCAGTGTGTAGGAAATTACGGTCAGAGTGGGTTCACCAAGCCCAGAGGAATCTAAGACTGCACAAAAAACTGATTCCAGCAGCCCTCTTTCCAGGACTCTGCCACTGAGTCCTCTCAAAGAATAAACTGCAGAAGCCAGGACTTTCAACCTTGGGTCAGCTACAGAAGAACAAACTGAAACACATCAGAAATTCAAATTTTCGGACCAACAACCTAGACCCAACAAATGAGAATATACCAGGGTAAGATCCAAGAATCCATTGATTGCACAAAAAGGGCTGAAAACCATGGCCCAGGTCCACCTGCAAGCCCACACTGCCTACACCACCGGTTCCTTGGCTGTGGCTCCCTTAGGCCGAGCCTTCCTGCAGCAATCTTGCATGGCCAGAGCACACAGCAAGCACCAATTAAAGCATGTTGGTTGGCTGTCAGATGGTTCGCTGCACACATCTCACATCCGGTGCACAATAAAGACTGACTGCCATGCCAACTGGTCAGGCTACTCCATCTGGGCCTTGTCTGGACTGTGGCTGGGTCCCAAGAGGAGCCCAGAGAGGCTGTGCATGTGTCTTAGCCAGGGTTTTGCTTCCTGCAGCCTCCAGCTGTGGGACAGCTCTTCAAACTTGGTGCATCTTCATGCTTCACACTTTACTACTGAAGTATGTGAGTCACATGAAAGAGTTAAGGGACATTCTGAGCCTCACTTCAAAATGTTTCTACCAGATGCCCAGGTTCATAAATTGCCTCACTAGGGTAAGCTGTTCTGGTGGTTCTTTATACCAACTCTAACCAGCAAATGAATACTGTCCACTAGCATGCTAGCTTACCGGGTCTTTTCTTCCCTCCCTCTGGTCATCCTGGGACTAGTTAGAGAATGATTCGTTACCTGCATTAGACCCTTCTCTTCCTAGCACCTAAACACCCCTTCTTTCAAAGCACCATTCAGCTGGTACCTCTTTAGAAAACTGTTGGAACTTAATTAGAGCTGACTCTGCTCGCTCCTCCTGGCTGGAGTCACTAATGGCCCCACTCTCGGGCCACAGGGTACCATCTCAGTAAGGACAGAAAATAGGGAGTACATCTCAGCCACCAAGGCAGAAGAGGTAACTAGAATCTGAAAGCAGAGCATGAGGCTGGAGTCCCCCCCTAAGCCTACCTCAGCCAAGCCTTGAGAGTTGAGGCCAGTTCAGTTAGGCTTTCCAGGAGCAGACCCAGCCTGTTCCCACTGGCCCCTCTACCGTGTGCCCTGTGGAGCTCAGACCTGCTCCCCCAAATGCATGCATTATACCCGCTATACCTAGCCATCCCTGCAGCCAGGGAGGTGGCCATGGTGAGTATTTATAACAATGTATGCACTATGAGAGCAGAAAAATATAAATTCACCTCCCTAAAATCTTTACTTTTCATTATTTTGATTCATAGTATTTGGTTCATCAGATCTTTTGTTTTTGTTCATTTGTTTTATAACAATGTGAGCTTTATGAAAGGAAGGACCATCATCTGTTCACACTGCAGGCATCATAAATTATCCAGGCACTTAAGATGTGGTTATTAAAGGAGAGAATGGAGGAATAGGTTCACTTAGTTGGATCTTGATGACACCCCATCGCCATGGAGCTGTGCCATCTCCAGAATACTTGAGACTATATATTTTATAGGATCAGAAATCGATTACTTATGGTATTAGAGGATGGAGGTTCAAGATTAAGGTGTGTGTCAAACTGCGTCTTGTGGGAGTCCATTCTTCACAGACGGCGCCTTCTATGCGTGCTCACAGGGTGAACCCCTCTGTTAATACCTTCGGGAGATGCCACAGTCATGTGAAAGGTGTCACTGCACCATCCAATTGGAATCAAGACTAAGAGGTGGGTGTGGATACAAATATTCACCATAGCAGTTGGCATTTAAGTTACTAATTCAAAAAAAGACTTTCCTGTTATGAGAAGACAGAATGCCCCCAGCCCCGCCTGGAAGACTATGCTGATTTTGACACTGGCCTAGTGATATTTTAATAGTATGTGACAGACTACCCTTTATTCTTCTGGGAAGTTTTGGGCTCTGTCACACAGGAAGTTTGCCGAGCTGATGTCTGAGTAGATACATCAGCAGCTATTGCAGGTGGGAGGAAGGGAACGGGCTAGCCTCCTGGTGCAGAGAGACAAGGCGTACATGATCACTTGTTGCTGTTAACTTAGATTTTGAGTCATTCAAGGTCATGGTGACAGAAGTGCCTCAAGTACTGTTGTCTAGGTGAAATGCCCCGCTAGAAACCGTGCCCTCCAGCAAGAAAGCAGCTTTGCCAGTGCACTTAGGCATCAAGGCATCCAGCACCTTTGTTTCCTCAGTAGCGTGATAAAAGATGAGCCTTCGTGTCTTTCTCCCTTCTGCTGGGGATTTTCCTGCAGATTCTGCTAAAGGGGAAAAAGCAATGAGGCGATGAGATTGTGAGGTACAGGCATAACCCACAGGCAAGTAAGAAACACTATGAAATTATCAAGTCAGGGATCCCAGGACATGGCATGCATCCTTCCTGCCACTCTTCCACCTCCCAGAATTTCCAGGAGAAATAGGCTCCTGCGCTTTCTAACAATAATAGAAACCAGAGGCATCTGCTTTCATCTCTGTCAGCTGAAAGGCCTTTTAAGCTCCCCACTGTTTGTTTTTGGTTTATTACCAAAAGGCTAAAACCATAAAAAAAAAATCATTGTGGGTATTTTCCAGTTGAGATGAAATATTTAACAAGGGTGAGGTGGGGAAGAGGAAGTTTGCTGAAAATACTATTTTTTAAAGGTCAAAAAATGCATCAACCCATTACTTTAATATTGTTTTTTCCCATGAGACACAAAGTGCTCAGGGCTCCCTTCTCATCCTCCGGATTGTCGTGCACAAACGCACACTTTCAGGTCTCCCCCAAACCACGGCTACGATCCTCTTACAGCCTTGTCTAGAATCTTGCATGGCTCCATCCAGCCTTGAAAATAAGATAAAACAAGATTCTCCTCAACTCAGCAGAAAAACCCTACCATAATCCAGCCCGACCTAGTAGTGCATGCTCAGTACCCACAGGGGCTTCAGGTTACCCCTACATCCACCTGTTAAAAAGATACATTCTCACATAAATTCCCAAAGGACACTTTCACTCTCTGCCATGGAAGCATGCTCATTTCGCTGTTTGAAAAAGGCCTGCCTCTCACTTCCTATCTGTGGTAATGGATCAAAATTCTACCCATGCTTTGCAAGTCACTGCAATGTCATCTCCTCCAAGCTCTCTCCCACACATCCCACTCTGGGCCCTTTTAGGGATAGGTGAACACAGTGTGCACCTGTTCAAAACTGCCCTCTCTGCTCAGGGAGTGGGTTTCTTAAAAGGAGAGGCTGTGGTACATGCACCTGTATCCCCCACCAAACACAGTGCCACCACACAGTATCTAGTCTTTTATTTTTTGATAGCTGAATTAGTGAATATACAGATAGCCTTTCCCTCTCTGCAGCATGTACTCTTCTATTTGTTCAAAAATTAAATTCTTAGAACATGCCAGAGCACTCTGCATAATGGATGCATCTTCTGGTTGGATTATAATTAAAGTAAGATTTTTTTTCAGTAATAATGCTGTTACCTCAATTGGCAGAAGGGAGACTGGAGACGTAATGCATAGCTGATGAACAGCCTCAGTGCCGCCATGTGTATATCTTACTGTGTTTCCTATTTCAGAAAAGGCATGTGAGAGCAATAACCCAAGAACCTGCTATCGAATGTCAATCCAAGTGTATCTGGGGTGTGCAGCACAAGCAAGTGGGGAGCTCGAAGGGGCTGGTGGAGCAGACGTTCACAGAGCAGGAAGGCCAGGAGACAGAATGTGGCATCCATTAGGGGACTGCGCAGTGGCCCCAGGCTGGGTCCTAAGAAGGCAGCAGGCAGACGCTGCCCTGCACATGTCTAAACCAACCTCCTCCACTGCAGTAGCCACGGCCCATGTGTGGCTACCCAGCTCTGCAGATGTGGAGCCTAAGATGTATTATAAAATGTGCAGTAAAATACACACTGGGATTTGAGGATTTAGTATAAAGAAGAATGCACCTTCTTAATGACTTATATTGATTGCCTTTTACAATAATAAAGCATTAGCTATATTAGGTTGAAAAACAGTATTATTAATTCTAGTTTTTTTTTAATTTGTACATAGCTATTAGAAAATTTAAAATTTCACATGAGGTAAGCATTTCTGACCCGCATTATACCTGTGTTGGACCATTCTGATCTAGATTAAGTTTTCTAGACTAAGGAGGGTGACCATTTTCTTACGCTAAAGGAAGGTAAGGAGCATCACTCATCCCATAGGAAAGGCAGGTGTTAGATCCAGGCAGAATCATGGTAGCAGGAGAGCTGTTTTATGGCCAGATGTTGTCAGTTTCACAGAGCTCAGAGCCCTGGATCTGCCACAAGTCTACACGTAATAAATAAAGAGTGAGATTATTAACATAGCCTCAAGATCACCAACCATCCTATGTCCCATGCAGGAAAAGTTCTAAGAAGTATTTGTCATATTTGGATGTTGGAACAATTTTTTTTAAGTTTCTTTGATAATGATCTGTTAAACTTTTACTTTTTTTTTTCTTTTTGTCATTGAAGACTTCTTTCATATTAATAGTTTACTTAACTCAGTATTCCTAAATGGGATGTTAAGTATGGACCAGCTGATTTGTTATTGCTTTTGAGGACCATATCTTATGGATACTTAGACCTAATTTCTTACAAAAACAAAAAAAGGCTTAACTAACAGAGTCTTCTGAAATTCCAAAGAAACTACCACCTGTCTTGGTTACTTTTTCTGTTAAAACAAAATACATGTTACCCAAAGTTAAAGGAAGAAAAGTTTATTTAGTTTATAGTTTGCAGTGGTTTTGGTTCATAGTTGTCAGCTCCAGTGCAGGGTGGCATGACAGATAGATGTCTCAGAAGAGAAACTGTCCATTGCAAAGTAGCAAGCAGTGATACACAGCAAGCAACAAGTATCAATAGCAACTTCTTTCTGTCCTTTTATATTCCCCTAAGGACAGGTAGCACTCACATGCAGAACTATACCAAACCAATCAGGGGACTAATCTATTAGTCACACACCCTTAATCCAAGCAGCACTTGATTTAGATGCACCTCTGGAAAAGCCCCACCTATGATTGCATGAGGCTTGGAGGAACATCTAGACACAAGCTATAACATTCCCCCACTTAGTGCCCCCCAAAGACTCATACACATTCCTTTATACAAAAGGAATTTAGACAATCTCCAAGAGTTGTCAAAGTTTTAACAGCCCCAGCATTGCTAAAAAGTCAAAGTCCAAGATCTCCTCTGAGACTTAAGGCAAACACTTAGCTGCAAGCCCCTGTACAAATGAAAATAAAGTTAACCGCTTTCAGCATTCAATGGCGCAAGATGAGTATTTCCATTCCAAAGGTTACAAACAGCAGGATAGCAAGAAATGAGAACAAAGCAAGACCAAAATCTAGCAGGGCAAACATTAAATCCCACAGTTCCACTTTCAGCATCCCTGGAAAGCTGTGGCGAATCGTGAACCCCAAAGGGCTTGGGTGGCTCCACCCTTAGAGCACTGCTTGTGGTTGTATCTTCTAAAGCTTCTCTCTTGGGCTCCCTCTTTGCAGTTTTCTTCAAACGATTTATGTTTCTGCCTTCTCAAAACTTCTTGGGTCTTCACTGAGCCTTCGCCTTCAGACTCACAGCTTCACACAAAGCCCTCTCAGAGGCACACTGCCTGGCCTCCTAGGTCTTCAGAAATCTGGATGGAAGTCTGCCTGATCCCATGACTCTTGCATTTTTCATGCATCGACAACCAATACCATGTGGATGATGCCAGGGTCTGGTGTCAGCTGGAGCAGCAGCGAGGCTTCCATCTCTCTGAGATGCAGGAGTTGAGTGCCTGGACTGCTGCATACTCTGAACCTGATCCTGAGAAACAACTTCCCTAGGCTGCTGTCACTAGGGAACATGAGTCTCTAGGGCTCTCTTTGCAAAAAAAATGTCATTTTCCTTTGCAATTTTGAGACTGCAAAGGATGGAGTGCTGCTGGTTCTCATGCTGTCCTCAGACTATCTTTTCTATTGTCCTCTTCTGAAACATTTGCTACTCTTCTCGGTGACCTATTCCTTCTCTATTCCCAGGCATAACTTTACTGGAGCTTTGTTTCCAGCCAAACATAAAACTTTTTTATGTCACTCTGCTGGACTCTTTGCTCTTGACTATCAAAGTAGATCTGGCTAAAAGCTCCCCCCAAGGCAGCCATTCCATGGCTTCAACATTAGGCTGCCTTGAAATTTCTTTAGCTACATTAATTGGTCCACTGTCCTTAATCTCAGTCTCATGTCTCAGTCTGGATATGAGTAAAATGCAGAAAAACATTCTGCAAGGCATAGCATACATCATCTGGAATCCAACAGCCAGTGCAACTCTTCTTCCCAGCTGAAACCTTCTGAGCCTAGTTTTTACTAGCAACATTCCTATCAGTATTCTTGTCTGCAGAGCTCTGACCAGAATGCTCATCAAGCATAGCCTAAGGCATTCCAAGGGTGCTTTTCAGCTAGTATCTCCAAACTTCCACACAAAAATTCTTCCCACAAGCTAGTCCCAAAGGCTCTTGAACCACATGGTCTGGCACAATCAGCAACAACCCTACTTCTGGTACCAAATTCGGTCTTAGTTATTTTTCTCATTGATGATACAAAACATCAAACACCCAAAATTAAAGCAGGAAAGGTTGATAAATCACAGTTTGTAGAGGTTTCAGTCCATTGTTTCCAGTTCCAAATCAGGATAACTGGCAGACCAGCACCACAGAGGAGAAACAGTCCATACTAAAGCAGCAAGCAATGATACACAGCAAGTGACAAGTGACAATAACAACTTATTTCTGTCCCTTTATATTCCCCCAAGGGCAGGAACACTCATGCACAAAACTATGCCCAATCAATCAATGGGCTAATTTAGTTATTCACACACCATTAATCCCAGTATCACATACTCTAGATTCAACAACCTCTGGAAAAGGCCTATGACAGCATGAGGTTTTGGGGGGGACACAAGCCATAGCACCATACATTCTCTTTTTCAAATCAAGCAACTGAGTTTTGAGATAGCAACCATGAGCCATCTACCTTGCTGAGTAGATTTGGGGCAGGAGTGTAAATGAAAGGCAAGATAATAGGAATTTACCTAGTATCAACAGAAATCCTCTTGCTGTAATTGACTTAATCACAGTTTATATAATGTTTATACAAAATTTTTACTTCAGCAAAATATAAAAGATGGCATATCAGTTATCTATTTCTGTGTAACAAATTACCCCATAATTTAGCAGCTTAAACAACACATGTTTCTGATCTCATCATGTCTCCTGGGTCTGCACATTGCTGAGCCAGATCAGATTCTTGGTCAAAGCTCAGTTAAAGTCAGTCTAGCATATGAGTTCAGACACCCTCATGTGGTAAATGCTTTGATGCCAACAGGTGATAATGAGACAAATTTTTACAAAAACTGATGTTACTTCTTTTTAATTAGTTGTACAAGTGACTCACCTTGAATTTGTATCTGCCCACTACTTCCCACCTTCTTCCTCTGCTTTGTATACACACAGGAATTTAATAATAGAATAAATTTGTCTCATAAAAGGCTCATTCAGCAGCTTATGTATAATCAGCTTCCCTGTATCACATGTGAGTTCTACCACGAAATGGCTTGTAATGCAATTCTCTGTAAGTTTTCACTTGCAATTGTACTAACAGATTAAAGACCAAAGAGGGAGCAGTCCCTTGCACAGCAGGCTGGCGAAGGCTTCTCAAAACCAGGTCATCAATCCCTGGACAAGCAGGTGCCCACATTTTTGCTAACCAGTTCATTCCACCCGAGAGACTACCTGAGAAATAACTGGACTGAATGTGAAGGTGCAGCTTTTAAAATAACAAGGAAAGACAAAGTATTTTAGAAAAGGTATGCTTCATTTTTCCCATGCTTTTCTATTTCGTTAAGGCTCATGAAATCCTCCATCTCCACCAACAGGACCATGGAGGGGGCCTGAGAAATGTGAGGGAGAAAAGCATTCAGTGACTACAATGCCATTCAAGGCAGACAGTCTGGAAATTAGCACCTCTCAGGGAAGGGGGACCCCCTGCGCCCTGCTCTCAACCCACAGTCCTCATGCTGACCTCCCAATCCAAGCTACTCTAATCAACATTTTCTTTTTTTTTTTTTGTACCAGGGATTGAACTCATGACCCCTTGCTTGCCAGGCAAGCACTTAAACCACTGAGCTAAATCCCTAGCCCCCTCATTTTTCACGCTTTTTCCAAATGCTGTAACACCATCATCCATTGCATGCTCATTTTACTGCAAAACTCTTTTATATTTTTATTATTTCTAAAACCTACCCATGAATTCCCTGCTGTCTTAGTTACTTTTCTTGTTGCTGAGACAAAATACCTGACACCCACAGTTAAAAGAAGAAAAAAAAGTAGCTCACAGTTTTTAGAGGTTTTGGTCTGAAATCAGCTGGCTCCAAGATAGGGTGATACAGCAGAGGGGTAACACAGAACAGAAGCAGTTCATGGTAAACAGAAGGTAACGAAGCAAGCAAATAGCAAAGAATCAAGTCCAAGAAACATCAGCAACTTCTTTCTGTCCCTTTTATATTCGATTAAGGCTACCAGGCTTAGGGTGGGTGCCAAAGCAATCAGTAGACTGATTTGGTAATCACACAGCCTTAATCCTGACATCACACAACCTAGATCCAGCCATCTCTGGAAAACCCTGCCTATGATCTCATGCGGCTCTGGGGGAATATTTAGACAAAAGTCATAACAACTGCCTAATGAGATAGTGGATCTGAGCATCATGGAAAAAACTTTCACAGATTAGGTCAACAAACTCTGATGTTCCCAAGATCAATGTATCTATTTGTTCACCATAAAAATTGCCACAAATCTTTGTGCCCTTAAGTTCATATGTCTATTTCTCTACAGACTTACTTTATCTTTTCAGAAAATTATCTTTTGTTTTTATGTGGTTCAGAAAATAGAATTCAGAGCCTCATGCATGGTAGGTGAGCATGATACTCTACACCATAGCTCCAAACCTTCAATGCTATTGTTTTGACCATCATTTCTACATCTGGTTAATCAGGGAGTCCAGAATCATTTCCTGTATGAAAAACAAGGCACTCAAACACACACACTTTCTTCTAACACTGTCTCTTATCCTCCAGAGGCTTAAAAAAATACCTTACAAAAGATGGCTACGTAAAATGTATTAAAAGACTCTGGTTAAAACTTCAACCCCATGAGCCAAGTGAATAATCTTTACTTCTTTACTTTTTTTCCTGACTTTAGGTAGATCCCTGCTTACAGTGGTGTTATAGCTACAAAGAATGATGCACCCTAGTGTTGTAGTCAGGGTTGTGCAGAGAACAATAAGAATCAGGACATGGAGTCTATAATATTATTTTTATAATGGTCACCCAAGAAAATGCAGGAAATCTATCCACATCACTAAATACATAGAATATTTAGCCAAGGGCCTGAATCCCACAGCAATGTCCCACATGAGTCAGAATGAAGACTCAGCTCATAACAATGCCTCCCACAAGTCCAACTGGAGATCTAGAACCCACAAGAAGGACTCACACCAGTCTCTTTTATGGATCTGTGCTGGGAAGGCCCAAAGGTCGGTGGTGGAAACTAGCAAGTCTATGCTAGTGGGGTGAAGGAGCTGTGCTTGCAGGTTGAGGGTTCTAGCTGGACCCAAGAAATCACACTCACAACAAAGACAAGGGCTGTCCTGAAAAGCACCACAGCCATCCTCAGTGACACTGAGGCCCTGAGCTCCTCCGGTGACAAGCACAGTCGAGTACATGCCAGAAAGCCAGTGTAACGTGCTCATCCTGGAGACCAAGCAGCACACATCTTCCCCTCTGGAGCCAGGAAGCAATGCTCGATGTGAAGACCAGAGCTCCTCCAGGAGAACCATCGGCTCAAACAGCAACATGTAGGAGAACCCACATCTCAACCCATTAACACCTTAATGCACTAACGTGAATAGCTTCTCCTTCTCCACATCTCTATGCTGGCAACTTTCCTCAGGTGGAACATCTATGCCCAGCACCATGCTGATGTAATCCAGCTAGCATTAAGTTGACCACTAGTTTTCAATCCATAACCTAGATAAATATGGCTTCAATTTACACATTAATGTTTAAGTGTATATAACAGAGGTGGAATGTGTAAGCATCTGTCTGTCTGTCTGTGTTCTGCTATGTTGTGCTGTATTATGTTTCCCCAGCATGCAACCCTCTCCATTATCCACAATAGAAATAAAGATATTATTGACTCATTGCTCTTCTTTAGCCCACATGTATGATCAATCATGAAGTTTTTATGATTGCATTTAAAATATTTCTCAAGTCTTGTCTTAGTTACTTTTCTTGCGTTGCTGAGACAAAATACCTCGCACCTAAAGTTAAAGGGGAAAAGGTTTATTTGGTTCACAGTTCATAGAGGTCTCAGTCTATAATTGACTGGCTCCAAAACAGGATGGATTTTGGCAGAGAGGCAACCATTCATGGTGGGAGGCAACACCAAAAGCAGCAGGAAAGGAAGAGAAAAAAATCCTCTTTCTGCTCCTTTTATATTTTCCAGATTGTGGAATTAGGGTGATACAAATCCAACCAGTGGACCAATTCAGCAATCACCCTTAATCTCAGCACTCATAATCCCAGCATTGAACCATGGATCAATCACACACCCTAGATTCAACTATCTTTGAAAAAGTCAAACCTAAAAGTTCATGGGGCTTTGGGAAGACATCTAGACACACACCATAACAATCTTGCTTCCCATTATGCATTCCATTGGCTATGTCTACATGTCTTCGTTTTCTAGGTTAGTTGTGATCATTCATTCCATGTATCGCCTTGGCTGGGCCATGAGTTGCCCAAGTACTTGGTCAGACATGATTCTAGAGTGTGTCTGTAAGGATTTTTTGAATGAGATTAGCATTTGAATTGATAGACTGAAGAAAGCAGATTACCTCCCCACTGTGAGTGGGCCTCATTCCACAGAAACTCTCACCCTGCCAGAAAGAAGAGAAGTCTTCCTGCCTACCTGTTGAGCTGAGAAATTGGTCTTTCCTTGCCTTTGGACTTAATCATAAACAGCAGCTCTTCATGGGTCTCAAGCTGCCAGCCTTGTATGCACCTATGCATGTGCATGTGTATGCACATAAACATATTACTTCTTTGTTCTGTTTCTCTGGAGAACTCTATAGCTACCATAACAAAATACCACAGATTAGGCAGCTGAGACAACAGAAAACCATTTTTTCATAGTTCCAGAGGTTAGAAGTCTAAGCTCCAGGTGTCAGAGGTTTGGTGTGTTCTAGGGCCTCTGTCCTCAAGTTCTTGAGTGGCAGACTTCTTTCTGGCTTGCCCCACACTCTGTGTGAAGCCATCCTGCGTAACTCTTTGCAAAGAGTATTCATCTTTTTGTTCAACTCAAAGACTTTTTAAAAAATATCTTTTCAGATCTTCAGTCTCCCTGAATGCATATCTTTCTATTCTTGCTGAATAATTTCAGGGGGTTTAAGCATTGTAAGCAGAATGTAATTATACCTCCACTATTGCTTTTTTCCAAGTAACAAATTATATTAACTAGTTAACTTAAATATTGCTAGATTCCAACTCTAGATCCAACCCTTCCTTAGGGCTCAAACTGCTTCCTTTACCTTGGAAACTAGGAAACATATGTAATATAACATAAAGGAAATTCATACCCTCAAAATTCATACCCCTTCCTTGGCCTTCTTTCAAACGTGGCCAAGAAAAGATAAATCATCAACAACTATTGCTAAGGATTTGTTAGAAGCAATGGTTTCATACAAATTGAAATACACTGCCTAACAGAATAAAAACCTTTCTTTTGGAATATCATGGAATAAAACTACAGCACAGTAGGTATGGTGGTGCACATATGTAATCTAAGCACTCTGAACCTGAGACGGGAGGAGACAAGTTGAGTCCAGCCTGGGCAATTTAGCAAGACTCTGTCTCAAAATGAAAAAAGAAGCTCAGTGAAAATACAACACAGAGACAGAAAAAAGGAAGGGAGGGAGGGAGGGAGGAAAGGAAGAAAGAAAGAAAGAAAGAAAGAAAGAAAGAAAGAAAGAAAGAAAGAAAGAAAGAAAGAAAGAGAAAGAGGAGAAAGAAGAGAGAGAGAGAGAGAGAGAGAGAAAGAAAGAAAGAAAGAAAGAAAGAAAGAAAGAAAGAAAGAAGAAAGAGAGAGAAATGCTAACTTTAACATTCCAAGATTGGCTTTTTAGAAAGATCCATGCCACCTCTCTAGACAGTGGTTGCAAAAACATGGTAGGTAGATTTATAGGCTACCACTGCCATATTCTAAAATAAAGAAATATAGATCCCAAGGAATCATAGAAGCTGATGATCCCCTGTGAATACGGTTAGATGAGGAGGTGTGATGTGTTTTTTGGGAGGATCCATTAGTCTACATTTTGAAGCTAAGAGTACAGCTTGAACACCTGATGTTAAATTAGGGAGTTAAATGTCCTCAGTCGATTCCTCTTTCCCTGTCCAATCCATATACCACAATATCACTATTGTTAATTATCTGAACAAGTTGCTCACATGGAGAAATAATAGTATCAAAAAAACCTAACAATGCCTCCTTTGGATTTTCAATTTGAATGATGTTTATATTAATGACAGGTGAGCAACATTTTACCATAAGGTAATTGTCTTTGCTAGGTCTTAACCAATGGAGAGCAAGCCCAGGGAAAAGGCCCCAGGGAGAGAAATGTGCAAGGAGGTTGGACGATGTGCACCTAGCTAGCCCAACACTGCCCTGACAACGTTCCGCAAGAACCAGAGAAGCCACGCTAGAGGAGATCTTGCTAACACTTCCCAAACTGTCAGCACAGAGGTCGTAGTACCACATCCAGGAAAAGGATGCAGACTTGATGTGTTAATTTCTGGATGAATGACCAGCCCACACGGCTCAGCGTTCTAATGTGTGAGGCAATTGTTACCGTCGCATCTGTGCAGTGATTACTCATGTAATGCTGTCCTGTTCAAGTGATGTCGACGGGGACTGAAACAGGAATAACATCCCCAGAAAGTCCCCCGTGGTCCAAGTGACAGGAATGCCTGTGAATTTTTCTGGTCCATGGCTCAGCTATGGGGCACTTTTATTGAACCTTCTGTTCTGAATGCATCCAATCTTGAATTTGAGATGATGGATCTCCTTGGGTTTTAAGCCCCTGACACTGTTCCATTAATAAATATTCATTTTCTTTTTCTCCCTCCAGTAGCATTGTCTCATCAATCATAGCTGAAGTCACAGCTGTGAAAGCCTTTTATCCATTAATGTTCATCTCTATATGAATCTGTGCCTCCTTACAAAATTATAAAATTATTGAGAACTGGGTGCAAATCTTTTGGAATGTGTGTGTGTGCTTGTGCATGTGTGTGTGCTTGTGCGTGCTTGCATGTGTGTGTGTGTGCTTGTGCATGCGTGTGTGTGCATTTTAATCACCACTGAGTCTGTGTTTATTTCCAGAATGAAACCCCTGTGCTATTTTGTTTCTTCATCTTCTTCTAGTACGTGTATAAATCACTCCATTGGATTCTACTGTGTTGTAAAAATAAAAACGATCCCCAAATGTTCAAGAATTACTCAGGGACTACTCGGTGTTCGATATGTCAAAGCAGCCAAGACAGACAGTCAGGAAGAAGATTAGAATCAATGAAGAAAAATCCATCCCAGGCACACATGTCCTGCTGCCAGCGCTGCCGGGGAAGGGCCTGCTCGCTCGGTTTCTCTCATTACAGGGAGAAAAAGTCTTCAAGCACGAGAACAGGATGAGGCTGCAGTCCCTGCTGTCTGAGTTCTTACGACAAATCCACAGTTTATTTTGTCCAAATAGATACTCCTGTGGAGTGGCCGTCTGCTGAGCAGTTTTAAGATCCCCTTTACCTCTCACTTACCTCCAGACAGCGACTGTCACCAGACTGAGGCAGGGGCTCAGCAATAACCTGAAAAGAGAGGAAGCCGAGCTCTCTCTCCAGGTACGCCCTGGGAGGCACCTCACCAAGGCGCTCAGCCCGGGGTGGGCTTTCAGCTCATCCCTTTCTTCCTTCTCATCCTTACGCCCAGTGCTGCATCTCATCCAGTTTCCTCCCGCCCGACTCAAACCAGTCCCACAAGTGAGGGGCTTTAAAAGGCTTACTAGTAGGAAAGCCAGGCATTGATGGTGTTGTAATCACGGAGAATAGTTACAGAATGGGATCAATAAGTGCATAGCAATTCAATATTCCATGAGCACCTTCTGCAAGCAACAGCCATATGCCAATTGTTCGTTTGCAAAACCAGCCTTCCAGCGCAGAGGCTCCAAACGCCGGAGGCACAGAAGTGTGATAATAAGGAAGCTGGGGCAGCTTGGCTCTGGACAAAGTGTGTATAGCAAATGATCTCGATCTTCCTTTCCATGGAAAATCAGGATTATGTAGGAAAAAATGTCAGCCCCCACTGCCTTGCTAAATTCACACAACGGTGGATGGAATCCTGGAATGGGCATCATGTAGGTTGTCTCTAAAAGTTCTTTTCAACTTTTGATGCTAAGATATTCTTAATGAAAATAAATTCAGATCACTTGGGTGGAAATTATAGACATGAGACTTCTTGAACCCACACCTCAAATCGCAAACCCTAGAGCTAAGGCTGCATCAAGCCAGGTCTTTTATTCTGGATGGAAACCTGAAGCAGGACAGGACACTAGCTCAGAACCATGCATGCAGGTGGCCAGGGGACCAGAGCTGGAGGCTAGGTCTCCAGGTTCTCATTACCAGCTTCCCTCTTCCGCCCCACTATCCACATTTTAAGCAATGTATGGTACATCGGCAGCAGATTGCTCCTTGCATCTGAAGGCTACATGTTCAGGACAACATCCATCGGCCTGGAACACAATCCAGGAATGGTCACAGGACCAGACCAGGACATGCCATGGCAGCGTGTCACAGAAGTACAAGGCTTTTAACAGAGACCTCCACAAATGTGCCTCGGGAAGTGCCACAAGCAACTGTAGGTTTGAGGCTATATCTTGTGACTTCATCATTTGCTTCATTTGTAAAATAAAATACAGACCCAACTGTTTTTATGAGAAACCTAGAAGATCAAATTAGTGATTGATTGCGGGCACAGATAATCAATCTCATGGAGATTATTCTTCTATTTGATATTATTTTCAACAAACTTGTTATAATTATGTGTGTGACAAGTAAGACTAAATATTGGAAGCTATCATTTTAATTTGAAAGATGGCAAAGGGAATCTAATTTTAAAAAGTACTAAAATAAAAAGACTCATGAAGTGGTCCACAATTATGCTTGACTTGTACAAATCTCTAGCACCAGATGCCCACTGTGACAGGTCTATGACAGGCTTCCAGGTCTGCACATGGTGGCCAAGGAGGACAGGCTGCTGCTACTCTCCCAGCCAACCATGGAGACACCAGAAGTGGAGGAAGAAAGCTTGCAGGTCTAATCGAAGTATCCCAAACTGAGGAGAATATGTGTAAAGTTTCTGGGGAGTCAGGGTTTTGCCGGTTGAGATAAGGCAGTAGTCCGAAGTGGGGCAGGTCAGGGTCCCACCGGGAGACAGTGACACATAATTCTGTGATCTCAGCTGGCTCTGGGAATGTAGTTTTCTAACGTGCTTCGACACAGGTCAGGAGGGAAGTGGTTTTCACTCTCTTAACCGCTCCACACAAAGGGGTACCACAGAGAGGCATGCCCTGGGACAGGGAAGAGTTAGGAAATTCTCTGGGGGAAGCAAATAAAACCCAAAGAACGATCAAGCACAGATAACAAAACTAGAGGCTCTGCACAGCCTTATAATCACCGAGAGGAATCGCCTATGGCCTGAGATTCCAAATCAGCAAGTGTTCTCTCGGCTACAGACCACTTCGTAGAGAAAAAGAAGGTAGCTGGAGAGCATGTGTGTTGTTTTTCCATTGCTAATGTGGCTTGCTGCTGGGCTGAGGGTGGTGTTCTGTTTCATTGTTTGCTGTGTTGTGTTTGCAGTGCTGAAGATCACACTCAGGGCCTTGCACAAGCTAAGCAAGCCTTCCGTCGCTGAGCTGCATCCCCACCGCCCATGCCTTGCTTAAAAACAACAACAAATGAAACAATCATTAGCAGAAAACAGAATATACACGAAAGAAACAGTCAGATCTTAAATGTGCTTGGATTTTATTTTCTTATAATGTGTTCATGTATGAACTAATACTTTCCGAAGATTATTAAATGGCCGATGCATTCTTCAACTAAGTTTTGCTGCTGTCTGACATGTGACATAATAAAGAGATATCCCAGACTGTAGAAGGCAATAGTATTAAATTTACAGAGGAAACTTAGTAGAATATACATTTACCTCTTATTGGTGAGTTTTCTATTTTATAGCAGAAAAGGTTTTATTAAAATTCAAAATAAACAATGAGGAAAAATTTAAACAGAATAAGATTCTGTCTCTCAAATGTCACTGTGTACAAAGGTAACAGTGCAACCAGAAGGATATTAATAAGGAATTACCATCTAAATGTATGAGAAGTTTCTGTAAATCAGCTAGAAAGAGATCAGAAGACCAATATAACATAGGTAATGGATAAGAATAGGCCCCTCCAGGATCTAAAAGGCTAATAATAGAAACTCACATTCAGTTGTCATTAGTGGGGACCAGATGAGAAAAATCAGAGAATAAGTAACACCCAAAGATGAGAATAGAAGTATTCAGGCACCACTGCTGCCATTTTGGAGTGAATCTGGCAGAATTTAGGGAAATTAATCATACACATAGACTACAACCTAGTAACAAGCTCATCCCAAATTGGTATAGCAGAAATACCCTCCCCCCAGTCCACAAGGAGATGTTTCTGAGGATGCTCATATTCCCATCACTGTAGGACCACAGGAGCAACCTAGAGGCTCATGACTAAAGACAGTTACCTGAAAGGGAGCCCCAGTGCACCAGGACATAGTCTGCACCTGTCCAAAATCATCAATGAGTTTTGCACAGAGAAATGCACAGGCTGTGAAGTGAAAAGGAAAAATAAGATCCAAGTCATTTGCTCTTTATATAAATTAAAATGTACATACATAACAATTTTTAAACAACCCACAGACAATGAAATAAGTCTAGAAGCAGCCACCTCGCCGCCCTGGTAAATGGCTATGGTCTGGTAAGCCGCGGCCGCCCCAGGGCAAGAACCATCAGATCTGCGCCATGTTGGAACTTAGGGTGCTGGGAAACCAAGCAACCAGCTCACCACCCTTTTAAGCGGCTGTGAGCCCACCGGTGCATGGACTAAGATTCAAACATCCATTACCCTCCTCGCCCCATTAGCAAGTGGGATCCAGAGATCTGAGCATCTTTTGTGAGGTCGAACATATACAATATAGCCAATAAGGGGAATTTCCTTCTACCATCTCTTTGAAGGCAAATATTTTTATCACTGTTTTGTTTTGTTCTGATTAATGGTATTACTCTATTCAATATTCTGTTTTGATAAGTTCTATAATGTTCTGTATTTCCTTTGATTTTGCTATACCTGATTGAAAGAACAACTATTGTGACGAAAATGAGATATACTACGGTACCTATTACTGTTATCCCAATAACCTGCTGTGAAGTTCTGCACCAATTTCACCGCACTGTCTCAATTGGCTTTGTTCCATCTTGTTCTGTGGTATTTTACTACCTTCAAAATAAAAATAAATAAATTAAAAATTTAAAAAATTAAATAACTCTGGAAGTTGAATTGGAAGGATGTATATTAACTACACAGGACAAAGAGAATGTTTATGCAAGGAGAAGAGGAATAAGGTTTGGAAAGGAAGTAATCAGAGTAAAATGGGCTGAAACAGTGTGGGCACCTCGTACAGAACAATGGTGATATCACACTGTGCATCCACACATACTCACACCCGCTCGTCTGGAAAATCCATGCTGAGGGCCTGCTCAGGCCTTGCAGGCATTCCAGGAGTCCGAAGGTGGATGGGCAGACCAGGCTTTGCCCTCATGGAACTTCACACTGATGGACTGAGAAGCAGAACCAGGAACGTCTGAGTGAGTTAGGCTCCCATAATTCTATAGGAAATTGAGATGATCGTGATAGATGATAATGACATTACATCTGGTGCGACTGATAGCCCAAGTTTAATAGTTTTCAAATCTCATTAGTGTGTGTGTGTGTGTGTGTGTGTGTGAAAATAACTCAGGAAAACAGGATTCTGTAGCTTAATGAATTCCCTTCGGAGGCTATTTTAGATGACCCACAGCAAAGAAACCTCTGTGGAAAGACCTCTAGTGATCTGTGGTCTGGCATCACTTTCTACTCTCTGCTCTGTGTACCAGTGATACACAGCACTCACACAGCAAAGGATGTGGGAAAGAAACATAATACCTCCTGATTAGCTAATATTTCCTTGTGTTATTTCTCATTAGGTTTCTGCCCTGGAGCCCAAACACAGCCCTGGCTTCCACTGCTGAGCTGGTTCTGTTTCCAGGTAATCACAGACTAAAGATGGATCCCTTCTAAAAAAGGTGCAGTGCAGGTCAGCGCAAAGCGAGCACTCCAGCCAGCTCCATGCACCTCGCGCTTCTACCTCCAAAGCTCCTCCGAAGAAATGAGCTTGGATGAAGCTGCCTATGCACTTTGCATTTACAATTCTCCATGACTTTGTGTCCTCAGAAAGTGTCAGTTGTGCATGTGCCTGTGTGTGTGTGTGTGTGTGTGTGTGTGTGTGCACATTTACAGGCAATGTAGGTGCTGGGTTGGGATAAGGGTGACAGGAGACATTCAAATACCCTCCAGCGTCAACACATAACCCCAATGATCAGCCTCCTTTTAAAACCTTGCCACTTGCTATTTCTATCTTCTTACACACTAAATACCCTGCATCTCTCAGTCTTCCTATGCCCCTCCTTTCTTCTTTCCCATGCATTTTCCTGAATAGAAAACAGCATTTAAAAAATCATCCATTTTATGGATAATGGCTGAGGTTGGCAGCAGGCAGAGATTTTCAGAAGGAAACGTGTGCTCTTTCAGGGTCAGTGCACAGGCTTAAAACCCCAGGTGCTGAATTTTTAAGACCCCACATCCTTTTCCTGTGTTGGCAAGGGTGTAGGAATGTGAGCACCGTCACAGGCCTTGGTAGTGCATGACAAGAGTCTGATGCATGTCTACAACCTCTGACCAGGAGTTGCTCTTATGGGAATTTATACATGGGAAATTATCAGAAATACAGGCAAAGACTGACATTTAGAACTATGCAATGCAGCATTTGCATGTGACCCGTATGTTATCTGAGGGCTTCTTGTCCTCTGAAAATTAAATAAAGTCATTCCAAGACACCATCTCATACCTTATGGAAATCCCAATAGCTCCTTGAAGAATTCTGATGATTCTAGGATCTCACTTTAAAGTAAGGGAATCTTCCCAGTATCAACCTGAACTCAGACATTTGTACCAACAAAAGTCATGGAATACAGTCCTTATTCCTAACTTTTTCTCCAAAGCAAACACATGGCTTAGCTCTATCAGAGCAACAGAAGGGCCAGAGGACACAGGTAGGTATGTAGATGACCAACACCTTCAATGCTGATCAGTCATATTAGTAAAATTTCCTCCCTTGGGGCATTTCTTATGAAAGGAGATTAAACATTTTCCCAATAGCACATCGATGAGTTACTTTTAATTATTTATGTATTTGTTGCTAGTAGCAAACCCTACTAGTATTCAAAAGTATTTACTGCCCTTCATTTGACCTTCTTTGGCCAATGAAGCACGAGCTTTTAACCACATGACAATGATTCTGGCTTTGAGATCCAGCGATTGCTTCACAAAAGTCTATATCTCATGACCAAGGTAACCAACAGTGCTCCAGAGAGTGGTCACTTCATCCTGGGGATAGAATGTGGATAACAGAGACCGGAGCCCCGAGTCAACCATCAACAGACAGACCATGTGTCTGGACAGCAAAACTGTGTTCATGCAGTGACTAAGACATTCATGACCCTTGTTTCAGCAGCACAGCCCAGACAGTCCTGCCAGTCCCAGGAGTTCCACAAGAACATAGCCATGGTTTTACCATCAGACCCTGCTACACGGCCCAGCACATGCATGCACTCAGGGGATCTGCTGAACAAACAAATGCATTTAAGCCAAAATTCATTTTGTTCACTGGAAGACAATGAACAGCAAGTGAGATTAGACTTGAGGATCACAGGAACTCACTGTCTGTCCCATCTTGCCACTGACTAGCTGTCCAACTTTAAGCAGTTCAACTTTCTAAATCTAAGTTTCCTCATTTAAAAAAAAAAAGTTGTTTTTATTGCTTTCTTTCAGAGGGTCCTTGAGAGTGTTCAGTGAGATGACATGTAAAAAAAAAAACTGGTTTGTTGTCAGGCTTGATACATTAAATTTTCCATGTTAACAATATCATTCATTATATATTTTATCCAAGAAAACTGCACACAAATAATAGCAGTAGAAGGAAAGAAAAGGACTGATAAATTATTGAACATTCTACAGTATGACCAATACTGCTGCATAATTGATTGGCTGTACAGGACTGAAGAAGAAGAAGAAAGATTGAGCAAAGTAGAGAGTAATTACTAGGTCTACCATGGAGGCAGCCTGGGCACTGCTCTCTGACTTAGATAAAACAGACAGGGCTTATTGCCTGCGACTTGGCTGGGATGCTGGGCAGAGGTGTGGGATTACAAACTCAATTACAGGTGTCTTAGGCTCTGGACGGCTGGGGGCCATCCATGTGGAGCTGCTGAGTGACTACATGAGAACAAGATCTAGAATTTAGACAAGTTATATGGCTGGAAATAAATGTTTGTGGACCAAATGAAAGATTAAATGAATGATTGAATATGGGCCAAGAGAGATCCAGTAACATTCAATTAGTTCTTTGGAATGCATACTTCACATGTAATGTGGATGTTTTTGCATCACCAATGATGATCTACAGACCAAGGAAACCAGCCTACTTTAAACCTGATTTGTGTGTCACACTCGGAGGGAGAAGTCATTTTTAACTATTTTGAAACTTACAATCAGTATTGAAAAGGCTGCTTAACCAAGTCCAGTGGTTGAAGATAAACTACCTGGGAAGTGTGAAAGCACAAGCCTCATTAAGCAACATTTTCAGGATGCTAATTATTCAGCACCGATTTTTGGTTTTGTACATGGTAGTCAAAAGGGTCTTCATTAGGACTAGTTATTAAATCCCAGATGGAGATGGTAGTTAAGAGACGATAGAATGACCTTCTCAAAATTATTAATCAAACAACTTTTTTTAAAAAAGCATCCACTCTGAGAAAGGCATGGCCCTGGCCATATTGCAGGATCGTAAATGAAAATCATACATAATTCTCACCTCTAAGGAGGGCACAGCTTCAAATGCCAAATGATGCACAGCATGTAGGGACCAAGAGAGGGGCCAGGGTAGGTGTAGCAGGAGTTACTTCCAACTGGGGGTGCCAGGCAGAGCATGTGGTGACTGCAATATTTTAACTGCTTCTTAAATCTAGGCTTAAATCTAGGCATCATTTGTATTGGTTTTTAAAAAAAACAGCACAGGTGGGAAAGAAGTGGATACTTTTTTAAAAGTGTAAAAAATTTAATTTGACTATAATGGAGTATAAAGTAGTGAGCAATGGGACAGAAAATGTAGATGAGGGTCAGGTTGTGAGGGGTTTTTGAATATCGGGCTAGCGAAGGCAATCTTTATTCTGTAATGGATAATAGGACTTCCTACAAGAACTTGAGCAGAAGAGAGATTGCCTCTTATGGAGAATTTTGAAAGAATGGTACTTGGGGGTTTTCCTGGGGATAGGTTTTTCTCATCATAAAGTCAGGGAATAATATTTACTGCTCAAGAATGGTTTTAAATGATATCACCTCCATAATTCCTCGGTTGGTAATAGATTCTCTTCCCATCCCACTTCCTGAAAGGGACCTGATAATACCCACCTGTTCCTCATTAGGGCCCCAAAGGCAGCAACTGCAACAACACGGGGTATTAACAAGGCAGGTGTTATAAAGGCAGCTGGAGCCCCACAAGCAGGATTTAGCAGATAAAGGAAGGCAAGCAATAAAAAGAAGGGGGAAGAAATGTTTGCCATGGGCTGTTGAAAAGAAATAAATTGGAACCCTGTTATGCATGTATCTGGGACACTGCCGTTAGCTCAGGAAGGAGTGCTGCTTGCAGAGAGAGCCGCGGAGGGTCCTAGAGGCCCCAGGAAGCCGGACCCTTGGGCTGTGTGCTCACGTGAGGGGACAGTGTGGCACAGCCCAGCTGTCCTGGCGGGCAGAAGGGAGCCGGAACTCATCACCACGATTGTTTCATTTCGGAAAACCGCTCTCCTCAAGTTGCAATTGTGGCACCATTGCAGGATTTATAGGCAGATTGACACATGGAAAGTTCGAGCAGGAAAATCTGCAAAAACGGGAGCAGGAACCCTCCAGAGACCACAAAGGACTAAATACGGAGACTGGAGAGAGTTGAAGATGGGCCTCACTTGAGGCACAAGTTGCTTGTCTGTACTGAAGTCCCCACCAGGGTAAACAGAGGGTCTCCAATATCGGCCTCAACTCTCAGTGCCCATGGAACATCATGCCCGCTGTTGTAGAAAAGGACAGAGGAGACCATGGTCAGTGCTTGCTCTCCAAGCTGGTCAGAGTCAGAGAGGAAGGGACCATAGACCTGCTGTTCTGTTGCTTACATAGGGGTCCTTCTCTGACCTTCAAAACCGCTAAGTAAAGGTTGTTAAAATAATTTTATTTAATAATAATAATAAAAATAATCTCCCTTCTTGCTAAATAGATCTCCACCAGGCCAACTACTATACCCAGCCCCCTGGAGGAACCCGTGAGGCCAGCCTTTTGCCTGTATTTTGGAGAAGATGCAATATAGATCATCTCCTAAGCAGCCATGAATCAGCCTAGATCCACGCCAGAGATCCTGGGCAAATATTATTGAATGAATGATAAATGTACTTTGTTCATAAATTCAAAAGAATTTATGAGGCTAGGGATCTCGTACATATCCTAGTAAGAGACGTTGGCAACTCTTTCTATCTATGAATATCTATTAAATGAGTGACGGAGATAATGTAAACATTAAACATTAAATGAAGGAGTAAATCAACTAATGACTGTGTTACTCTAAATACTGTCAGTGTTCAATCCCTGAGAAGGAGGTCTGCCTGGGAACACAGTGCACTTGCCTCATAGGAGGTGATGTCCCCAGTTCCCCTGGCAGATTCCTGCAGGACACCTAAGCCCACCCAGCCCCACTCTGACTGCCCACACACACATGTACACACAGCCCACCTGGAACATTGCCATCAGCATGTGTGACCCTAGAAGCCAACATGGCACCCACTGAGCCCATAGGAAGATCAAAATCAGCTCATTTTATAGGTGAGCTAAGAGATACTGATCCAGATTGCTCTTTAGCTTGGGTTGCAACTATTTGGAGCTTACTTCAAGCATAATCTTGCCACAAAGACATGCAGCATTTCATTTTACCCTGTCCCCAAAGCCTCTTTGACAATCCCTAGACCCAAAAGTCACGAGCCCAGTCCTTGTTGGTTTTGTGCATTTCTTCCTTGACAGAATTCAGCAGTAAGCTGACATTCCACTTGGAAATGGGCTTTGGGGGGGTTGTGAAGTGCTGTGAAGTTTCCCATACCCCTTCCAGTCCAAAAAACACACAAGTGATTTCTTAGGTGGCACAAGCTATAGACAGAAGCTCCTGCCAGAGCTTCAGCTTTGAGATAGATACAGGCAGAATGGAGACTATTTTACCAGCACTGGAAAAAAAAAATGCCAACTACAGCTCCTTCTCTCTTCTGCCACTTGACAGATCCACAGGGAGTGGCTTCGACTCAAGCATGGACAAGATCAAGTCTGCCTAGCATTTCATTTCATTAGGTCACAGAAAGTGCTGGCTCCCTGTGGCAGCTAGCTCTCCTCCTTGATATTTAACCTGCTGGGGAAACACACTTCCTTTTCTGTCCTTTGGTTCCCATCTTGTGTGAGAGTTTTGTTTAGTTTACAAATCTCAAGCTTGAGTCTTTATGTTCCAAATACGGACAGACCCTTTACCTGTGGGAACTTGTGTCCTGCCTGGGAAATAAGTGCGGCTACATGCTAGGAACAGCACCGAAGGGAGCTCAGCCCAGAGAGGAAGGTGTTAGAGATGAGAACCCATTAGATATGCATCTCGGTCTTGGCCACAGGCAGAGCAGGAAGAAGCAGAGGGCCAACTGCTACTGAGGTCAGGGATGAGACATGGCGGCCGTGACCAGAGGATGACTCTGGTGAGCAGAGGGTGGCCGGAGGGCTGGCAGCCTGAAGCACTCAGGCATGATTCCTTCTACCTTCTTGCTGTCACTCACAGCTCTTTATATAGCACCAATGTCATGCCACATCAGCTGCACCTGTGCCCGTGTGATGACTTTCAGACTCAGATAAATGCCATCAAAGGCCTTCAGGATGACGGGCAGAGTGAAACGCCCTGGCCATTGATCTGTTTGTTTCCATCCTAGGGCTGAGGGTCTATTAAATAAACACTGGTATTTTGAAGGAAAAACAGGACAAATGACTATTGGGTAGACTTTTCATTTCTTGTTTGGCTTGGGAGGTGGTAGTTGTTTGCTCTTTGGATTTTTTTTCTTTAAGCGAGAAGGAATTTTTGCCGACAAATAGATCTGGACAGAAGCAGCAGGGTTCCTTTGCCAATTCCAATTCGTGCTGGCGGAACGCAGGCTCCAGCTGGCAGGACGCCAGCGATTAGCTAATTTCCCTGTTGGAAAATTCTTCTCTGGAGCCAGATTAGATAGGAGAGTCAGGGTTCTACCCCCGAATGCTCTTGTGACTGGTCTTTTCTTGTCAAGCTGGTAGCTAGAGTTCTGAGTAGTTCATACTCTTTCTCCTGTTTCCCCCAAAGCTAACAAGGGTTTAGGGTGATGTTACTCCTCATTACTGCTAATTCACTACGCTTTTATTGCTTAATTTGAGAGGGAAATTAGTTATGAGGAAAATATTTATGAATGCAATTAAGAATTCTGGGTCATAAAGAGCCACCAGCCTCCTGACTTTGAAACTGGTTTTATTTTCCAGTTTTCAAGATCATAGGGGAAAAATAAGAATTTGAATGTTACCTTCCTAACCACTGACTTGAGGTAGTCCCTTAGTTAATGTATCACCATCTCCTTACCGTAAAATTCGGAGGCTATGACTGGGCATTTCACGAGGGGAGTGTTTTAAACCTACTTTGCAAATCACTTTTCTCCCTTCTACCTTCAAAACACTGGGCCTTAAGAATATTGTATCAACCATGGCTGTAGGAGCAGCCTGAGGGCAGGCTGTAAGTTAACGCCCCACAAGATCCAAACTGAGGGACTCTGGGAACAATGTGGAAAGGGCTTGCAGATCTCTATGGACACTGATGGACTCAGAAAGATGAGGCTGACTCCCAGCTCTGCTCGCCACTTCTCTTGTGGTCATTTATGAAGTTGGCGCCTAACAGGCGGTCTGTGCATTGTGAGGAAACTATCTCCAGCTTTCTCACTTTTGTTAAGTAATTTGTAAAGAAGGGCAACCGGTGACATGACCCCATTTACATCATCCCCTGCAGTTGTGCTACTCAGTGTGGCCCATGTACAAACAATTTGCAATGAGACAAATGCAGAAAATAAACATGCACGTATTTGTGTGAAAACCTAACATTACCACATTATCCAAAGAAGCAATCGGTGGGCTTGTCTATTTGAACAAAGTACAGATACTTGTGGAAATTGTCAAATTTAGACAGTGAGATGCAAGCTTGGACCAAGCTTGTATTCTAATCAAGTGTACGTGGGTTTATATGCCCACAACAGATTGGAAATCAACAGTGGCAAACAGGCAGACAAGGTTCTTCACCACAGATTGTTTGAAGAGCAGTCTTCTCACATCCACCAAACTTGTAAATTATCTGTTTATGGTCCTTCCTAGTAGGCTAAATATAAGTTCTATGAGTGCAGAAACCGTATCTTTCTTCTTTAATGTTCGGTCACTAGAACCTAGAATAATTCCTACCTTGACAAATGAGAGGGTGAGAATGCTTAGAAGACTCCCCACCCTCCCCCAGATTTAGCAGGCATTGAACACCAAGAGAAAGAGACCAAAGTAGCAACTACCTTTGTCAAGTCAAGACAGGGATCACTCCTGAGCTCTCACTTTCTCCCTTACTCAGGCTGCAACATCAAGGCAAGGAGGTAGGAGACTCAGGAAGAAACTTCCAAATTCATAAGACATAGTTTCAGAGAGATATGATGCCCTCCGTAGAATTCAGCCTATCATTACCTTTCCAGGATCAAAGGAATTGCACTAGTGAAGTACAGCTGACTTTCCGTGTTGTGTTTATTGTTTGCAGGTGATAAGTATCCCGTACACATTCCATGAACTGCAGAGATTAAATGAGGTAGGCTTCAGGACAAGAACATCATGGAAGTCATGGATCTTTTCCCTTGGAAGACACAGGAGAGACAGACCATACTCATCATATCATAATTCTTTTATTTAAAATGTATTTTGTTGGCAGTAGTAGAAAGAGAGAGCATCGCACTAAAATGCAGAGTGGCCCCCATGCATTCCCATTAAGGCAGATTGGAAATGTGCAGATGCTCTAACCTACCTATCACTGCTTAGCAAACACCTCCATAGCAGAAAGTAGCCCCTATTTGCTATGTTCACAGATGTTGTGGACCAAGAATTTGGACTTGGAACCATGGGAATGACTTGTTCTTCTGTCCCGCAACGCATAGGATCTCAGCTGGAAAGAGTCAAATAGCTGATAATTACTCAAATGACTGGAGCTTGGGTCTCACATGTTTAGGATCTGAGCCTGGATAATTCAAAAACTGGGCTGAGCTGTGAACATTGGCCCAGAACACTGCTGGCATCAGCTCTCCCTGTGGATGGGACTTCCTTACAACATGAAGCTTCTGGGCAGCAGACTTCTCAGAGGGCATCACAGGCCTCCAAACATAAGGCTTCCTGAAAAGCGGGGGTAGATACGTGGCCTTGTATGACCAAACCTCACAGTTACGAGTGTGTATTGGTCAGAGGAGGTGAAAATGTGTGACGTAATGAAAAGCTGTGTTCTATACATTCTGTGTAGCAGAAAACTGTGGCTTCCAAGGAAGCGAACCCCTTCCAAGGATGCTAAAGAATTTCACAGACTTACATCTCAAAGAACTCTTCTTCCCAGAATGCAAGGCAGGTCGTCTGAACGGGGCTGCTGGGATGAAGTGAAGCTCTAGGCCTCTTTCATCTAAGTTTAATAATAAGCTCCTTTTTAAGCCTAGAAAAGTTTATCCATTTTAAAGCCTCTGAAGGATAAAATCATAAGCAGATGTGAAAACTCACAGCAGAACTGTAATGAGTAACAGAATATTTACATGATCTTGAGGTATCTGCCTACACATTATTTGCCAGTTAAATAAAGGAAAAGTTAATTTTTCACTAGAAATACATGACAGATGCTCTCTTAACCAGTGATCAAAGTGGCGAAGAGTCATTATTTGCCCCCTGGTACAAGGCACCAAGAAGGGACCACATCCATCCTATAATATCCCTACCCAAAATACACACCATTAATTTAATCATGATTGAAGAACATGCTACAGAATCATCCTAGGCATTTTAAAAAGTGAAAGGTTGTGAAAATTTCCTTACTCTCAATTGATTAAGAAAAACATATAGGTATATACACAGACATACCTGTGCATGAAGACACACACACACACACACACACACACACACACACACATGCACGCACACATGCACAACGTAGGTGATACAGGAGAATGATAAGTAATCGGCATGAAATACTAACAGTTAATGAATCTGGAAAAAAGAGTTTGCACGAATCCCAGGCCTATTCTTGCAACTGTCCTGAGTTTTTTTGTAAGCTTGAAATTGTATCAAACTAGAAAGTTACACTATCAGAAACAAAAGCAAAACATTTTATTTTTAAGTTTCTGCGTGGAGGCCTCCCAGGTACTGCAGTTAAGTCTTAACTTTCCAAGGAGTAAGAGTTTAATAAGCCACAGAGTGCTGAGCGCTGTTCTGGTCAGGCTGTGTCTGATCTCCAGGATTAGGTAATCGGACCTGTTTGAGGAGATGTCACCAGAATGTGTCAGGGTGCAAATGGTCCTTGCATGTAGATTTTTCAGGTTATGAGTTAATTAGATTACAAGTTAAGGTAGTACTACAAAGAGACTCCAAATCTAGAGATTATTTCTCTCTCTCTTTCTCAAGCATCCAGGATGGCGGGAAGCTCTGCCATGTTCATCTTGTAACTTGTCTCAGGCCCAAAGAAGCAGCTCCAGTTAGCCGCTACATAGCTAGAGAGAAAGGGTAATGAGTAAAAGGCACACAGCTTGGTACAGAAATTCAATCTTTACATGTGCGCGCATCATGTCCATTATCACTTTATTGGCCAAAATTTAATTACATTCCACAACTAAACAGTGGGAGCCTGAGCAATCGGTCTCTGTCTGGCTGGACACTGGCCACGTTCCCAGCTAAACCTCAAGGTGAGGACAACAGTCTATCGTAAAAGGTGAGTAAGAAAGAATAGTGGTAGATAATTAGGACCTTTGCCCAAGAAATAGAAATTGAGAGCGTCTGTAGGATGAGCAACAGGCCATGGCTGTGTTCCCTGCATGGGGTTGGAATTCAGCAGGAGGTGGGAAACGCAAGGGGAAAACGGGGCTCTAAGAGTCCTGCTTGTGATCCACTCGAGTAAACTGTTTCTGTAGACCTGGGCAATCCAGAGAGCCAAGCACTTCATTCTGGAAGCAAAATCCAATCCTAATTTCCTGTGCAATGAAGAGTCAGGACTGCCACTGCAAAATTATTCTTTTGACAAACTAAAATATCTTTTCACAGACAGAGGTGTCCCCCACATCCACGAATTTGCACACATGGGCACACATACACGTGCATTCACAGACCTGCTGCACAGCAACGTCCACGTCAAACTGTGTGCACGTCTGCTCCAACATGCTCCCGCCCGAGATGTGCCCATGGTTCTCTCTCCGTGCTTCTTTCCATTAATTAAGAATGCCAGAATTATTTATAGCATCAACTCTTACCTAATTTATAGAGTTACTAAATCGTTTCCACAAAATAACAGGCAAATTACTCACCACTGCTTTTTTAAGGGACTATGTCTTGACTCGTCAAATTTATGAGTGGAGGAACTGCTTCCTGTACATTTGAAAAAATAATGTACTCCAAAACAGGCCAGGTAACACATCCATATCCAGTTAATTAAAGCTCCACTTCATTTCTGCTGGCTTTCCTTCAAAATGACACAGGAAAGTATTGCTGTTTTTCTTTGCCCCTTTCTACATCTCTGTGGGTTGCAGAGATAGCTGTCCACAGGAAGACTGTAATGGGCTTGGCTGTTCTCTCCAGCTTTACTGTATCCCTAGGGAAGCCAAGCAGAAGCAAAGAGAGTCCCCTCTGCTTTCTTAGCATATCCAGTTTGCAATTTAGCCCACAGCATGGTGGTGTGTGGACATGAGACCGTTTATCATTTCTCCGATGTGGAAGAAAAGATGGCCACCCAAGCATAAGAAACCACACACCCAGAAGCCTCCAGAGTCCCACATAGTGGCTTTGGAAGGCTCACTGCACCATAGTTCAACACGAGTCAGCCTTCCTGTATCCCAGATCTAAAGGAATGGCACCCATCCCCACCACCACTGTGTCCAGATGGCCCTCAAGACTTTCTGGTCTCCCTAAGCCAGGCTCTGAACCAGCCCTCCTGCACGTGCCAGGCATCCTCAGAGAAACGACTTCCAGGAAAGATTGCCAGCCTTGGGCCACACCCTAGACTTTTCAATGTCAAGAACAGAAGCATCCCTGGAATTCATTGTCACCACTGTCATCTGACTGCTTTATTACCACCACCCAATCAGCCTACTGATGACCCATCCCTGGCCAGAAGTTGTCTAACCCTAAGGTGAAACCCCCTCTTCTGCATTCCAAATTTGACACCCATTTGGGTCTCATAAGCACAACCCCAAAAGTCACTTTTCTGAATGGCCACCCCCTATCTTTGCCAGATTTTAAAATGGGGAAAGTCCAACCTAGCTCCAGCTTCCTATCACCCTCTAGCAACAGGTCTTGTACCTGTGGGACTCCATAGTGCTCTGTCTCTCCTCTCCTCTGTCTCCATAGTGATCTGTGCAAAGTCCTCATGGTTAAACTATGGTTAATCTCTTTGGTACCTCTCCGTGTTGCAAAGCCTCATAGCACTATTGCCCGAAGGTAAGAAGTTATGGGCTAAGGAGCAGTGACCAAGGGAAACTTGGCAGTAAGTTGTGTTTACAACATCTTTTGGGCATCCATTCAGTCAAGATGAAGAGGCTGGAGGAGCCAAGAGCTGGTCCAGGGAGACAATGCCAGGGAAGAGAGGCTGCGTTCCCCTCAGGCCCCACATGGGCAAAGCAAGGCCCTTGCACACCCAGGATCGAGGCTCACCAAGCATCGCACCCTGGAGAACACTTCATGCTTCTTGCTTCTCTATCTGTATCAGGGATGCTGTTTACAAGTCTCCTTGGACATTTAAAGCATTTTAAGCCTTCAGTTGTAAAAGAGATTCGGTCCTTTATTTTACATTCCTCTAAGTCACAATCAGCAGGTTTGAAGGGAGTAGGAGTTGTAAAAATTGGAGATTAGGTTAAATAAATCCTCTAGATATAATTGTCTTTATTAGGAGTAGGGAGGAAGTCAAGGGAACAAGGAGGTAAACACATTAGTTTTCAGTCACTACTATAACAAATAAACACAAATCTAGGGGCTTAAGAATCATCATCTTACCGTGCAGAGCTGGAGGTCAGAAGTCCGACTCACACTGGCTTAAAGTCAAGGGCTCATGTCTCTATTAAATAGCAGCTTCTTGATATAAGGCATTTTCTTTGCTTCCCCAGAATCTAGATGGTCGATGGGACCACCCGTCACCTTCCCTGCCAGCAACAGAGGGCCAGGGTCTTCTGATACTGAACACTCTGAGTTTTCCAAGGTCCCATCTTCCTCTGACTCAACCTCTTCCATGAAGGACTCTGCTTACAAGGGATGTATCAGGGAAATCTACTCTGGGTGCCGCAGTTGGGTACTGCATTGTACCAGGGCTTCCAACTCTGAGCTACTTCCTCAGACTTTATTTTGACACAAGATCATCTAAGTTGTTAGCTGCCCAGATAACAGGCTTGACTCTGTGATCCTCCTACCTCAATGTCCCAGAGAGTTGGCATTATAGATATATACCGATACATACCGCATTGCCCAGTTAATCTCCGCAAATTTTAAAGTCAGCTGATCCACAGCATTAACTCCTTCTTCAACCCTAATTCCCTTTTGCTGCAGTTTCCACGAGCTAGGACACTGGCATCTTTAGGAAGAGCCATTACTCTGACTAACCAGACCAGATGCAATTACTGTTATTCTCAGATCACAACTCAGTGGTCCCAGAATTGAATCTTGAGATCAGGAAGACAGTTTCAGAGTGGCCGCCGTCTGAATCATCCGCATGTCCTCCTACGCCCACAGTGGGTCTGCTGAGTTTCCACCCCCATGGGCTAAGCCCATCCAGGTCCCGCAGAAGCACCGTGGCAGGAGCAATGTGAGCTACTCTCCCTGCTTTCTCCCTAACCAGCTACGTGTTTCCTGAACGCTCCCCAAGTCTCTGGTAAGTCATATTGGCTGAGGGCTCACCTGCAGAAAGCTGTCTGCTAGTGGGCTTACTTCTGATATACACAAATGCTGTTGCTTTCACCAGTTGGGTTGGATGTTTGGCCATGTCAGTTGTGGTTGTTCTTGCAATTGTGTAATTTAATTATGTGTCACAGAAACCAATGAAAGATGAGCATGAAAAAGAGAGCTATTTTTATGTATACCAAGTGGAATGCCTTGGAAAGACTTGATAAAGTTGAGTTACTTAGACAGGCATAAATCATAAAAACTGCAAAGGATTT
The DNA here is from genome assembly GCA_004027455.1 of Hydrochoerus hydrochaeris. Classification (NCBI taxonomy): domain Eukaryota; kingdom Metazoa; phylum Chordata; class Mammalia; order Rodentia; family Hydrochaeridae; genus Hydrochoerus; species Hydrochoerus hydrochaeris. The sequence continues at coordinate 41,935 of PVLA01003409.1, forward strand.
TGCCAAAGGAGGGAAGTGGATCCCACAGTGAGTGGGTAGCTAGGAATGTTGAGAAGCAGAGAGAACTGGAGCATGCTGGGAAGAAGGCGGGGTAGTCCCCCCGGAATGTAAACCGGCAGCATATGTGCCCTGGCATCACTTTTCTGGGCTGAGGGGTAGGTGAGTTAGACCTGGCCAATGTGAAGATCATCCGTAACCAGCCCAGGGTGGTCCCGAGTGTGGGTGGAAAGCTGCTGTGCGGACACACAGATATCCTCCTAGAAGGCAAGAACGGCTGACCCAGCTCTCTCTTAGTTACTGTTACTCCCTCAGTTCCGGCCCGCCTCCCTGCCTGGAATTAGCAAAACTCTGGGAAATCACTCCCACTCCCTCTGCAAAATCTGTCCCCTGTGTGACCTAGAGCTGACAGACAAGGCCATTAAGATAATGCTTCTGAAAAACTACTTCCAAAAACTCCCCTGCTGCCTGCTGGCTAACCTCGCCTCTGGAGCCAGTCGTTAATACCGAGGGACCTCTGGGGTCAGATCTTCCAGTCCGAGCTTCCTCCTGGCTCATGAGCGTGTCTGGAGCACAGGATAAATAGCTCCTTTAGTCATAGCTCCAAAGCCTCCAGGGCCTTTGGGACCACTTCTTAAAAACAATCAGAACTGGGTCCTAAATGAATTAAGACAGTGAAAGAAGCCAGAAGGAATCTTCCTTGTGTATTTCCCCCTCACCTTTCCTCCCCGCCTGCTTCCTCTATCACACACAATGTCTGCTGTCCTCGAGCCGGAGGCCCGGGACTGCTGTCCACGAGCCGGAAGCCTGGGACTGCTACAGTAGAAGAGCTGGGCCTCTGCATGATCTGGAGTCCTACGTGAGTCACAAATGCCACGAGAACCTCACGAGATCCGTTTCCCTTTACCAACCCCGGCCCTGCAGAAGCAAGGCAGGGACCTCGCAGAGGGTTATCAGCATGGAGAGGTGGCATTACAAGCAGATGAGTCAAGAAATACATATTTAACTCTCATTTCAACACCAGAAGCCAATAGATTAAAGCTAAAACTTGATTGAAAAAAGGAATTATTAATGTAAATTTCTCAAATAGTAAGCAAATCCTCTAATGACATTTTAAGTTGATAAAATGTATCTAGGTTATTAATAGGATTAAAAATGGAAATTAAAAGAAGGCAGGAAGAATAGCATAAGCTTTTGATTTGCATTGTATTCCTATATTATTTGCACTTATATATCAATAGTAAAAGGTTGAAAAATATACATTAATCTTTTAAAAAATATATTCGTCTAGAAATAGAGAAGTGCTTTTCCTTGCCTGCATGTTATTCCCAATAAACATGTATTACTGTTGTAATTTAGTTTTGAAAACTTAACAGTAAAAGGGATGTTTAAAGATCTTTACATGGGAAATACTAATAGCATCAAAAATATTCATTTATACAACCACACTGCTAGGAACAAACAGCTTTGAGTCTGTTCATACACAGGCTAATGGATGGAGTCACAAACAAACTGAAGCACAGATTAAAGTACCTTTAAGTTGTTTATTTATTGATTATAATGTGTTAAAAGACCTTTCTGGAAATAGTCAATTTACAATAGGAATTAAAAAATTATTTTAAAACCCTCATATCCCATTCTTCAGAGCATGGCAGTACATGGTCCTTCAGCATTTCCACGAATATATTTTCAATCCAAATACACACATTTTTTGTAAGCAAAAATAGGGCAATAGAATTCCTGCTATTTTACAAAAATACTAGAAATGGTTAAAAAGATAAGTGTCATTTTTGCACTGGGTCCTTGTTAATTTTTTCTACATCTTTCTAAGTTCCTAAGATGAACTGGTTTAGTGAGAATAGTGTTTAAAATATTATTAGAATTATAAAGACTTTTGAATTTAGAATGAGTTCAAAGACAATTAGCTTAAAAAGCCCAAAAGGCTTTATTGAGTTAACAGTGAGTTTAAAAAATGAAATTAATTTTAAACCATTGATTTTTTTTTCCTAAAAGAGTAAGACATTTAAATTGTGTTTTTTTTTTAATTCAGTGTTTCAATGCAAGAAACTGAAATTAACTCAATTTAGCTTCTCTGTGGTGTTTGCAAATAGATCTTAATGTTCATATGGCCCCGACCCTGCTCCACACAGCCTGTCTCACACCTCCCAGATCGCTCACCTTACCTCACAGAGCAGGCTGGGCGGCTGGCAGGACTGTCATGGGCAGCACGCTTTGGAGACAGGGAGTGAGCAGAGAGCGCCTTGAAGTTCCTGAGACCCTTACCGCACTTTTGAGTACGATGTTTCAGTGCAAGACACCCCAAGGAGTGGCATTCTAAGCTGACACTCGGTCTAGGGGAATCTAGTCTTAGGAACTCTTCACTCATCAGTGTTAGAGGTTGTCATCCTGGAGACCTGTCCCCTGGGACACAGTCCCTGTAGTCATTGTCCACTGAAGGAAAATTCTGTAACCTGACTGGGACCTGACTGGGACCCAGAGCAAGAACATCTTCCGCATTCAGTCCAGGACACTGCCACACCATGTTCTTGCATGAGAATCAGAATAGGCGCCACAGAGTGGGGAACTTGGCATCTGTCTGGGAGCGGGCTCTGTGGAAGCACCCAAGCAGAAGGCACAGTTCTGGAAAGCACACCCATCCGTGAGCCAGGCTTTGTGTTCTAACCTGGGGCCCATCAGGAAATCACTGAGAAAACGACCTGACCTCAGTAAGACTCAGTTTGCTAAAAATAAACTGGGAAAAATAATACCAGCGTAATACAGCTTTTCTTAAACGCTATCTTGACCCAGCTCTGGGGCTGTTTAATGTCCTTTCTTGAGGTTTTATATGTTAGTCCACACCCAACCACCACACTTAGTGGACTGTCGCATCCAGGTCACTATAAAGATATCTAACCAGCCCGGGGCTGGTTACCAGATAACCAGGAGCAACGCTTAAATCTCAAAGCATGCTGGAACTATCCAGCATGGCCAGTCCTAACCTGCTGGCCCAACCCCACCCTTTATTTCCTGCAGAATCCAGAAGAAATGTGCCTGCTGCAGCCCTCTCCCTCCCTTTCCTCGTAATTGATTCCTGTGCTTCCCCCAGTGGCCCTGTGTGCTACACTGAGCTCTCCCCAGGGAAGCGGGCACAGCATAAAACTGTAAGATCTTTCTAGTTTCTCTCTCTTGTTCTGGCTTCACTACATCTAGCCAAAGGCTGTTAGTGGAAACGGCATGTTTTGCTGCTAGGCTGAGTGGTCTTCTACTTTTCTTCCTCTATCAGTGAGCATGGAAACCAAGAGTGGAGATTACAGAAACAAGTACAGAGATTATCTAACAGCCTGGGTAACTGATTCTCTGAACCTCCTTGAGAAACCCTGCAGATGGATCAACTCTAGCAAATTTTTCTCAATCAAAAAAAAAAAAAATCCTAGACCATAGTTCCAGACCACTGACATTTGAGGAACTGGGGGTATTTTATGCTTCATCTGTATGACACACAAAAACAGCTGTCACAATGGCTCTCAGTTTCTAACTTAAGCATAAAAAAAAAAACAGGGAAATTAGCTCCACAATTCTCCAATACCTAGAGAGACATTACTAAAATCAGGTAGTCAGATACTAAGTTGGAGGGCTTTCCAGAGTAATAGTCTACATGCAGACAGGGGAAGGAAACTGGTGTTGAGAATCCAAGAAGAAGTTTCTCCACAATGAACAAATCAATGCTCAGTTTTCCAAAACAAATAGCAAAAGCAAATCGTTGGGAGACTTTATTACCACTGAACATGATTTTTAAAAATGAGGATTGACTGCCCCCCCAAAAAACAATGAGAAAGCTACACAAAAATCTTAAACAACATCAAAGTTGAACAAAAAGCTCCGAATATTGACCAAGCTAAGGGGAACCAGAACCAAAAGAGTTCTGTGATTACTCTATCTTCTTCCTACAGACACTTTGTAAACTGCATTTCAAGAGAGGAGAATCCAAGCACAGTGTGATCCTAGCTGAGTAGAGGAGATGATGAACAAAGTGGAGAGATGAGAAGGGAAAATTCACACAGCAACATGCACTAGAAATGAAAGTATGCAGAAGAAAGGCATCAGAAATAAATAAATATATATGACAATTTAGTTATACTACTAATTTCTATTAGTTCATTGAAAAGAAAGATTTGTGCCTATATTGTTTGATCAGTTTTTCATGCCTATATCTTGTCTTATGAGCAACTACTTTGAAGGCAGCAATACATAATGCATTAACCATGGTTATTCTCCTACTCTCTTGTTTTGAAATTTTCTGTCATTGTTTTTATTATTTTTTCTCTTTAAAATGAAAAAGGAAAAATAAAGAAAGCAAAAAGTCAGCATCTGTCTCTTAGAATCTTCCACTCAATTGGAAGCTGTGCAGTCACAGAATGACATCCCATGAAGACAAAAAAAGAACAGCATCTCAACCAAATAAATCTCAAAGCTCATACCGGCCTGGGAGACAGTTGATCCCAAAGAGTCGAAGTTGCAAGACTTCAGTGAATATCCAGAGCACACAGTAGAGACAGACAGATACACAGACAGACAGACAGACAGACACACACACACACACACAGAGACCACACACAGACATACAGAGACACTCACAGACACACACACACATATTCACACACACACACACACAGAGACCAAAATTTAGAAAGAAAGCTCAATTAGTCCTAAATATTATTCTATACATCTTTAAAACAAAAAAAGCCTCTTAAAATAGACATCAAAAGACTCAAGCTAATCTGTAAACTAATTTCATTGCCTGCTCAAACAAAAATGTACCATTCTTTAAAAGAAGAAACAAAACCCATACATTCAACAGTGTAATGAATAAAATCGTGCATCTGATCAAAGCTCATAGGACACATGAAGAAGCAAAAATACGTGACTTTAAATCAAAACAAAAGTTAATTGGTAGAACACACCCAGAAATTATAGAACTAACAGGACAACACTTAAAAGAAATATATATAAAAGGAAAGAAATAGTAGACACAAAAAGAAACAAAAGCATCCTACAACTGAAAAGTGTGGCTCAAAATGAAAAATTCACTAGATAAAATTTATATCAGATTAGACACAAGTAAGAAAAGATCAGTACACATGGAAACCATAAAAAAGTAAACATATAAAAAGTCACAAAAAAATTCCCCACCCAAAATTAGCAAATAAACAAACAGAACCTCAGTGACCTATGTATAATAGAATTCAGAAAAAAATAATTGGACTGGAAAAACATTTAAAGTTGCAATACACAAAATTGCTCAAATTTGTTTAAAACTGTCAAGCTTCAAGGCCAAAAAGCTTAATGAAATCTAAACAACATAAAAATAAAATAACAAAACATATGATAATATAATAGCTGTAAACCAGTTATACAGAGAAAATGCTAAATGTCACTGTAAAAAGACAAATCTCTCATAAAAAACGAAAAGTAAAAGAGAACAAAATGTGTTCCGTCAAAACCAAGGCAAACAAAAAGAAAATAAAATAACATATTAACTCAAAAAAATCAACCTAGAATTATATATTCTGTGAAAACATGAAGAAGTGTAATCCAGATAAAGCTGCACTCAAAGAAACAGAAGCTGGGAGAATCTGTGGCTAAAGAAAACGCTACTTTACAAGACATTTAAAGACCCTGAATCTGACTTTCACGTGAAGGAAAGACCAACAGAAATGAGAAGCACATAGATAAATATAAAAGATTTTATGTCATTTTCTCAATAAAGTAAAATATATGGTGGGGTTTGTAAGAAAAGCAGAAAAATTAGGACAATTGTACCAACAGCAAATGAAAAAAAAAATGAAAGCAAATTATTTTAAGGTCCCTCAAGGCAAAGTAGCATGACTAGAAGACCGATGGCAAAATGTCCAGTAGACATGCTTTGACTGTTAGAGTGGCTCTCGGATTCATCGGGTCCCCAGAGAGGGCCTCGCAGGAGAGGCCGCTGGCCGCATCACCAGGTTCTCATTCAGTCAGTCTAGGGGTGGCCCTGGAAGGAGTTAAACAAGCCAGATGACAGGAGAGGGCGTCTATGCCAGTGCACTTCAGCACATAGCTGGAGGCCGCTGCACACAGATGTCCAGCCTTTGGCTCACTGGGCCACGGTGAGTGAGGAAGGGTTGTCTTGGGCCAGGCACGAAGCAGGCAGTATGGACAATGTGTGGAGGTTAAAGCTCTTCCTTCGTCTGTCTGTGTTAGAATTCACTAAATTATTTATGCAATATACACAAAACCATTTATAAATTAAAAGAATTACAAAATATTTTAAACTGGGTGTTAATACAGCTTAGCAAGATTTCTGAGATGGATGTAATGAAAACACTACAGTGTAACTTATAGCACCAGATGCCATTCCAAAAAGCAAAGGGCCCAAGACCAAAAAAAAAGGAAAAGCAAAGAAAAGAAAAGGGAAGAAAGAAGAAAAAAAGGAAAGGAAAGGAAAGGAAAGGAAAGGAAAGGAAAGGAAAGGAAAGGAAAGGAAAGGAAAGGAAAGGAAAGGAAAGGAAAAGCAAAGGTGCCTAAAATCAAGAATTCAAATTTTCACTTAAATATTCAAGATAAATGGGAGCCAATCAAACCCAAACTGAGAAGAAGAAAGGAACAGAGATAAGAGCAGAAATCAGGGAACTGGAAAACATAAGAATAAATAGAAAAATATCAGTGGATTAAAAACTGAACATTTTAAAATGTCTATAAAAATGAATTAAAGGCAACAGGCACAATTGCCACTATCGGAGATGAATGTTGGGATGTCACTACGTAAACAGGCATATTCCATGAAAAATGCAGATTGCTAAAACAACATGAGAAAAAAATTTTTGAGTATCAGTAGACCTATTAAACTATAATCTAAAACTCTTTAACAAAGATAGCTTCAGAAATAGATTCTGTTGGTGAAGTCTATCCAACATTCAAGAAGGAGATAAAGTCTACACAAAGACTTTTTCAAAATAGAAGATATAAAAACGTTTTACAATCCAATACGCTTGGCATGGTCCTCATGCTAAAACTAGACAAGGATACCACGAAAAAGAAAGCTGAAAACCAACATCCTTCATGAATATCAAGCACATTTCCTTAAAATATGAGCACATAGAACAGAACAATATATAAACAGAATCACACAACAGGCCCAAGTGGGGTTAATTAGAGCATGGTAAATTGGTATAACATCCCAAAATCAGTCAATGCAGTTTACCAGAAAATACGGCCAAAATCTTTTAGGTCCTATTAATAGATACAGCAAAATCATTTGGCAAAACTCAGCATCCATTCGTTCCATTCTTCTGGCCTGATAGAGGGAATCTGTGGAAAGCCTAGAGATGGTATATTTATTGGTAAAGTCTAAACCCTTTTCTATGAGAGACAAAAGCAAGACAAGTATATTGGCTTTCAACACTACTACTCAGCACTGTACTTAGGTCTTAGCTAGCTAGGCCTTTAGGCTAGAGAAAGAAATTAAAATACACCAACTGAAAACAATAATGGAAATATCTTAATTCATGGTAACATAATCATATACATTGGATATCCTAATAAATTTACATTAATACTTAGTATATTGCATTTGAATTACAGGAAACAAGATCAATCTGTAAAAATCAATTGTATGTAAGGCAAATAATTATAAATTGAATTTTCACAATGTAAAAATATAGTATCTAGTATAGGATCAAGTACATGTATGCATGTATTGAAATATCATACAAACACTAATGTATACCATTAATACATGCTAATCAGAAAATATAAACAAGAAATATTGAAGGGTGAACTTAACCAAATGTGAAAGTTTTGTTCATTTAAAACTACAAATTTGGCAATGAAAAATTAAACAAGACTAAAATAAATATATATGTCCATAGATTGGAAGTCTCAAAATATTAATTCACCCCAAATTGATGTTATCAGTTCAATGCAACCCAGTCAAATTCTCACCAAGAGTTTTACAAAAAGATTCTTGTTTCCAAAATGCCTATGAAAACTCTATAAATATAGATGAGGCATACATACTTATAAAGACTGTAATTGTACATATACAATTACACAACCTACTTTCAAAACTTATAATAAAGTCATAGTAGACACAGGAATAAACAAAGAAATCAATAAGAAAGTATTGAAAATGTGAAATATACCTATGTAATATATAATTGATTGGTTTTTAAAGGGCTTGGCTAATTGAATAGCAAAGTAGTCAGCTTCTCAAACAACTGGGGCAGCTATAACTGACCACCACATGGAAGCAACATAACCTGAATATTATCTCACATCACACCAAAAAACTAATGTGAAACTATCACAGATTTAAGTGTGAAAGCTCAAAATTCTAAAACTTCAGGAAATGGAGAAAAAGTCTTTGCAACTTTAGGGTAGTCAAAGATTTCTTAGGATAGAAAAAAAAAGAGATAATTTACACTTCATCAAAATTAAAAGTTTTTGTTCTTCAAAATACACTGATAAAATAATAATATACCTAGCTAATATATTTGCAGTATGTGTATATGACAGTGATTTGTATTCAGAATATACTACACAATACTGTTCAGTATTTATGTACTCTTGCAAACCCACAATTTAGACTATATATTTTTTAAATAAGCAAAAGATTTAAATGAAAACTATACCTGAAAAGATGTCCTAAACCATCAGTCACCAGGAAATGCAAATTAAAACTAATGCACCTACCAGAATGGCCCAAATTTTTGCAAGACGGATTATGTCAAAGGTTAATCAGGATATGGGACAGCTGGAACTGTCACACTGCTGATGGAAATATACCACTTTGGCAAAAAATCATTAGTTTCCCATAAAGTGAAACATTTCTGTACCACATTCACCACTAATTCCTGTCCTATGCATTTACCCAAGAGAAATGAAAGCACCTTTTCACATGGAAATATATGACATGAAACATATTGGGAACCTCTCAAAATTCACCAATGGGTGAATGATGTTTTATATCTATGCTATATACTATAGTATCTGCATTACAGAAATACGACCTCAACTTTCTCCTGCCCCACAAAAAGAACAAACTTCACATGCCACAAAGTGAGGGAGTCTCCAAGGTATTAGGAGAAACCAATGAGAAAAAAACTAATCACAAAAAATTTGCAGTTAGATCCCATTTAAACTTCAACATGCAAGCTCATATGTTCTTTGAAATACTGTATGGAAAACACTTGGTGGTGCTTGACCTCTACAGTACTCTTGGCAGTAAATGGCAGAGCAAAGGGTAAAGCATAGTGCATTATATCAGATTCTATCACAAAATGCATTTTATCTTACACAGACATGTGTTACTCAGAATTTCTGAGATTTCTAAAACTTCCACTGCGTTCTCCACATTTTAACAACATCTTTAGAGTACTATAAATTCTGCTATTATCATCTACTCGAATTCTTAAATACAAGATCATATTTATCATGGTATTTTGTTCCATCGTTACTGCAGGAGAACTGATAGAGGTGCAAAATGGATGCACTGGTGATTAATTTCAAGGGCTTAGGGAACACAGAGGGGCAGTTTAATTTAGCCCAGATTTACCTTCTCCCTCAACTTTTGGCAGGAGTGAGGCAGTCGGGAGCATCAAGGGAAAGCAGGAAACACCTTGACCCAAGGATGGCGAGACATAAGCAATTCCACTCCTGTAAGTTTTAAATCATTATCATAGTTGGTTCTCTTCAGGATTCAAGTCATCTCCATTATCCGGGTTTATTTAACAATTTATTTACAGTTTCTAATTTTATTGAAATCTGTTCAACTGTTGACAGGCAACAAGCAGATGGGATTTAGGACTGGGGAATTAAAATCAGTAAACTCACAAATTGAGAGAATGGAATCAGTCTAAGAACAGACTGCATTGTTGAAGACAAAACTAAAGAGCGACCTTTACACACCAGCGTTGTGCGCTGCATTGTTCCAAAACACTGATAAAAACAGTTGGTCATCCATCTGGCCAAGGTACTTAAAATTAACTTAAAAGCAGGCTGCTATTTTAAGGTACCAATTGCTTTCTATAGATGGCCATTCTTTTCATATGTAGGCCTCAAAGTCATAAAATGCGGCACTAGAATTTTAGTGATCTTGCTGCTGAAATATCCTCCATAACTCTGCAAGTTACCACCAAATCACTTTAAAGTTGAGACATGTTGTAGGTAATAACTAAGGTGTGCAATCTGTGAATGCAGACTCTGAAAATGCCAGGTGTTAGGCCATAAGATATATATGGCTGTGCTTAACAAGTATTTCTTTCCACACGATGATTCTAGGCTTTTAATAAAGTGTTCTAATCAATAGTAAAATGTCTGCCCAAAGCCATTAGCCTTAGTATTAGAAGGCTGAAAGGTAATATTATCCCAATTATATCAGAGCTGCTAAGATGGCATAAAAGCAATTAGCCTAGAAATATGGTTAAATTATTTAAATTGTTACCTTGTATAAACCAGGAGGCAGACATACCAATTTCCAGTATTGAAATCACTGTGAACCTGCATAACAGAGCTACAGCTGGTTGGTAAGTCTTTGGGTATCTTTTTCTTCACCCCAAATACACAAGCTTGTTATCATCTTCACAGACTTGCAGGCCAGAGGTATCACAGGAGAGTAGCACCATCTCTTCCTCACAGCTACCAGGTTTCCCAGGAGAGGTACCCTCCTACTACCACTCAAGGCTGAGAGCATTCACCAGGACCTCTGTGGACCCCTCTACATTCACAGCCAATCCTGCTGTTGGATTGAGGCCATAAAACTGGGTTCTGGTCAATTGAATAGGAGCAAAAATGATAAGCCACATGGAATGACAATTCAAAACCTTTCGCAGAGGGATTTGCTCCCTTCTGTGGCAATGGGAGAAATCATGGTATCGCTATTCAAAACTGCCTGGGACACTGGACTTCCTGCATGGAGGGAAAACAAAAGAAATGTCCAAGGCACACAGGGTACTGCCTTAGAAAGGCAGACGCATCCTCCTCGTCACTGCTGTGACATCACTGGGCCTTCAGAATTTGTCACTGCAGCACAGTCTGCGAGCCCCTGAGCAACGTGAAGCTAATAATAAGATCCTTTCCGTTTTAACTATAACACGGCAGACAGTACTCTTGCTTTATTTTATGCCTGATACATCCCTGAGAGATTTGTGTTATGTATTTCAGACAACTGCTTAATATTTGACTAACAAGAGGACTCAAATGTCTAAGAGTCATTGTAGCCAATTTCAAAAGCATCAGCGTGGTACTTTTAGCTTTTTCCATAATGCTTTCAGGTAAGCATCTTTGCCTCAGCTCTGGAATTCTTTTTCAAGTGTGTAAAATCCCAGCTCTACAGTGGAACAAAGTGGTAGCAGCAGGATTTTAAGTGCAGTGTCCAGCAGCCCAGCCAGTCAGCCGCAGGAGCAAGGCCGGCTGCTGCCCTCGGTCCTCCTGTAATCAAGAAACGCTCCGAGCTTTCAGCCTTGTTGCAGAGTTTTACAAGCTTCACTTTTAATAATCTTTCTCCATTGCGTTCCTGACTTACTGCCTCCCTGGATCCCAGCGCCTCGTTTGTTTGCAGCCTCGTTCCAGCTGCACGACCCGGTGTTTATGCTCCGGGTCCTGTCATTTCCTGACCAGAGTCCATTATCTGCTGAAACGGGAAGGATGTTCACAAATGCCACACATCTTGCCGGTGGCTGCCAGACCAGTGGAGCCCATCACAGGAGCAAAGATGGATCTCTGTGGCCAGGAGCAGCCTGCTGCGTTCATGTGAGCATTGCCTCCGGTGCAGAACTGGCCCCAACAGGGGGAGAGATACTAGAAGGCCGAGAGCACCTGACTCCTGCCGGGGATCCACGCCGAGCACCTTTTCAAAGCCTCACTTCCAGGCTGCTTTGCTCTCCGACCAGGAGCCAGGGCTCAGGGTGGATGCCCCATGCACAGCTGCTGAACAGACTCTCTGTCAGGGAGGTTGCATTTGTAGTCAAATTGGCTTAAAAATAAGAAAGACCTCCCAGAGGTGGCTGGAAAGCACTTGACCTTCCTGGAGTACGTAACATGCCTCAAAGTCAGACCCAAAAGCTGTTCCCCACTTGCTGTTTAGCTTACCTGCCGGGCCAGTTTCCAGTAGTAACAAATGGAGGGACAGAAAGGGGTTGGACTGAGTGCTGGAGAGCTCTGTTCCCCAAGAATCACAGCCTAGGAAGAGCCCTTCCCTCACCCCCTAGACCATGTATTTCAGACATATGCAGAAGGTGGTAAGATGTAGATATAGCGCAGATGCTGCTGGCTATGAAGTCGGAGAATTATGTTTCGAGCTCCAAATCAGTATTTAATAGATGGATGACTTAGGTCAAGCCATTTAACCTTGCTGTGGCATGGTTTTCTCCTATATAAAATAGAGAATAACTACCCTTGCTGAGTTGGTTAAGGATTTGGAATTATGGATCTGAATGAGCATGGAAAATGCGCAGTGGGGCAGAAGGCTGGGCCAAGATTGGCCCTCCACGAGGAAATGATCTGCACTCTTGCTCTGATCCATCTCTCACCATCCCTGCGAAGATCCTCTGTGTAGGACCAATCCCTAAAAGCAAAGAGGACTCCTTTATTCGGAACAGAAATCCAGCCCAGCACAGCACCTAACTCTCTGCGTGTATCCATTGAATTAAACTGCAGTGAATTGTGCCCAGAATTTTACTTCTATAGGCAACTTCCCTGGTGTGCTTCACTGGTTTCTATATTCCTCTAAAAATTAAGCCTAGCTTACTCTTGCCTCGAGTTTCTGGGTATTTTATTTGTGTATGGAGAATTTTGTCTTGGGTTGTCTGTTTTCACAAAACTGTATTAACACCACGGTTCAGTTCTTAAAAGTCGAGAGCAAAACTGATGGATCACATTTTTATCAATGTGCTACACATTTTGGGCTGGTCTTCCGGGAGCAGCGGTCACACAGACTCATAGAAAGCCTTTCGTCACAGTGCTCTCTAAGGAGGGGCATCGCTTCGTACTGTGGGACGCTGGCGTTGTGGAACTAATTCTGTCACAGAATCTTAATATCAGAGGGGAACTTAGAGGTCATCTATCCTACCCCACGCCAGGCAGCAGCATCTGCCAGCTCCCAGCAGGGAATCTGGGAACAGCTCTGTCTCCACGGGCGCTGGCACCACCCCCAGCCCACGCTGCCAGGCCCTGGGGCAGCAGCTGCCCACAGCTGACGGGGGGCTCAAAGATCTGTGTGGACAGTAGGGACCACCACACACTGCGGGGATCTGTCCGATCATCCCCATTCCACGAAATTAAACACGAATGCCCGAGGTTTATGGGCTCACCCGTGCTTTTAAGTTATAGAGCCCTAAACTGTATGTTGCTGTAAACACGCACAAACATCCAGGTACCTAAATGTAGTTACACTCACAGTGAGGCCGAGCACTAGGCACAGAGCACAGTGCAGTTCAGATGCCTTTGCTAGCGGAGGTCAGATAGTAGTTGCTTTAGTGATTAACCTGCTTTAATGATTTGCTGCTCACTGGCTCTGTGAAAATGTGTCTTCAGGCAGGCATTTGAAGGACTTCCTTGATATCCTCTGGAGAAGGTGAGTGGATGTTCATTTGAGCAAACTGAGGGAGTTTCGGACCCAATCCACACTGTGACCCAGAGAATACACAAGTCTGTGCCTTCAGTGGCTGAGTTCACCCTCCCCCTCCACCAAGTTAGGCCTGGGCCATAACTGTTCCCTCATCTGCATGTCTAAAATGTGTATTTGCATTTTAAATCACTGCTGTGTCATTAGGTCACATTTTGATAGCCACAAAGTAGTTAAATTCAGAATGTTCCCTCTGAACCGAACAGTAAGTAGTTTATTTCTCGAACAGCATGATTTCTTGAAGCTTTTATTCTGTGCCATCGCTTTCTTGACAGAAAGCTGTCAAGTTTTGGAAATTCATGGAGAAATGTGAAGTGGCCTTTGGAATCTCCAGAGGAGCCCTCCTCGGAGGCCTGACATTCTAAGTGTGATGGCTCTATTTACATATATATTGTCCTTCCAAGGATGTGCTGGAGGTTTGGATCTGGGATGACTGGGTGGAAACCGCTTTGGCTGTCATGAGGAGCCTGGTCTCCCTCATTTTTCTGTGTGCCTCTCTCATTGCCTCATTCATTCCTTCAGAGTTTATTAGTTTTGTAACTGGCTGTGTTGGTCTCCTATCATTGTGAGGTCAGGAGCCACAGCAGCTAAAGCAGAGTCCAGATACTCACGTAAATGAACATGTATTCCCAGCAATTTCTATCCCACCCAGAGAATTTTCAGTCAAATCAAGACACCGTACCTGCCCTTCCTCGGGAGTGTGTTGGTTTTAAGCAGTAGAAATCTGGACGCCTTCTCAAGAAAGGCACCCTGCCTGCATCCTTATGCTCTGCGTTGGCTTTGCTCTTTGCCTCCCCTCTCCTTGGCTTGAGTTTCTAGGACTTGGCTCATTAATTCTGGCGAAGATGTCAAGTAAAGCTTCAGAAGAAGGGCTAAAAGGGGGACAAACCAGGAGGGGAGGGCAGAGAGTTTCAGTGAACAGGCCCACCGGAGAGAAGCAGCTCTAGGCCTGTTCAGTGTGCACCGTGCCTACATTGTGGAGCCTGGACGCGGACCTCCAAAACTGATGACGAAGAAACAGGTGCAAGACCCCCTTCTCCTCTCCCTTCTTACTCCATCCAGGCTACAAGCCTGTAAGTCGGCGCCTCCCACACCCAGGCTGGGTCTCTCTTCTTCAGTAAGCCCATCGCGCGCGCACTCACACGGCGCCAAGCCAATCAGCTAGGCACTTCTTATGCAAGTTGTCACCACAGTTAGCTGCTACACTGAGCTTTCGTGATGGCACAGGCGCTAGACTCAGAGCACACATGCATCATCCCATGGGATGCACACGACCACCTGAGAGCACAGAACAGCATCTTCCTTTTGTAGGTGGTGAAGCGAAGGACACAGCTTCTATCAGCCACCCAAATCTTCCATCAGTTAATGAGTCTCTGTGTTGGGATACAAAGTGTCTCTCCAGCCATTCTCTCCCCCTTGGTCAGTTGCTGAATTAGAGAAAAGTGAAGAATGGAATTTAAGACATAATCGAAGTTTTTACCGTTTTATAAATTCAATGGAGTTAGAGTCCAGCAGTGCCTCAGTTCAGGAACTTAATTCTTTACACCATTTGGATCACAGAATTGATTCCACAATTCTGGTTGTGGCTGAATGGCAAACATATTCGGCGGCCAGAATCATGGACCACAGAAGGGAGGTTTGCAGACTCACGGCAAACTGTTCATATGTGGTCTGGGAAACAGGGCTAACCTTTACACTGATGTAATTTTTAAGTCACGTAGTGCGACAGTGAGGATCAGAAGTCGCAAAGAATTCCAAAACAGTGCTTGGCGTGAATACTGAAAGCTGAGGAAAAGTTCACCTGCAGAAGAGGAAAAGGAGGTACCCAAGTGGAAGAAGCACTATTTGCAAAGAGGCTGGGGCAGTAAGACTGTTTCTCCTCCCGAGCCGCGGGAAGGGAGGGCTTCTTCACCTCAGGGTTTCCGCAAATAAAGCGAAATCCCACCAGGAATTGGGAACTTGAGTTGTTTCCCCAAAATAATGTCAATAATATGATAGATGTCATTTTGTTTATGCATAAAATTGTACCTCAACAATCTAAGTCTAAAAGGTAGCATTTAGATGGTTTGTTTTAAAAATATTTATGAAGTACCAGTTAAAATCCTGGTCTCAATGGGTAAGGACTAGTTTGGGAGGCATGGAGCCTGGAGAGAGAGACAGAAATACACAGAGAGAAACAGACAGAGGCAGACAGAAACAGAGGGACAGAGAGACAGACAGAGACAGAGACAGAGACAGAGACAGAGACAGAGACAGAGACAGAGACAGAGACAGAGACAGAGAGAGCTGGCCATTTATATCACAGAGCATCAAGTCAATGGTCCAGGCACAGAGGTAGAAGGTGTTCACATTTCTCCAAACAAGGCACTTAGTACTAAATATGAAGTGATCAAAAAACAAGCCATGTTCTGTGAGAGAGCAGAGGTTGGAGGAGAAAGCAACAAATGAATTAAGTAACTTTGCAGCTGAAGCCAGGAAGAGGGTGTTGGGCATTTCAGAAAGAAAATATGTTACGCGACCATGCAAGGAACTGCAAGTGTGGTGTAAATTTGGGAACGATGAGAAATTGTACAGATTAGGAACCGGCAGAAATGAAAGATTAGAGCCAACAGCTAGAGGGCCTTACAAGCCAGCCTAAGCCTAACTTTTAGTAGACAATGACACAGATAGATCTGTCACCATACAGAAAAAATAGGTGTGCAAGGACCAGACAGGTATTAAGCCCTGTGAGCCCCCAGGATCTGAGCATAAGAAGATGAAACCTGAACCAGGGATTTGACCTTCAACATGGAGGTGAAAGGTGAAAATAAAAGCTGAGAGGCGATGATTGGTGGTGATGGTTGGTGATGATTACTGCATAAGAGATCATAAATGAAATAAAATGTGGGAAGAAAGGTGTCATAGTATGGGAAGGGGTCTGGGAGCCACAAGGCAATGGGTGTTGGTGACACTGTCCCCAACACCAAGCATGACTTGAACACCTTAGGAAAGTGTGGTTTTAGAGGCAGAGGGGACAGCACTGAAAGTTACACACACAGCAGCTGCCCAAACCACCTTCGGGGAAGGCTGGCTCCCACCTCTTCCCTTTCTCTGAAGGAGCCAGCCTCTCCCTGCTCCACACATCCCGAAGAGACGCCAAGCCCACAGGTGACCTCAGGGCTGAGAGACAAAGCTGGTGCTCCAGCTCCAAGGGGATGTCTCTAAAACAGAAGCTATTTATGAGCACATTGGGGTTCTGTTCTCCCTGCTACAAGGAAAGTGATTTCTGCTTTTCTAACTCTTTACCTGCTCTTTCCTGGCGCTACCTTCCCCACACAGTAGCAAACAAGTATTAAAGGACTGAGGAGCAACACTTCTGAAGACCCTGCCTTATAATTTGAGCAACCTGAAGACCATCACTCCATGCCTGGGGGACGCTGAGCAGGCACGGAGTTACTCACACTTTTGCCCTGATCTTAATGAAAAGTGGAGGGCCACTATCACACCAAAAGCCAATCTACTGCAGATCTAGAGCCCTGCAGTCGTTCTCTGACCCCTCGGAAGGCATGGAGCTTTACTGACTTTAGAATGATTCATTACAATTATTCTGAAATCAATGAACCTGAGGATCCAAATAGTCAAATAACAGAGCAGGGTTTGTAAGTGGTTCTTTGCTGTGAGCATCAAATGGTAATGAGGCATCTGTCTTCAGATGGTTTCTTAATCACCTGGCATGGTGTATCTGCAGAATCCCCATCCTAAACAAGTGACTGTTTCTCTGGAGACAAAACTGGAAAGTAAAGCTTACAGAGGAGTTACAAGGTCTTAGAGGCTGGTTGTCTGTTACAGATTACCGATACTCCAATTCCACCAAGTTTGGGCCTCATTTTAACTCAGTCGCCCCAATTAATGACTGTGTTTGTTAACTTGTTTAGGAGTAGCTCTTCTTTAAGCTAAGACAGATTCAATTACCCCTGAGATGCACTATTCCAAAATCAATGAGGACCTGTGGCATATTTATAGGCAATTCATTGGGAGAGAAAGAAATTTTGTAATCTTCTTGGCTGGGTATGTAATATTAGCTTCCTTCAACTCATTAATTATTGCCACTAAATGAGTGCTTACTCTCTGCAGTATACTAATCTAAGTGCTGGGAAACCACAAAAAAGAACACAACCATTCTATACCTTCTGCGAATACAAAATTGTAAGTACAGTCTTGCGAAGGGTAAGACTCATGGGGAAAGTAGAACTGTAACTAAACAGCAATAGATGAGGAGAACTGAAGTAATAATAATAAAGTGCATCTCTATCTATGTATATGAAACACAATGTTTATTATACAAATGTGATCAGTGTGAACCACTACTGTTCTAAGTATCTAAATATGGTAACACATTTAACCCTTTTAGAAGCCTTCAATGTAACTGCAATTTTTTTTTGTAGCTGCAACAAAGTGTGGGCTAATTTACACAAAGTCGTAAGACTAGCAAGTGGCTGTGCTAGGTTCCCAGCGCCCACCCTTTGCGACTGGACTAGCGTAGTGCAGAACCCGCCAACTCCCACATGGCACCGTGTATCCACGAAGGCTTCACGTGGAAACTCAGCGCGCCTTGTGAGATGAGCTGGGATTTCCAAGGGTAAGAAAGCGGATGGACCCATGATCCCAGGGCAGGTAGCTCTGCACAGAGCTGAGCTGGTAGGCAGGATGGCCAAGTGGGTGGAGACTGGCCTGGAGCCACACTGCCCAGCTCGGAACCCTGATACTAGCACTTACTAGCTCTGCGACTTTAGAGAAGCTCCCTAACCTCTCTGCTGTCCTCAGTCTTTTTATCATAAAATATGCATTAAAATGCACCCGGGTAAATTGGCGATTATTTATAAACCACTTAGAAAAGCCCTGACAGATAGTAAGTGTCATATGAAGCCTTCTGAAGTTAGTAAATGTAAATTTAAAGGTACTGAGAGATAGATCTGGGTAAAAGCTAAATGATATTCAACAGTGTCTTACTTTTTCATTTCTGAGACAAAATACCCAACACCCAAAGTTAAATGGGGAAAAGTTTACTTAGCTCACAAGTCATAGAAGTTTCAGTGCTGTCCAGCTCCAAACCCAAGTGGCATGTGGCAGTGGGGCGTCGCAGAGAAGAGAAACAGTTCAGGCAAAGATCGCAAAACAGACAAAGCACCTCCACAGAGTCTCTCTGCCCCTTTTATCTTATCCACATTTAGCGCAGCCTAAATCTAGTGCCCCTGAGCCTCACACTGCTCCGGGAATCACACTGGGGATGCAGCCACCTCTGAAACAGCCCCACCCGGTGATCGTGATCACATGAGGCTCGGAGAGGCCAAAGCAAACTGCTTCAGGGCACGCGTCTTTCTTACCGCCATCACCTTCAAGGGCCATCTCCTCCATGTCCCAGCATCATCGTTGCTTGGGGATGGAATCTGATGACAACTCCTTGCCAAAATCCATTATAGAGGACAACAATGGTGCCATTGACATCAAAATAACCAGAGCCCCTCCCTGTGCAAAGCTCTGTTGAGTTTAGTCAGTAATTCAAAAGGAAAGAAGGAGCATAGGCAGTGAGCACACCTTGGAGTGGAACCGGTAGCACTGAGAGCCTGAGGCTGTCTCAGGCTCAGGGCTGGCTGTGGGACAGTGCAGAAGTGGCTGATTCCAGCACTCGGAGCTCTCCTGGGAGGCAGCGAATGAGTCAAGAGGGTCAGGAGCTCTTACTAGCTCATTAGTGCTATCTAGATTTAAAAGAGAGATTCCCAAATCCCAGGAGGTAGCTCACTGCTTGGAACAAAACCTGATGTATTAACATCCTAGTATTCCAAAATGATCCCCGAAGCCCTGCAGTAATGCTGATGAAATGTGATTTATACTGAGACTGGTACTGCCAAGGTCCCGGCTGGGGAGGCAGCCCAGCAAGGGAATAATTAAACATCCGATGACGTTCTCTGTCTTGGAAACTCTTGACTAAATGGAAGAAGACTAGCTCAGGGTCTTGGGCTCTGCTGATGTCTGCCCCAAAGTGGATCTCGGGCCTAGTTTGTTGCCACAAAAGACCCAGCTCCAGGCAGGCCAGCAGGCTTCGGTAAGCACCCGAGGCCACTCCAAAGCCGCCTCCCTGAGCCCCCTGCCTGCAACCCAAGGACTAGCCTGGATCCAAGTTCCAAAGCTGCTGTGGTCTCTTAGGGAGGGGGGAGTGCTCATGAGGGGGTACAGTGGGCTGAGAACGCACTGGGGGAGTGTGCTCCCACTTTCCACAGTGGAAAAGGAATGTGTACCATGCAACAAAAATGCCCCTACACCCAGTATGAAAGTCGTCTCCATCTCAGGAACACTGGGAGCTGGGCTCTGCCTTGCATGTCCCACCCCACCCTGTGGTCCCACTGTGGTCCAGAGGCCTTTAGGGAAGAACCAGATTGGCGGCACTCTTGCTACAGTCAGACAGACCCGTGTTTGTACGCAGAGCTCTGTGCACTGAACAGTGCGATCTGTGTGTTCCTGAGTTTCCCACCCTGAGGTTCCATTAGAGACCAGCGTCTGAGCCTGGACACGCTAACTGTCAGAAGGAACAGTCCTCCAAGCACTGGCGATGGCTTACCACAGCACACATTGGTGCTGTCTCGTCTGGTCACAGTCTGCCTCGGGTGTGGGGCCTCTCCAGGTGTTAAGGGACCCTGTGTGCTCCTCAGGTGCGGTGGCTTCTGTGTCTGCTAGGATCTCCGCGCCTCACACCCGTGGGTCGCTTCCCCTCCTGCCGGAGTCCAGCTGCGGCAGGGCTCAGGGGTCCCAAAGGTGGTCAGGGAGTCGGCGAGTGAGAGACAGAAAACACTGCACACCAGTCTGTGAGTGAATCTGAATCTATTTTTTTTTTTGCAGAAGCGGGAGTACTTATTTGTTAACTTTTGGCAGTAACTTAAACCCCAAGCAGCGAAGCGCCCAGGCTTAGAGCTACACAGCGATGATTTTAAACAATATGTATCAATTAATTTTTTCACCTTTGTTAAACTTTAATCTTGTTACTTAGCAATTTATAATTAATTAGCTTGCAAAAGCAAACATGCTATACCCTCGCCCCAATACTTCCTGTTCTATTTCTATTGATTCTTTTTGTGGATAGGTATAAAAAATGATTTTGTTGTTTCTTAGATGTTTCTTGCTTGAGCAAACTCTGTACAGCTTTTGCCAGTTTTCTTTAGGTAATCTAACTCCCATTCATGTCCATTTATACTATTTTTATACAGTTCTTTAAAGCTTTTATTCTTTTCTTAGTTGGCCAGATTTTCTATCTTTCTTTTTAACATAGTTACGTAGTGTTTTTTATCCTCTGTTGATCTAATACAATAGAGTGGCCCATTCCTAGCTAACCTTCCCATGAAATTTATTTGATTATATTTGGCCCATTTTCCTTTGATATTAACAGTTCTTTGCCCATGCTTATCATAAATCCCTGTGTAAGGCAGAGGGGGGTCAGGCACTTGAGGTAAAGGTTTCTTGGGTCGAGGGAGATACCAAATACGTCTGTTTATTATATAAGCAGGCCCTATATCTGTCATAATGGTTGGCACTGGTTTTCTTTTCTTGGGGGCTTTAGTTTGTAATTTCTGATAGAAAAACTTCCCTGGATCAAGGACAGTTGTCTCACAGGAATTTTGTAAATCCTCCTCCATGAGCTCTCTCATTTGAAGCTTTTGTATAAACTCTCTCAAACTACTCACAGAAGGTAAAATTTCACAATTAGCTTTCACAAAGGGGTTATCTAGAGGGTCTCTAGTAACTCCTCTGGAGTTTCTATTTTCAATTTCATACTGAGCATTACATAAATATATATATATATATATATATATATATATATATATATATATATATATGAATTAAACAAATTACAATTATCAGTACAAAACATTCCAAGATCCCTGCGCCCCTTTCCCACATGTGGTGTCCTTTTCCTGGAAAAGCGATTTCGGAAGCACTCTCCTCCACCCATGGACCTTGTCACAAGGTGTGGATGGACTAGGACGCGACATGGACAGAAAAGGGCACCGCACCGTCCTTTGGCAGAAGAGTAAAAGGTAAGTGTTGGGCGCCAACTCTGATGAAGACTCACATCCCTCCTGCGCATGTTTTACTGGCACGTGGCCCCACCCACAGTTGGTAAGGTTTCTGTGAGAGGAAGGCAGGGAAATGGAGTCCCTCGCCACATACGTGAGACAAGGGATTAACAGGGCCACCACCAGGGCCTTCAGGGAAGGGACAGTGTCTAAGCTCTCTGAACCCTTTTGTCATCTCTCAAGTTAGAAGCAGCCTCAGGGACTTTTCAGTTACTATATTGCAGTTGGGCAAAGCAGAGGTGAGTGCACAGTAAATGCTTGGGAAACGCTGGGGGTTGATCTTAAATGGAACCAGCAGGAAAACAGAGTGTCTCGCGATGGGAGCTTGGACCCAGCATCCAGAGCTAAGAGCACTGATGCTGCCTGAAGGGATCAGAGGGACCGAGGACGCCACTCTGGTGAAGGAAGGGACAGAGTGACCCCAGCGGGGGAAGGAACAAGGGTCTGCGTATGCCAGCCTCTCTGTGTTGCTCATGATGTTGATATATCTCCTATATGGTGCAAGTATCTAGACTACTTCTGCTGCACGTCATGTATATTTGACAGTCACCCAACTTGGATTCACTGAACTGTACTTGGAAAATACCATCTGAAATACAAATAAGTGCCACTTTATAATGAGCTCCCTGTTGCTCCTTTTACATGCATTCGGAGGCATCTAATCTCCCAATTTAAAACAAATACCAAAGCTCTTTCAATGCTGAATCCACCTGTATGTTCTTTCTGTGGCCAGAGTCTTCTGAGTAGAGTGGTCTTCAGAGCTCATCAACTTCCTGTTCCACTTTTCTGAAAAGACCTCAACTCATCAGAGAGCCCACGTGTTGGCCCTTGGACCTCAGAACAAGATGAAAGGCAGAACATCAGAACTGGAAAACTGTTTGAGTGGGCTGAGACTCGGCCAGGAGAGGTGACTGGTGTTGCTAGAGCCAGCAACAAGAACCCGTGGCCCTGGCCCTGTCTCCTTCTGGACTGTCCCTATTTCACATTCTAGCTCTCCCCAGCAGCCCCTGTACTAGGCAGCTAAGGCTGGCATGAGAAAACAGCACACTGTATGGATTATGCAATGGAAGTTTATGTTCTCACAGTTCTGGAGGCTGGAAGTCCAAGCTGAAGGTGTCAGCAGGGCTGAATTGTGGTGGAGCTTCTCTTATCGTGGGTTTACAGCACCTTCTCACCAAGTAACCTCCTTAAAAGCCCTATTTACACACACAGTCTCAAGGACTTTTAACACATGCATTTGTGGGTACACAGTTGAGTTCACAACTGCCCCTCCCTCCTGAGCACCCCCACGTGCAGGGGGAAACTGTGTAGAGCTGGTCACCGCCACACAGGATGCCCCTTGGCCTCCCATCAGGTCAGGGCCTGGGACCCACATGCTACCACTCAGTGGTCACCCTCAGAGGATTCTTCATTCTTCCTTCCTCCTTAAGCCCTGGACTGTGCCAAAGTCTTCTGTGAGGAATGGAGGAACATTCTGCTCTGGGTACAGCTGGCAATGCCTGCATTCTTGTCTTCTACTTTCTTCAAGGCTTTGAGCCTAGGAAACTGGCTCCAAATCTGATCTCTGTGCTCCGATCTCGCTTGTCACCCGGTGGAGACCTGGGTGACATTGATTGACATCTGCTTCGGAAGCAGCACGGTTCTCGTCTTTCCTGTGAGCAGAGAGGAAAGAGGGGACATGGATCCTGGGGTCCCTGAGGAATGTGGATCCTGCTCAAGTCCCTTGTGGGAAGCAGCACTGCATTTCCTTAGTGGGAGATCAGCCCAGAACTGCAGGGAGGAGGCAGGCGAGGAGGGAGCTCAGGGTAGAGTAACTCTGTTCCTATGCACCTGCTATTCTGCCAGACTCTGGGTGTGTGAGAGCTGCTGTCTGACCCTGGGTTCCCCATCCTGATGCCTGGGATGCGTAGAGTCTCTGTTCCCTTCAGACCTGGTGTCTCTTGTCATGCCAACCTGTTTTCTAATGCCTCTCTCTTTTCCTTTCCTACTCTGAGAGGCCCCTCAGATTCTACACAGATTCCTGGGGAGCCTCCCAATTGGACTCCTCCCTGAGATTTCCCTGGATCAAACTGCACCCCATGTCTCTTCTTGTCAATGTCCTGCCTCATTTTGCAGCTCCAGGAAGATGAATGCTCAGCATCTGCACCGAGGGAATGGAGTATTTCTTCTAGGAAGTTAATAAGATTGTATATTTTAGCCTCAGGGACTAGAGAGGGGGAAGAAAAATTCCCTGAAACAACATGTCTCTTGTTTAATAAAGTTTTATTATTATTATATATGAGTGTGTGGGAAAGAGAAATCTATATCCTTTCTTTGCCATCACAGCTTTATTGGTTCTGAGCTTAAAAAATCAGTTTGGTGACTAACAGAATAAAGGACTGACCGGTGATTTTTAATGTTTGGATCTTCCAGGAAGCAATCTAATAGAGTAAGAGCTTATTGGAAAGTGTAGACGATGTGAAATGAGATAGGCCGCAGGGCTGGCTGGCCCTCACTTCAGGAAGAGCAGGCAGGGATGTGACAGGGGCTTCTCGGCGCAGCCAGCCCAGGTCCCAGCAGCACCCGCCCGGGGTGGGTGGGGCCACCGTGAGGAGGATGGCTCTTTTCTTCTTCGCTGGCTCCAACTTCCCAGGTCTTTGTTTTAAATTCTTCAGCACAGAGCACTGTGCTACCTCCTTCACCTGGTAAAATTCTGTCCTTCAAGCCGGCTGCCTTTGTGTGTGTGTGTTTGTGGGAGGTCACGGTGACTTGTGGAGGGCTGGAGGTGTTAGCCGGGAGTCTCTGTAAACCCCACTTCCCCTTGGAACTGAGCAAGGGATCTAAACAACTTGCCTAAGATCTCCTAGGACCTGGGCTTTTCTCTGTCTGGTCTGCACGTGGTTCCTACCTCTCCTTACCAAACATGAAAATCTGTTTCTGGGACCTGCACTCTGAGGTCAGGCTCTCTCCCTTCCTTTGGCGAGTCTCCTTGATTCCATTCACACCTAACGACTTTGGAAGCTCTAGACTAGATGAAACCTCAACTTTTTTTTGCCTGGTGACCTTCTTCAGACAACAGTAATATTCTGTGGCCAGGTGATAAGAGCTCAACCCCACTCAGCCGTTATTACCAGGACACTCGGATGACAGATGCTGGGTGTGAGCTAGCAGGTGCCTAGGGTGGAGTCACATGAGGTGAAGGTATAAGCACCACAGTGGAACCACAGAGGAGGAAAAAGTGTCTGCCATCCTCAGCATGGCTCCCAGAATGTCCAGTGCCATCCCAGTCCCGAGGAGCCCAGGGTGCCCGGTGACATGGAGTCCTCCCTTGTCACAGCTCTCAGCCCATGAAAGATGGATGCAAGGATAGGTCATATTATCAAGGCAGACTCATCAGGCCACACGAGGAATGAGCCTTTAATAATGTAATTATGCACATCGGCGATGGGAAATGGATACTGGTTTGAGTAAAGGCGATTTCTCTGTAACTCTGAGATTATGTACGGTAAGCATCTGGTCTCTCCGCCTCAGCCCAAGGCCAGGGATAATGGACTTTATTTGGTCCCTGCCTAGCTGAGTCAGCTACTTACAGGCTCAGCGCCTTTTCTCCTGCAGGAGGAGGGGCACCGAGAGAAACACTGAAAATGTAGAAACGCCAGCTGAAGTCAACAGAGAGCTGTTGGAAACCTGAATAGCTGTTCTTCCTGCCTGGATGCCACAGACCCAGGTTTACTTCCCAGAAAGAGAGCAACTATTAGATTAGTGGCATTCTGGGAGATATGCTAAGCCCCTTTCAGGGAAATGCCGGTCTGAATTACTTGGGGGAATGACATGCAGGAATCCATGACATCTCAGCAGAGTGAGTGAATCACGTTCTCTCTGATGGATAGGAATTGGACAAGGCTTTTGACTGGTTCTTTAGAAGGGTTGGGGGCTCCCCTCAGGTCTCTTTCTCCCCTCCAAGGCACTCCATGAAAGTCCAGATGGGGCACAGCGAGGTGAGCAGCAGTGGGGCGGAGGCAGCAGCCTTGTTGACTGCCGGTTTCCAATGCTGCGTCCTCTGTTCTAGGTGTGTGTGTTCTGGGAATGACTATTAAAATCTCCAAGTCGCCTGAATTTTTTTGCATTGAGTTTTCATTACACTTTAAGCATTGCCATGGATGGAATTAATGAGCAGAGTCCTGATGGATATTTAGCCAGAATTCTCAAAACCCCAGTGGTCATGACTCTGAGAGCTTTGAACCACCTGCCACTTAAACGATGCTTTAGTTTGGCTCTGATCAGTCCTGAGGAGTGCCTCAGTTGCTCTTGGGACTCTCGAGCTTTCTTCTTGGCCATGAACTGGTTGGATTCACTCTTACAGGTGAGAGAGATCCAGGTCTAGAGAAGGCCTCAGAGGTGGGGGAGGACATGACTCTAGAGGACACGGGCACCAAAGGAGGTGACCCTTCCTCCAGCGCAGAGGAGCCTGGACTGACAACAGAGCAATATTCTCTGGCCCTCAAAACTCTCTCCCTCTGTTCTCAGTGCCTAAAATTCTATTCCTAGAACTTGATTCCTTGGGGATTATAAGATCTTCTGGTCTCTTAAAGTCCTTTATTAAAATGCAAAGACCGCCTAGGAGGTGGAGACCTAATGTTACCTATACAAATTTGTCGTCACCGAGGGCAGGAAACAGCACTTAAATTCCTTTTCTTATATATTAAATTCCTAGCTGCCCCTGACTCTTAGAAGGTTATGTCACTCTATATAATCAGTGTGCTCAGCTTGCTGAAGGCTTATTTTTATAAGCCTAATTTGAACAATAAGAAATATTTTTGGATAGAGATCACATCCACGATGCCTCGCTCTACCCCGTCTCTCTAAACGCATTCCACGAAATGCAGTGAGACACTTTCTTGATAGCGCGAGATCATTACCGTGAACTCCTGTTACTGCCCTCTGCACTGAGTCTCCTGGGGTCCACTGTGATGGGAAAGGCACTTTGCCCCTGCAGTGACAGCTCTAATCTTTACTTTTAGGCCTGATGTCTTCTCTCTCTCAACTAAATGGTTTTTAGTCTGTTCTTAGCCAGAGCAAAGTATATCCCTTTAGCATTTTTTCTCTCTTCTAGTCTAACTTCTTAACACCTACAGATTAGAAGATATTCAAGATTCTGGGAGGCTTGTGACAAAAGCTAGAATTTTTTTCTCATTAACAAGGGCAAGAATTTTATGATAGAACCATCTTATTCTTACTACACAGGTATGTGTGATTTTCTCTGATTCTCTGCTATTATTAGGAAAGTCAGGTGATCAAATTCCATTATGCATGATAGGAGAGGAAAGTTAGAGACAGATTCCTGCCTTCAACTGGAAAGGCGTGAACAACCACTGGCCATCTCATTGCTCAATTCCCACCAGTCTGCATCAAGCTGCCTCAAAATCAGTTATTGCCCGCGGTACGGCAATTCTGAGAATCAAAGGACACACTATCAATAATTGGAAACAGGCATAGACTATGACGGTTCTAGGAAAATCGGGAACTAAAGACCATGCTACATGGCCCTGAAAATGTAGTGGTCTCTGCAAGGTTTGATGACAGTCATCACAGCAATCACAGACTCTCATTGGATTCTTTCTCCAAATGCATTTAAATTTGCAGCTCATGAGCTCTGGATGACGGCACAGGATGACTAACATGCTAGCAAAGCTCAACCAACATCCGACTGTCCCTTTAATACTTTATATGACTACCTTTCTGTCTGCCATTCTGTTTTTTGGCTTAGCAGATGAAATGTGTTCCTGAGTTGCTGTTCTTGGAATATCTGCAATCATAAAATGTGGGCTGGTGGTTTGCTTGAGCTGAGATTAAGTTCAAGTCAAGGTCTTGGTACTGTGGCACTCACCTGTATTCCAGCACCCAGGAGACTGAGGCAGGAGGATCACTGTGAGTTCATGGCCAGCCTGGCCTACACAGTGAGACCCCGTCTCAAAACAACAGCAAATCACTGAATCAGATAAGGCATACAGAACATTTAGTCTAACATCTGGAATATAGTAAGTACTCAGTTAACGTGAGCTAAAGAAACACTTGAGTGCAGTGTACTCTCTATACCACAAAAATAGATAATTTTGCTAGAAAACAGGATTGTAATCTGGCAGTGGGTATAAATGGTTAATATACCCTTTTGGTCCAGATAGCCAACTTCTAAGAATCTGTCCTAAGGATAAGCATTTTTATCACAATGTTGTTTATAATAGTGAAAACAGAATAACCCAAATCCATCAATAAGGGATTAGTTAAAAGAATAAGCCAGCCTCTATACAATAGAACATAATATGCAGCTCCAAAAATAATGAAGTAGAATTTATTTATTGACATGAAAAAGTCAATCATATTAAATGAAAATCCAACTCACAAAGCAATATTTTGACATTCTTTGTCCAAACAAAAGAATGAAAGAAAGATGAAAGAAAAAGCATCAAAAATATATTAAAAGGATATACCAAAGTATTTTTAATTATTATCTCTGAATTATGAGAGGACCGGAAATCTTTATCATCCTCTTTTCTGAGTGTTCTAGTACACACATGCAACTTTCATCACCAGAATAAAGTAAGGTAGAAATTTAGAAATAGGTCTCAGCTAGAGTTGCAGCCCCAAGGAGGTCACCCCTGGGCTCTCAGGGGCTCATTCGGTGACAGGGTTCCTCTGTGCTGCCATAATTGCCTGCACCTCCACCCCACCCCATCTCCCACATCATAGTTTTCACATATCGGTCTTATCAACGAAGCTGTGTGAGTCGGAGAGCAGGGCCTTTGCATCACTCAGCTTGATTCTCCCCTACTTGGCACCTGGCTTCTAGTTTCTACTCGCTAAATAAACATACATTGAATGAAGCAATGAGTCAGTGAGCGGGTCTCATGGCTCCTCGGCTTTTCATTAAAATGCCTTCCTGGTGGGAACTGCACCAGGTTTCAGAGGAAACAAGAATGAGGGGGCTTCTCGACTGGCATTGATATTCAGGGTGCGTCCTGTAGCCTGGGGGATCCCCTGAAGGATACCCCGGGGTATACAGCATGTGCTCAATATGTGCTTTAGTGACAGAAAGAATAAAGAACGGGTGACAAGGAACAGAACATATGACAACAAAGCCAGCTTCGTCCTAAGCAGAACACTTAGTAATTGCTGGCACCAAGACCTGAGAGTCGCCCCATAATTAGCAAACAGGTGCAAGGAAAACTGAGTGATCGCTTAGTCGGCATTTCCCGCCTCACAGGTGAGGAGACTACAGCCCAAGGAGAGCGCACTGGTTTCCCAGAGACCACAGCGAAAGTTAGCTGCAAAATCTGGGCTGGGGCTCAGGGCTCTCACCACTCCACCAGGGCCTGCTGCCTGCTAAGTGGCCTCTTGCAGGAGCTGCAGTCCGAGGTTGGTTATTTCAGCGTGCTCCAGTCTTCCGGGGCGGATAAGCAGAAGGTGAGATCAGGACCATCCTATTCATCTCTGTTGGTCTTTTTTCCTTCTCCCTTCCCCACCGTATGCTGTTTGAACCCGACCGCCTCCTGGAGTCCTGCCCTCTGCCAGTAATCCATGTGTATCTAGAGACCTCACTGCCCTGGGTGTTGGATCTCACCTACCAGGGTTTTGTTCTATGGAATAAAGCAAATGCTGCATCAGGCAACAAATACTTTCCAGTTCTTGAATAATTGAAAGACTGGGCCTCAAGCTGCAGCAGGCTCGGAATTGTTTAGAAATGAAGAAGCAGGGAGCCCGTCCGCCAGCCTCGCCCCTGTGGGTTTGGAGCGGTGCACAGGAAAACCTGCTCCTTCTGGTTCTGCTTCCGGGGCCTGGGCCCGTGTGGGACAGTGGTGAGGACTCTGCAAGGACTAACTGAGCCATAGGCCCTCAGCAACCCTGGGTTCCGGCCACCAAAGTAACCTAGGTAAGAATCAATGGCAGTGAAGACACTAGATGCTGCCCTTCCCCAGGCCTGTGATTCTGGTCACAGACAATGCAAATATAACTCCACAAATATGCGTGCATCCTGTACAGATGGTATACTGGTGAGAATAAGCCCATTTTGCAGCTTACACAGCAGAAGTTAAAAAAAAAAAATGATGGCCATTCCTCCATCAGGATGTTCTCCCATTCCAGGCCTGATAAAGAATACAAAACACAAGTTACACACGCAGCGCTTCCCGGGCTAAGTATGGCCCCTTCTTGGACTCACTCCACGAGGCAGGCAGGATGGAGATCTCCTCATCTGTGGTGATCAGGAAGCAAAGCAAGGGTTGGACCTAGGACTCGCGGCTGCCAGGCCATGCTGTGTCACCCATAGGGTTCAGCCACCCCAGCCTTAGGCCACCCCAGCCTCAGGAAGTCAGTTCCTGACTGTGCACCATCCTGCAGAAGCACCCACGTCTGAGAACTCCAAATATGATGGTAGCGTTTCCCCATTTAAATCTGTCGTTTATCGACAGTTTCCCATAGCCCTGTGCTCTTCAGACAAAAGTCCTGAAGGGGGGTGTCCAAGGCTTCCCCACTCAGATCTGCCTACCTCTCTGTCCTCACCCTGCACTGTGCTCCCAGACACTGGCAGAACCATCGCTCCAGGCTGTGAAGAGAGAGCTTCCCTCTCTGATCTCCAAACAGGTGAGCACTCCATGGTACCCAGCCCGACAGGCGCTCAGCTTCCCTTCCTGGGGCCACCATCAGACCATGGACTCCCTTCCAGCAGGGTCAGGACTGCGAGGGCTATAAACCAGCCCTTACTATAGTGTCTGGCTCAGAGCAGGGATTAGTAAATATCTGCTAAATGAACAAATAAGTGAAAGGCTAAATGTAAAGCAAGGAGAAGAAACCAGAATCCAGCCACTAAAAAGTCCTTACTGTGTCATCTTTTCATCTTTTCTCAATGAATATTTATTTCATGTCCATTACATGCTGAAGATACCAAAAATACAACAGTAAAGGAAACAGGCAAAAACCCCTGCACCCCACAGTAGGGTCCATGTTCTAAAGGAGACAGATGATGCAGAAAATCATCACACAATATAAGGAGCTTGTTAAACGGTGCTTGGTACCGTGCCAGGAAACGTTTAAACACAGGTGCTGACCATACATAGCCGGCCGTGGCTCTCAGGTTACCTAACAGGTCCCTCCCGGAAACCTGTGTGCAGCTGAATTTCTTCACTGTTTTATTTGAGCCCCCTAATAATGCACCTCCATTAGCTTTCCTTTTAGTGATATTTTACCTCATGCTAGGACATGTGGGCCAGGCATCATTTTGCTCCCATCAATTACTTCCTGTGGATAAATTCCAAAATGAAGAATTATTTCATCCAAATGTACATTTTTAATATCTCATGATGTACTTTCATTTTGTTATCCCAAATAATTTCAGAAATTTATAAGACTACATTAGCAAAGATGTATATACTACTCCGACTACATCACCAGCAAGACTGAAATGAGTATTGTTTGTTCACTGTTATTTTAGTAGATGTGAGGTTATTTAAAGTTTACTTCCATTTGTATTTTTCCAGTTCTCCCATTTGTATTTGTAGAATTTGCCCTGTGTCCTTACCTTTACAGAAAGCACGCGTATACTCACCAAAGTCTTTGCCTTTTCAACCAGAGAGCAGAGGCTGCATCAAAGGCCAAGACAGAGGAGCAGATTTTACAAAATCATTAATTAGGTGTTTCCATTAGACGGCTGGATCAGAAGAGCAACTGCAGGTGAGATGTGAGAAAGACTGATCACTTCCCAAGGCAAAGCTACCATGTTGACACCTGACCAGATATTTCGGTATCAAATGCTGAAGGCAAAGAAGCAGTATTCACAGGTAAAACCAAGAGCTGAAGTTGTCTGGGTTCCAAAGGGCTCCTAGGGTATCAGCAGCAGCTTGTGCCCGAGTGAAGAGTGGCTCTAACCGTGACGTTCTCTGTGCCTTGTTGGCCTTTGCTGAGTAAAGATTGGGGGTTTATACCCTGAAGTTCTGAATTACACAGATTGTTTCTATGTGGCTGAGTTAATAAAATACATTTAAATTTTGGATTAAATTTTAAATGAATTACTTTATTTTAAAATTTATACTAATTACTTAGCCCTCTAGTGACTTTTATTATTATAATTATCACTAATATTCAGTTTGAATATGGTGCCTACTCCAATCATTTGTCTTCTAATTTTTATTATCAAAAATAGTACTTGGAAGTCGCAAGAGGTAATTTAAGTTTTTTATTAAATAGAAAAACAATGTATGTTTTTCTTGTTTTCCAGCATAATTTTTCTTTGAATGTCAACTATATATCATGTCTTTTAATTCCAATCAGATTTTGTATGTTTACATCCCTTTAGGAATGGGGCATCCCTTTAGGATACAGCTCAGTGGCACAAGAACCTGTCCGGCAAGTGCAAGCGTTTGGTTCCCAGTACCCCGCAAAAAATTCAAAAACGAGGCATAATTTACACAGAATAATGGCAGCCATATTTGATATGCAGTTCCGCAGGTCTGATAAACAAGGTCACACGTAACAAGACAACCACCAGAACTGAGACAGAGAATGCTTCCATCACTTTCAGAAATCCCCCACACCCCTTGTCTTTGGCCTCTGGCAACTATTGATCTGCTCGTGCCTTTTCCAGAATACTATACAAATGCAAAAGCACATGATGCAAAATACATCTGAGATTCGTCCAGCATGGGTATTACCAGCACTTATTCCTTTTTATTGCTAATAGTATCCGTTGACATGGATGCTCTACTGTTGTTTATCCATTAATTACCAGAAGTGCATTTAAGATATTTTCAGTTTACAACAATGTAAAATAAAGTATATGTACATATTCATGAAAATATTTTTGCATCATCCTAAGTTTTCATTTCTCTTGGACAAATGCACGAAACTGCTGAATTGTTTTCACAACTGTCTGTTTGCATCACAAGCCCGCAGCAACATGCAGGCATTCCAGGTGCTCTGTGTACTTACCAGATCATGACATTGTCTGATATTTTTATTTTAGTCCATTTGATATGCACCTCATTGTAACTTTAATTTGTTTTTTTTCCTAGTGATTAAAGGGCTGAGAAAATTATGCCCTTATTTTCTATTCATAGTTTTTGATAAAGTGTCTATTCCAGCGTGTTTCTATGTTCAAGTGGACTCTTTTTTTCTTCTTATTATTGGGTTTGTAGGGCAGTTTATGTATTCTAGATACAAGTCCTTTATATTTTTGCCAGTGTTTTCTCTCAGTCCATGACTTGTCTTTTTGTTTTCTTAATAGCATTTTCTACAAATCCAAAGTCCCTCTTACCTGTGAAGGAGTCCAATTTAAATTGCTTGTTTCCAGTGTGGGATTTTCTTCTGTTTCTCTGTACTCCTGGTGGCAGGACAGTGCCTGCACCTTGTGGGGGGGGTCCCCTAAACACCTCCAGTGGCCCTTCGGTGCCCTTATCACCAAGGCAGCAAGGGCAGGCTGCAGACAGGAAAAGAATCTGATATCTGGAGCATCTAGATCCCTGTTTTACTATTGACCCGGTGCTAATCATTCCAGTTCTGTAGACTTTCATCTCTTCTGCCTGCACTTTGAAATTAAATCTGCTCCACCCATGTGGAGAACTGTGAAGCCAACGTGAGATACAAGAGGGGAAGCACTTGCAAAGCGCTGGGAGGATTAGAGCGGCTGAAAATTTCCCCCAGGGAGACTTTCCCTCTCCCAAACACCTGCCTCAGCCCTGGCAGGCACAAGTGACCCCACATTCCTAAGGCCTCCTACAACTGCAGCTGTGAAACTGGGTCCCCTTCTCTGCACCCAGTTCTTCTCTTGTGGGCTCTAGAATATCCTCTGGAAATTTGAACTTTTCTTTTAATCTTCTGCTATCAAAGTAACTTTTTAAAATTCTGTATATTAACACTTTATAGTTTTAGGACTTCATTTGAGAAACATAGCTATGTATTTTTATCAGAAAAATGCTCTAACCAGCAACATAATTGAATGCGATTCTTTCCTTTTGCCATTTGGCCGAAGCATCTTTCATGAAATAGTGGTATATTCCACAATGAAGGGTTTTATTTTTCTCCATCTCTCCGAAGAGGAAACTGAAGTACAGCAGAAGATTAAGTAAATGTTCCCCAGGATGTGTATTTGTCCCTTTTCTAGTAAAATTAGATTTAAGCTTTTTTCAGCCAGGCACAGCCCACATCTCTAATGCCAGCACTCTGTGAGGCTGAGGCAGGAGGGTCACAGGTTTGAACACAGCCTGTGCAAGTTGAAGACTTAGTGAGGCCCTGTCTCAGCGTAAAACAGTCTCAAAAGAGCTGGAGTCTGAGCTGAGTTCAGGGTTCCTGGGTTCAATTCCCAGCTCTGCCAAAATAAAAAAAGTTTTTAAAAAGCTTATTCCTGCGACTAGCCATAGTTATGGCTCGGAAGTATTATTATCTGTAAAGTCTTATATACTCAAGCTATCTAGGAAAGAGAGGATTTTTTAAGGTGATATAAAGCCCAGAGAATTGATAACTTGCTATTTCATGAAGTTTTTAATATATGTGTTCAACGTTTTAAGTCAAAATTGTCTTTCTAAGTTATGCAGTTGATTTTGGCCAAGCAGCTCTTAACTGATCCGGGGAACGAGTAGCTCTTACACTGAACTCGCGACAACCACTTATGTCCCCTCCTCTACCGTAACCACTTGTGTCTGTGCGTAGGGCAGCTCTCTGGGGGAGACCAGGGTCGGGGGCAGGGGCCATCCTTGGTGCCCCCCCAACACCCTCTTCTGCTGTCTGCCTCCGCCCAGTTCCCGGGCGTCCGGCAACACGTTCCCCTAACTACCTCATCCCTGGTCTAGAACTAGCTCCAGGTCCAATTTTTATCTGTAAAATTATTTAAAATTTTGCTACGGTAACAAGCAAAGCATTGAACCAAAGGGTAGAGCGCTGTGCCATCGAATAGGCGGTTCCTCGGCCCACTGCTCTGCTGGGTCCATGCTCCCTTCAACTCTGCTCCAAGGTCACTGTTTACTAGAGGCGTGGTCCCCCCCACCCCGCCCCTAGGAAGCGGTTATCCCCGCACCCTTCCATCCTTTGCCTGCCTTGCCTTGCGCTTCCCCACCGCACTCACCACCCGCTCTGCATTAAGTTACTGATCTGTTTAGTGCCGTCTTCTCCTAGCGGGGTTATAGAAAGGCCATCCCTGCTGCATTCGTGTCTAAACCATGCCGGGTATGGCTTCATTCAAACAGCTGCTGACTCAACTAGTCGTCACTCCAACATTTGCTAACGGAATGAACAAATGAACCTTTGGGAAGCAGTGAAAATCCAAAGCCACGTGAATAAACAATATTCCTTTTTTTAACATTGAGTTCTCAATAGGCATCCTAGCATTTCAAATAGAAAATACAGAAATTGTGCTTCTGTGTTCGTGGCAGCTGAAAATAAATGTAAGTTTGTAAATGAGCAGAATGGAGTTAGCGCTGGAACCACACGCAGGCCCTGTCTGGATGACTGGTGCGTGCTGCTGCATCCTTCAATACAATGGTCCAGTGATGGCCTCAGAAAACCATTTTACTCCAGGGAGAAAAACTGGCCCGCTGTGAAGAGAAGCCAGCATCATCATAAGTGGCTTCTTGTGCATCAGAGTCTGTGTCTCGTGACCCTCACACCTTTTAAGCGGCTCATATGGCTGTGCTCAATGGAGCCAGTAGGCTGTTACACATTAGTGCTTTAGAAGGAGGCAGACATCTAAATGTGGAACCTCCTGCACCCCTAGTTCCTCACTGCTGCTTGGGATATTCTGGAGCACCCATTGCTAACCCACCGTGGAAAACAAAATCCTCATTTCATGTGTCCAACTCCTTTTCTTGTGTTATTAATCCCAAAAAAATCACAAAGAAGTGTTCTGATCATAAATTCTCTTGGCATAGATGATACAAAAGCACAAAACATTAAAATGCCTCCTGGCTCTGTGTGTGTCTGTGTTGAAAATATTTGTTTTCCAAACCTCAGCCTCTTTCCTTTTTGGTCAATAACTGTACACAGTATTTGCTTTGTAGTTTGTTTTTGTGTCCATTTTGCTTAAGATAATCCAATGGATCTTTTTATTCTTCTGATACATTTTTTTTCTGTACTTATTGTGTTTTGTGCATAGAAGTAAACCGATTTTTCTCCAGAATCCACATTAATTTTTCCCACTGAAAGGTTGTTGATGTGCTTTTGTCACTATTTTGAAATAATCACCATAGTCTATCCATATCCTGTCCCATGAAATGAGCGAACAATGGGCTTCAGTCACATACAAAGAGACAGAGTCAAAATGAACCAGAAGAAAAGCCCAATACAGATGCTGAGAGCAAGGTTACAGACTTGGTCAACTGAATAAAGAAAGCTTTAAGAGTTCTGGAAGCTCAGCCTGAGATCAGAATTCGGTTTCTTACTGGGAACCGCTGATGCTGACTCTTTGAGAGCTCCCTCGTCCGAAACACTGTTTCTACGACTGCAGACCCAGGTCCTTGGTCCATACCTCACAAGCCCCTGTAACAGGAAAATATAGAGGCAGGTTTGCTCGGTCATCACAAGGGTAAGTAGAGCACAGAGGAGCTCAGAGAATAAAAGCTATATCCTCACGCCCCTCAATAAAGACATGCAGGAGGGAAGGTGTCACAGTTACACAGTGTCCTGGGTGTGTCGTCCATGTCCCATGAGCACCACAGAAGCACAACCACCCAGAGCTCCTAGGACACAGATTGAAGGATGCCAAGGGGAGGTGACTGAAACTTCTTCCTTCCTTCTTTCTTTACCCTCTAGGGATTTGAATAGACGCTTAAGACAGCTTTTCAACAGAAAATTACAAGCCACCTCACCATCTGGTATAGAATAAATTATCCCTTCTGCAGCCATTCTGCTAAGCAGCTCGCATTTCTCTGGAAGCTCCAGACCATCCCCTCAGCTGAAGACCAGGAGAGGAGAGACTTCCTTGACAGAGATGCTGGAATCCCCCTGCCGAGCCTTTTCAAAAGAACACCATGAGGTGTGATAAAACAGTGTGCACTTTCTAATACTAAATTAGAGCATTTGTATCTAGAAATACAGAATAATTGTTAGCAAAGCCCTGAGGAAGGTAGTATTGGCTTTTAAACCAAAAAGCAGGTGAAAGGTAAAAGAGCTTTAAAGTCTTAAGGGACAATAAAAAGAAAACTGCTTTCGGAGGCTGGAGAAAAGACTTGGTGGGGAAGGTTCAGTGAACCGTCACCTGCAGTAATGTAGTAAATAACAATTGCATAGTGAACTGGTAAACCTGGTTACCAAGAATTGCAGGTAGCATGTCAGCAATGCCAACTTCTTTCTTTTAACCATGTTTACTACTAATACAATCAAGATTAAGCAAGAAAATATATAGCCTTCAAGCAAAATTTAGAAGAAATACAAAGTAGCCAAGACTTCCTGGTTTTAAAAATAATGTTTCATTCCCAGAGAATGTTTCAATTCTCTGGATGGTGGAACAACTGCAAATATAAGAAACTAAATAATGTCAAAGATATTAAGACTACGGTTACAAGACATTTTGTTGAACCTCAAAAACATATAACTATGCTTTGGGTAGTGTTTCAATGATTTTTTAAGATAAGCAAAGTAGATCTCTTTGGTGGGAAAGAGGGTTTTTGAGAATCTTCAGCATAAAATATTGTAAAATCTCCCCACTAATCAAAATGGCTTCGAGAATATTGAAGGTTGTATCCCATGGCATCCCATGTCACAATCCAGACAGGAGCTGACAGAGAAGAGAAGAGAAGAGAAGAGAAGAGAAGAGAAGAGAAGAGAAGAGAAGAGAAGAGAAGAAGAGAAGAGTGTGACTGTTATGTACTGGAATTAGCCAGAAGAGCGTCACAGGAAGTACACAATGTTTTATTAGAGAATTATGTCCCCAGAAGCCTGGTAGTCAGACAGAGTACACAATGAAGAGACCTTTAAAATATTTACATTCTCTTAGGCAGGAAGTAGGCTGAGAAAATGACTCAGCTGTGGACATTGTCAATGTTTTATGTAAAAGATGACTCAGCGTCTACAAGTGATGAGACAGGATCTGTAGAGAATCATTTCCTAATCAAAAGTGGCAACATGTGCCTGACTGTATTTCAGACCTAGCTGGATTTCAGACCAGTGACTGGTAAGTGCCTCTATTCTCTTTGTAAATGGGGATGTCAGTTATGTTTACCCCACTGTGTATCACCATGTGCAGTTGTGTAGAAGGGTGACAACTTGTCTCTTTATTGTTCATAGCTTCAGATCAAGAGGACCCATCCTCAAAGAACTGTGCCACGTGAACCTCCTTATCATCTCGATTTATATAGTAAGATCCCAGACTTTTGTTTGAGCCTAATGCTACAACAGAATGAGTATTTGGAGGGTCTTGGGAGGTGGCTAAATGTGTGTGTATGTGAGAGACATGCAAATAGTTTGGGACCAAAGGGGAATTGTGATGGATGCTCATGGTTCCTGTGAAAGTTCTTCTCTAAAAGATGGGGTCTAATATTCTTCTCCTCTGATATGAACTGGTCTTCTGACTTGTTTGACCAATATAATGCACCAGAATGGACATTCCAAAATTTTTGACAGTAGGTAATACAAATCCTTGCAGTTTTACCAGAACGTCTTGAAACATTCTGTGGCAAGCCATGAGCCACCATCACAAAGGCACACATGTAGTTATTCCAGGTGATGGTTTTGACCTAACTCAGCTTTGTTGGTTACTTTTCTCTCTCTAGTTGCTGGGACAAAATACCCAACACTTAACATTAAGGAAGAAAATGTGTATTTAGCTCTTAGTTTGTGGAGTTTTCAGTCCATAATCAGCTGGCTCCAAAGCAGGGTAGCGTGATCCAAGGGCAACACCTCAAAATGGCAGAAATCAGCAAAAGTAACAAGAGAAAAAAGAAGGTAGGAGAGCAAGCCTCTCGTCCTCCCTTATGTAGTAAACAGGGTACCCCTCCACCCCCAGGGCGGGTGTGGCATTCACGCCACCTCTGCGCCCTTCTCTTGCACAGGCTGATGATGTCCTCAAAGTAAGGACTCTGGCTTCCTGCTGTGTCACAAACCTCTCAAGTGAAAACAATTCAAAAACCATAGCAATCCATCCCTTGTCAATTTAGCAACCAGAGACACATTTCTTTAAACCAGTTGCCAGATACAAAGACATGCATATTCTGATATTTCACAACTTGAACATTATAATACAGATTTAATGATCCTTAAGAACCAGTATTAAATGTATCAATGTTATATTACAGTAGAACCATGACATTTTCCCTCACCCCCATAAAGACTCATGTATATCCCTTTCCATAAAAAGGCATTTAGTTTATCTGCAAGAGTTGTCAAAGTTCTAGTAGTTTCAGCATTGCAGAAATGTCCAAATCCCAAGTCCCCTCTGAGATATGCGAAACCCTTAGCTGCAAGCCCCTGTACATAATGAAAAGTCAAAAACTTCTAACATTCTATGGCATGAGATAAATATTTTCATTCCAAAAGTCACAAACAGTAGGATACAAAGGATTGGGTCCAAAGGAAGTCCAAAATCCAGCAGGGCAAACTTTAAGCCCTGTAGTTCCATGTCCATCACCTGAAGCAATCTGTGGAAAATCGTGAGCTCCAGAGGGCTTGTGAGGCTCCACCTCCAGGGTGCTGCTGGTGGTTATAGCTCCCACTACTTGTCTTAGGCCTGCTTTGCTCCTTCCTTGCAATCCTGGCTTTTTCAAAACTCCTAGAGTCTCCACTGCACCTTTGGCTTCACACAGTTTCACACACTGCCCTCTCCAGGGCACACTGCCTGGCCTCCCAGGCCTTCCAAAATTGAGTCGGGAACCTTTTTAACCCCACAACTCTTGTGTTCTGCCTACACCTAAAACCAGCATAATGTGGATGATGCAAAGGTCTGATGCCAAATGGAGCAGCAGACAAGGCTTTCCTTCCTCTTGACCATAGGGGTCAAGTGCCTGGATCACTGGACATTCTGAATCTGATTCTGGGGAACAAATTTTCTGTGCTGCTGCCATTCTGGAACATGGTGATGGTGGCTTTCTCCTCAAAGCAAAGTCTGTCACTTTTTCAGTTTTGAGGCTGCAAAGGGTAGAGACCCACAGTTTCATGGGATTCCCCCTGGCCATCCTTTCTATTCTCCTGTTCCTTCTCAGCAATCAAGATCTCAGCTCTGTCTTTGCAGTCCATAGCTTTACTAGAGCTTTCTTTCTGGCCAAACTCACAACATTTTAAATCATCCTGCTGAGATCTTTGCACTTGATTCACAACATAAATCTGGCTAAAAGCCCCCAACAATAGTCCGGCCACCACCTGAACATTTGGTTGTCTTGAAATTTTTTTGCTAGGTTAATTAGTTTGACACCCTTAATCGCAGGCTCAGGCAAAGTCTCTGAACATGAGCAAAATGCAGACAAACTTTCTACCAAGCCATAATACATGTTGTCTGGAGTCCAACAACCAGTGAAGTCCTTCTTCCCAGCAGAAACCTCCTGGGCCTGGTCTCTACTGGTTTTCTGGTCTTCTGAGCACTGACCCAAACCTCCCATATAAAACAGCTGAAGGTGTTCCAGTATTACTCCTTCAGGAAACATCACCAAACCTTTCTATACCCTCCCCACGAGCCGTTCCCAAAGGCTCTTGAACCACATGTTCAGGTACAGTCACAGCAATGAACCTACTTGTCTGGTACCAAATTCTGTGCTGGTTTTCTCTCTCTCTCTTTGCTGGGACAAAATATTGGACACCCAAAATTAAGAAAGGAAAGATTTATTTAATTCATAGCTTGTGGA
Organism: Hydrochoerus hydrochaeris; assembly: GCA_004027455.1. Taxonomy (NCBI): domain Eukaryota; kingdom Metazoa; phylum Chordata; class Mammalia; order Rodentia; family Hydrochaeridae; genus Hydrochoerus; species Hydrochoerus hydrochaeris. The sequence goes on from PVLA01003409.1 coordinate 82,482, forward strand.
GGTTATCAGCTGGCTCTAAAGCAGGGTGGCGTGATCCAAGGACAACACTTGAAAGTGGTAGAAAACAGCAAAAGCAACTAGAGCAAGAAGAGGGGAAGAGAACGAGCCTTTTCTCTCTTACATTGTAAATGGGCTCCCCAACCCTGTGTGTGTAGCTCTCACACCACCTCTGTGCCCTCCTCTTGCACAAACTAAGGATATTTTACAAAATAAAAACTCTGGGTGATTTGCTTAAACTTCTAAATTTCTCAGGTTGACACAATGTATCAACCATAACACCAGCTGTCTGACTACTGGCATCAAGGGTTGGACAAAGCCTGAAGCTTTCTTGGGCCTTGTAAGCCAGGCCATATCCCAGTCAAGTGTTGCCAAGTGATCCCTGTCAGTATCATGTGAGTAAAAGCATTGTTCAGCTAAGTCTTGTGTAAATTCCTGATCTGCAGAGTTTTGAGAACATTTTTTCTATGAGCTACTAAGTTTGGGGAAAATTTATTATACAGCAGAAAATAACAACAGCAAAATCTCTTTTTTTTAACCTGTCTGTTTCCTTATGACCAAATGTGAGATTTGTCTCAGACCTCTAGGTTTCCCTCTAATTTTAACAAAATTAGCAAAATAACACTTATTTTCATTAGACTGCTACATTGTTCATTATATAATCATCTATAGATAATAAGCAATACAAATTAAGTCACTAAAACATCTGAACCTGAGTTAAAACACAGTGAGAATTATTACACAATATATACTAACCTCTATTCTGGGTGCAGACAGGTTCACAAGGTTAACGCTTTTCTCAAGAGACTAAGAGATTTTCTCCTCAATGATGTTCCATAAGGGTTAGCGAAGTGCACCCAAATTGCCTTAAATATAGGACATCTAAGCCCTTCAAACAAGAATTTCCCTTGACTAACCTGTGAAAATTGGTCTAGAAGATTAATTCGTGTGTACAAATGTTGTTGACTATGCATACACTGGACAAAGGCATACAATCTCTGTTTCAGCATGAAAAGTTCCCAAATCCAAGTCTATGCACCTCAATAAGAACATGGATAAAATTTAGGAGGCCTAAATATTTTTATGGCCAAAAAAAATGAGTACAAACTAGGTGTAGGGGGGTATTGCTGTAATTGTACCACTCTGGGAGGCTAAGGCAAGAGAATCATAAGATCAAGCCTAGCCCAGCAACTTAGACACTGTCTCGAAATTTATATTTTAAATGTTTTTATATTTTTTTTTCACTTTAAAGAAAATGAAACAAAACAGAATAAAGCAAATCAGAACAGAACAAGGCAAGCAACACAGGACTTCAAAACATGACAACAGGAAATCAACAATGGCTACCATAATGTCTCTTGTTTTCATCAAAATAGCTGTTCATACCATCACACATAATAAAATCAAACAAAACAGAATAAAACAAATCAAAACAAAAGCATGAAAGCATGATAGGACTTTAAACCAATATAACAGGAAATCAACAATAGTTACCATAATACATCCTGTTATCTTCAAAATAGCCGCCCATACCACAGTAAAATCTAACAAAATAAGAAAGAACCTAACAATATTATGAAAATGATACAAGAGTTCAAGACAAGACAATAAGAAATTAACAGTGATTACCACCTTCCCTTCCTAGGTGTTTCCTCCCCTACCACTTTTGTAGTATCTATTGTGCTTTTTGGACCCCACTAGCTCTTCCTGTGTTTTACACTAGGGAGGTAAATCAGTGTTCACCTGTATGGTGAACCACCCCGTATGGGTGAAACCATTTCACCCATGAGCATGACCACCAGCTGCATCTGTTTACCTACAAGAGCCTCAAGATTATCCTACTGTACAGCTTGGTAGCTTCCCATTGTATGAAAATACCATATTGTTCTTATCCAATCTGCGTTTGATGGTCAAGTTACTCTTGCTTTTTTCTGGTCTCCAATTGCATGGAACAATTGTTTTTTCTCCTCTGATTTCAGTCTGTGAATTTCCTTTTGAGTTAAATGTGTTTCTTGCATACAGTATATTGATGGATCTTGTTTCTTGATCCACTCTCCCTGTGTTTCTTTTTATTGCTGAATTGAGGCCATCTGCATTAATGGTTACAACCAGCTCACATTGGTTTGTCTCTGCCCTGCTGTCCTCCTGCTGTTGGCCTCCACTTTTCCCCTCCACTCAATTGCCTGTCTTGTTGGGTGATCCTCCTCTGCTGCTGTTCCTGGAACCATGGTCACCTTTATCTCTCTCTAGAACATCCTTCAGCACTTTCTGTAGGGTTGGTTTGGTGGTCATGAATTCCTTCAGTTCTTTATCATGGAAGTATCTTATTTTTCCATCAATTTTGAAAGATAGTTTTGCAAGGTACATCAATCTAGCTTGGAAAGTGTTTTCTTTCAAGATTTGAAACACTTCACTCCAAACTCTTCTTGATTTGATGGTTTGTGTTGACAAGTCTGTCATGATTCTGATTGGTTTTCCTTTACAGGTGATCTGCTTCTTTTCTCTAACAACTTTTAATATTCTGTTCTTGTGCTGAATTTCTGGGATCTTGATTATTATATGTCTGGATGTAGATTTACTCTGGCTGTGGCTTGTTGGAGTTCTGTATGCCTTGCTTACCTGTATGCCAGACTCTTTCCCCATGTTTGGGAATTTTTCTGCTATTACTTCTTTAAATAGCCTTTTTATTGATGTGTTGTTGACCCCTGCTTTTTCACTGATACATATCACTCTTAAATTATTTTTGTGTCATCTTTCAGCCATTGAAATTTATTTCCTGGATCCTTGTTACTTTTAAGAGAACTTTCCTTTCATAATCGCTAGCTGTGAGCCTGTCTTGGGAGTCTGAAAATCTATCTTCAGTCTCTTTCAAGTGGTTTTGCCAGCTTTTTGTCAAATTTTTAGTTTCCTGGACATCTCTTTGAATCTGTTTCATGCATTATAATTCCTTCCTATATTATTCATTCAAGGTTTCTCTCATTTTCCTATGCTCCTCTTTTTTTATCTTCATCTTTAGATATGCTCAGCAATTCTTTCATTATGTTTTTCATTTCTTCTTTTACCTGAGACATTATTTCTGATCTGATTGCTTTTACAATCTCATGGAACTGTTTCTTTACTTCAGTTGGGTTAAGGTTAGGGTGTCTCCCAGACTTGTTCTGTGTGGGCTGAAGGTCTGAGATTGCCTTTTGCTCCTTTGTCTTGACATTCCTGGGTTCCTCCCAACCAGCTGGCTGTGGGGTCCCAGGCACTTCCCACTTTGGTTGCCCCTCTGCAGTGGAGGGGACTGGAGCAGGCACTTGGGTTTCTCTGACCCCAGGTTCCCAGCAAGGTAACAGGGCATGGAGTGGGCTTCTCTAGACCTGTGAAGCTACACTGAGGCCTTCTACAATAGCTGGGGGTACATGGTGGCAGAGCTGTTCCTTCTCTCAGCCTGGATGTCTATACCAGGACTCCCCTAATGGGCACAGGCACACAGGGTGTGTTTGTCTGATTCTCCCAGTGGGCACTGGTTGCCCAAAGGAAGCAAGGGTCTCCGGTGGCAGCCTGTGGGCACACTGGGCATATCTGGCTGTATCTCCCCGCCCATGCTGGATAACCACAGGAAGAAAGCCTCCTACTTTTTTAAACTTTAAAATCACTAGAGATGCAGCTCAGTGCAAAGGTATTGGTTCAGTTCTCAGTTCTGAAAACAACTATTTATTTCATTTTCCCTAATTTTAACAGAATTTAATCTCAGTTTAAATTAGAAATGTAGGCAGTAAGTCAGAATACCTGTGATTTTTGTCACCAGTAGAAATCACCAATATTTTTATATCACATAACAGTTGTTATAGATCTTTCCAATTATCATTTATAATCATCACAACTTTGAGGTTAAAATTACTAACTTCACTGCAGAACCATTTTGTAAATAAATATAAAGATACATATATACACATATATAATGTTATAGTATGTGTTTCACTATGCCACAAATTAGCTTTTGGCATTTTTTATTTGTCTTTTTATTTTCATTAGTATCTGTTTCCACATTCATTGTGGGGAATTGTTATAGACACATAATATATCTCAATTCCCCTTTTTCCCCTTCCTGTTTACCTCATCTTTTTTGACAGCATCAGATACATTTATTTATTTTATAAATTCTTATAAAGTTATTTATCATGTGTATAGATTAACAGTCAAACCAACAGCCAAAAATCAAAACATGAGATACATTGGGCTATTATACTAAATTCAGACACACTTTTAAATACATTGTCCATGCTAGGTTATAATAATTTTTTCTCCATTTTTTCCTATTGTCTCTCTTTTATTTTGCACTATATATATATATATATATATATCGTTTCTCATATAAAAGAAACCATGTAATATTTAAGCTTGTGTGGCTGACATCACTTACATTATGGTCTCAAGGTGTATCTATTTTCTTAAAAATGGTTCAAGTTTATATTTCTTTATGGTACAGCAGTATGGCATTGTATATAACATCACATTTAATTTATCTATTCATTTGTTTTTGGACATACAGACTGCCTTCAAGATTTATCTACTATGAATTGTGCTGCTATAAACAAGGAAATGCACACATCACTGTGTTATGATGTGTTTTAACACTCTGGGAATATCCGTAGATGGGGAATAGCTGGTCAAATGTAATTTCTAGTTTTAATGTTTTGAGATCTCTCCACACTGGTCTCCATAGTGGTTGCATCAGTTTACAATCCCACCAGCAATGAAGAAGTTTCTCTTTTTCCCTGCAGCCTCTCCAACATTTGTTATTGGTCCATTTCTTAATGAGACCTAGTCTTTCTGCAGTAAGATGGAATTTAAGTGTTATTTTAATTGCTCTTAATATTTTAATGATTTTATTTTACCACTATTAGTTCCCTTTTACTACTATATATTTTAATTTGTGTATTTAAAGATATTAATCAGAGCAGAAATTCACCAGCTTCTCTACAATTCCAAAGGAGTCCATGGCACAATAAATGGTTCCGGCTCACTGATTTTTCAGCCCACACCCTTGGTTCACTTGCTTCTAGCCCACCACTGCATACGGAGCGCCAGCCTTGTGCCAGCATGGACTTACAGTCACCTCGCGGGTGCCTTAGTTGTTTTGCTGCTGTAGTTGCTGCTGTTGTTTTTTCACAGTCTGCTTCCTCCTTCCATTTTCCACAAAAATTTCCTCTGAATATCCACCTACATTTTAAAATGTTATCTTCTGATCCTCATTTTTATCAATGAGTTTGCCTCATGTTTCATGATCAAAAATATAGAAGTTCCCCATTTGTATCCAAAGCCAACACTTCTATTGCTACAACGCCTGCTAATCCGTATTTACAAGCTGTTTCAGCACATTTTTTATTGCTGTGAGGCTAAACGCATTATAAGGCAAGGAGGTGTGTTTTGGCTCAGGGTTTTGGAGGACAACGAGCCTTCTGTCTGACAGCCACATCCGGCAAGGCCCTCGGGCTGGCACGGCAGGAGAGCATACGAGAGATGTGAGCACAGAGGAGGTCACGCGTGGGCAGTGGCCTCACTTTATAAAAACCCTGGCTCTCAGTAACTAATCTCACCCACCCCAGCGCACGGTGCTCCCATAGCCTAACTCCCAGCAGGCCACACCTCTTAACTCCCCCCCCTCCACACTAACGCAATGGAGACCAGGCTTCTGGCACATGAATCTTTGGAGGACAAACCATAACACACATCCATCTATTCTCTGAGTTTAAAAGTTTAATTTCTAATTGTTTACTAATCATGAATAACCTTTCCACATTTCAAATTAAACAGTGTGATTCATCAAAGATCCCTTCAGCCATTGGTCGTGACTCCCACTGAAACCTGAGCACGTGGGTAAGAGCAATTCTGCATGCCAGGTGCTATTTCATTTCCCCTTTCTCACCCACAAGTATTTCAGAAATACGCTTCTTCTGATCTGTTGCAGTGGTGGAGCACCTATGGCCGTTATGCTGGAGCAGGCTTTTGTGTCATTAAAAGCTCTAAAAGTTTCCCCATCACTATGACACCGTTCAGCTCCTGTGAAGTCCCTTTTAATGGCTTTTTAAAGAATCTCCTAATCGCTAATGTCTCCTTTTATTCAATCCTACTAGAAATATTTTTGGGGAATTCAAATTAGAACATCTCACTTTTTACCTTAAAGGTTGAACTGCCACGAGGTCATGTTTGACTTGCTAATATGCAGCTAGTTAGGCCTCAACACCAGAGTATTTAAAAAAGTGTGTTGAGGCCCTAAGAATTCACATTTTTGATCAGTGTTATTGTGATTCTGATATTGATCAGAGCACCATACTTGAATATCCTTGGCCTAGAGCATTAGTCTCTAAATCTGTTTGATTAGTGATTCTGACAGTAAAAACTGTTCTCATACAAAGACCTGACCTAGATATACCTTATTACTTAGAGATTATGTAAGTGTTCAAATTTACTAACGTAGTGAGTGCACAATAAAACACTGCTAAAATAATCCTTTAAAAGATAAGACAAAAGCAAATGAAAAATTCGAGAACATTTTTCTCGTGCCCAAATGGATCATGTTGTACTTCTCACATCGGAGGATTCTGGGAGGGACAGAGATTATGAATAAGCCCGTGGCTCAAGATATTAAATTCTATCCTCTTTGTCTTTCTAGTCAGTCATATTCAGCCTTTTTTCTTGCTAATCCTGGCTCTAGGCCACAGCAAGTTACAACCTCAGGAAAGTTCCTCTTAACATCTCTAAGCCTCTATGTCTTCCTCTGAAAAATGGAGATAATATTAGTTACTACCCATAGCATTGTTTTAAAGATTAAATAAATTAATATGCATAAAAGGGCTTAAAAGTTCCTGGCAAATAATAAATGCTTGGTTAATGCTGACTATTTTGATTATTCCTGGTTCAACACCTTACGCTATCACCACGCTGCTCAGTTCACTGTCTCCTGAGTAAACATCCATAACTCAGAGTCTTTGCCTGTGTTTTATCCTTTGCCTGAAATACCCTTCCTTTATCTCCACTTGGAAGCATCTTTCTCGTCTTTCACAAACAAGTGAAAATGTTATGTCTCCCGTGACAACATATCTGAACCTCCTGGCATAGCTAATTGCTCACTCCTCTGTGCTCCCATAGTACTTTTACGAATCTCTACATATCACTTTCCACAATGGGTTTTGTACAGTTGCTTCACTGCCACTTCCTACAATACGGACAGCTCCTTGTGGAGTGAACAGGGTCTTGTTGACACGCCCATCAGATCACCCAAGAAAATGTGTGGCGTACGGTAGATGTTGGATACTGATTAGGAAAGAGGTTAAGAACAAGATGACTAAGGAGGATCCAAAGACACTATGAGAGAAAAGAAATAAAAAAGAGAGTGGGAAAAAGGAAGGGAGACTTTGGTTGTTGGTGCCTGTCACAAGGCACTTTGTTTGAAAGAGACCCCAGCAGAGATCTAGCCTGCGACTTTGTGACCGGGGGAAGACAGACAGTGTCTTTCTCACATGACTCTGCCCTTGAGTCCCATGTCCTCTGGTTTCTTGGCCAAAGATTCTGTGACAGTAAAAAATAAATATTTCATGTTTTGTTTCCAGCTCCTGGCAGGGAGACCCTAGATCCCTGGGCATCTCCTGAGTGCTATGTGCCTGCAGTATGCTAATGAGTACTGGTGGCTGGGCCTCCACAGAGCTTCGGGTTGGGGGCTGGACATCTGAAAAGCCAGGTCTTGATTAGGAGATTGGAACTTTCTGCCCTACTCACTAACTTCTGAGGAGGAGAGAGGGACAGGACTAGAAAGTGAATCTAGTCACCCCCGGTCATAATGTAACAAATCCCGACATACAGTCACCAGTGGTCATAATGTAACCAATCCCGACATCCAGTCGCCAAAGGTCATAACATAACCAATGCAGCCATCTAGTCTCCAGTGGTAACAGTGTAACCGATCCCTCCAGCCAGTCATCAATGGTCATAATGTAACCAATCCCACTATCCAGTCACCAATGGTTATAAAGTAACCAATCCTGCCTAACAAGGGAACCTTCACGGAGACCCTTAGACAGTGGAGCCGGGAGAGCTTCCGGCCTGATGCACGCAGCCACATCTGGGACTGCGGCTCCTCCAGGCAGAGGCGCCTGCACGCAGGTACCTTCCAGACCTCACGCTCTGCTACTCTTCGTTAAGCTGCTCCCTGGTGTCCTTCTGACACCCTTTACAGTAAACTGCTGAACGGCAGTAAAGTGTTGCCCTGAGTTTTGTGAGCCTCTGTGATAAAATGTCAAATCCGAGGAGAGTCACGAGCCCCCATTGTACAGCCAGCTTAGTCAGAGGCACCGATGGCAATCAGAGGTGGGACCAGCTTGTGAAATTAGGCCCATCTCACGCAACTGAATCCCTAAGCTGTGGAGTCTGCCCCAGCTCTGGGTCAGAATTGAAATGTAGGGTTCAGAGCCACCTGATATCTGGAGAGTCAGAGAACTGGTTGATATAGGAAAAAACCCAAGCACGTTTGGTGTCAGAAGAACCAAGTATAGAAACGGTTCGGAGAGACAGGTCTGTCTGAGTGCTCAGGCCCTCTCACAGCACAGAGAAGTCCAGGCACCAGCTCTTGGACCACATCCTCATGGGCAACATCTTGTTCACTTGAATGGAATGGAGACAAAATGGAGACAGAGCCAGCTAGAGCTAATACCCCGAGTCCTCTCCCTGGTTTCTGTAATTTCATGACCCTCTGATATCAAAAATGAGCACCTATTTTCAGTATGAAAACTCTTCCCAGTCCTATTAATAAGATTGCCTGAGCTCACAAGGCCCCAAAGCTTTCTAATTGTGTTTTCCTTGACTCAGCCTGAAAGGCTGTTTTGTTGTGTGCCAGTGCATACCCACATCCTTCCGAACTTCTGGTAAATCGTGTCCACGCCCACATTCCCCGAATTGCCAGCAGCACCACGGCTGCTTTTCGGGGCTCATCAGCTGCTACCTACTGGTTTCCTGAGTGGGCTTCTCTTTGGAAATGCTGCTGCCTCCTGACTGTGCAAAGGAAAACCAGAAACGAATTACACTGACATCCTAATAAACTAATCAAAGTCCTTCCACCACTTGCTACCACCTTCTCTGTGCCCACACTCTCCGTTCAGTGGAACTGCTCACAGGCTCATGGTTAGGGGCTGTATCATCACTATGAAAGAATAGTTAGCTTCTACAATATAAAGAACATCCTTAAACCATGGCACACAGAGAAAAGGGAGCCAGATATGCCCTTGTCAGCCCTAATGAAAGAATATCAGACCCATTAAAAGGCTAAGGTCCAATCACCCTTCAGTGATTTTTCTTCTCATCAGCAAAAATGCTCATTAATTCTTGTATCTTTGCTTTCAGGCATGAACTATAAGTTCCGAACAAAAATTTCATTTGTAATGAATACATTTTGTCAGAAATAGAATTATGGTGATTCTCCTGATGATGATAATAATAATAATAAACCCTATCATGAGAATGAAGGAACACTCTGTTCTCTCAGCTAGCGGGAGCTCTGTGACCCCCTGTCGGTAACGTGGTCTCATGAAGCTTTATAGCATCTGTATCATTACCGTGCCTACAAAATCATGAGGCTGGTCTGGTAGCATCAGACTGGCACATGCATATCCAGAAAGCATACACCCATTACTGACTCCAGCCGGTGATAAGGATACAAACCCTTTTTGGGGATAATTCTGCGAACCCATCTGTGAGTCTGACTTTGCATGCTTTATGGGGATGCCTTTTCCACAATGGGAGTTTATTTTAAGGAATCTTGGCCAAGAAGGCAAAGGGCTACAGAGACATCTCACAAACCAAATCTTCCAAGTCTAGACCTTCCTAGAAAGAGAGATAATAACTCCCTGTGGTTTAAGACTTGAATATAGTAATCAGAATCATCTTGGTGGGCTCTGACATTTTTCAGAAGAGAAAGATCTCGGGAATCTATATACAACAGGTAATTAACAATTTTTTTGTAAGCGAATAGTTTCAACTTTTCCACTATCTAACCCTAAGGATAAACCTGCCTGTAAATTAGACAGTTCTGTCACTCTTCCACACCCCGTTCCCAATCTCACAATACTGTTAGGAGGAGGAAGACCTCGTGGAACTGCTGTCTCAACACTGGGCTGATCACCTCCAAACCATTTAACATAAAAGAATAGACTACTTTTTTTACTGTATTTACTGTTTTTAGATATCTAATAGTCAAATACAATTTCCACTTGATGCTATCATGGACTACAAGTCCCAATTTACAAATAAGAAACCAGTTCACAATGCTTCAGGTTCTTCCCCCATATCAGACATGTAGAGTGTGAACCCAGCCTTCAAAAGCCAGGTCTCTTGTAGCAAAACCCTGCTCTCTTAACATGCCCACAACTGCAGTGGCCATGAATCAATATGGCAATTAGAACTGCTACGTCTATTGTAATATTGAGTAAGAAAAAGGATTCGGTTATAATAGATCAGAGAGAAAAGAAATTAGAAAGCTAGCCTGTGGGGAAATGGGCATGTGGAGAGTTGCCAGAGAGAGGCCAGCCAAAAAGGATTTAACATAATTGCTTATCAAATGGGCAAAGGACAGGATATGCAATTCACGAGTGAGGACACGTAATTAGAAGACAAAAGGGGAAACCACTTTATGCATCTAGACATCAAGGAATGGCAAATTAAAGCAACAGTCCTATGTCTTCTAGCACGAGAAAGTCAAGGCAGTCCTGTGTGACCCGTGGTATCAACAAATCCAGAACACAGATGTGCCCTGGTAAAAATATACTGTGGAAAACCTACTTGAAACCCATTTGCCTATAATTATCCAGAGTCATATAGATGCTTCTGTCCTTTCTGTTAATGAAAATAGCTGTAGACAGAGACGCAAACCTCAGCAATATTCAGGACAGTAGACGTTTACAGCGAAGTGCCCATGAACATGAGGTCGTTCACACTATATCATAGGAGATTTTAACATGGTAGAATCCATAGAATGTCACACACAGTGAGCTCAAGCCCTAGCCCATCTGGTCTGGAAAACTGCAATAGATTTGTTCCTGTCTCTAGCTTTGTCCCCTCCAACTCGAGCACCATGCTGAGGTCTTATGAGTATGACACTCCCATCGCCTCGCCCCCACACCCTCTCCCTCCCCCTATGCTGCCTCAGAGAGTCTCTCCTGCTTCGGTGCACTTCCTCTCCTGCATCTCTAAGGTCCCTTGAGTGGGCCCCACCTGGAGGACTCATCTTCCCTGAACTAAATCAGTTAGGAACCCACCCACTCTTTAAAGAAAGCCCGTGACTCAGTGACTCTGCCTGTGCTGTAGTATCTACCCGGAATATCCTTTCTTTGTCTCCACTTGGTAAAGCCCTGTACTTTTCACAATCTAAATATGTTAGCGGGGTTTCATTTGTACATCTCTGGAATGAGTGGGACCTTATCTGTTTGATAAGTGCCAGCTTGTCTTCAAAACTGAGCTTCATTTTTGCCACTGTGAAGATTTTCCTGCTTTTCCACACCGCTATTCCAGGATGAAATTGACAGTGCTTTCCTTAGTGCTTCCAGTGAAGCTTGTGAGACATTTGCCATAGCTCTTGCCATTTCTTCTGGCATTAAATTCCTTGGTGCCATTTGTCACTTCATTCTAGCCTATCATACGTGTGTCTTACGCACCAGTATTACTTAATCCTTGTTATATTCTAACCACTACACTATTTTGCATTTGAACTCCATATTTCAACAAAAGTTTACTGTTCTAAGAAGGCATTTTGTTGTTATTCTCAGTGTAACAGATGAGGAAACTAAGATTCAGAGAAGTTAAGTAACTTGATCCAGGTTAAGTAAGAAAGAAAGTGGATACACCCGGAATTAAACCCTAGTCTACTTAATCCCAGTTTCTTAGGAAACTAAGATTCAGAGAAGTGAAGTAACTTGATCCAGGTTAAGTAAGAAAGAAAGTGGATACACCCGGAATTAAACCCTAGTCTACTTGATCCCAGCTGTGTAACTGCCACCTGTCACATGCCCTTTTTCATAGTAGCTGACACACAATAGGTACTCAATAACTGTGGGAAAAAATAAAATTGTGTGGCAGTAAGGCTGATTTATAACAGATGAAATATAAAATGAAAAAGTAGAATGTAAAAATAAAATCATTCTGGAAATTCTGATTTAGTTTTAAAAAAAAAAACTATACCTAAAAATTCCATTTAACCTAGCTATTCCCTTTCTAGGCATCTTCCCTAAAGAATAAAAGACATCGTTTTACAGTGCTACATGCATATCCACGTTACTACCACAACTCAGACTAGTTGAATCTTGGAAGCAATTTATATGTCCATCAACAGATGAATGGATAAGGGAAATGTGGTATTTACACAAAATAGAATACCACCCTGCCATAGAGAAAGATCAACTTATTTGTATGAAAATGGATATACGTCATGACCATAATATTGTGAAATAAGAAACCTAAATTATAAATAAAGTGCAAATGCAACATAGGTAACAAGAAGGAGGAGACAAATCTTTCTCACATGGGAAAGGAATTAAGAGATGGGTGGGAACAGGAGAGAAAGGAGTGGGAAAAAGAATTAAAATGTGTTGTGTATGTGTACCAATCCCACACAGGGAACGTGAGAGTTAAGTTCTGCGAACACGAACTGATTAAAACATATCTGCACAGAGTTCACACCTACGGCGGTGGCATGTGCGTATTGACAAATACTAGATGGGACTCTGGCAACAATTTATTAGAGACACAGAATTGTGACAATTTGGAAATTGATTTTCCTCCAGCACAGGATGAGTAAATTGGTTCTGGCCCCTTGGTTCATGAGAGATGAACTCAGCACTGCTCCACCACCGGAACTCCTGCAACACAAGTGTGTCGATTGACTAGAGAAGTCAGCAGTCAGAAGTCCTACCCGAGCCACTGGATTGGGCCTGTTGGAAATAGCACTAGGTCAGCAGCCCAGACAAATAAGGTAAATAGGAAGGAGGAGAAATACCAGATGCCTTTGGGGCTGAATTGATAAATGTAAGAAAACTTAGACAAAAGTTTAATTCTGTGTGAAAAGTAAATGAAGACCATACCTCCTCAGTACCATGCATAGAAATCAATGAAAGATGAATCTCTGAACAAGTGCTGCACTGAATCAAAAGAACCAGAAGAGAGGACAAGAGAGGAAAAGGAACAAGAGAGAGAGAGAGAAGAAAAATGAGAAAAAGAAGAGAAAGAGATGAAAAACAAGAAAAAAGGTAGCTATTGAACAGCAAAAAGAAAATTAAAACTCTAGTATATTAAACCATTGGTTTTCTTAAGAATCTCACCCTAAAATTTTGCATTTCAGAAATTTCTGTTGTTTAATTCCAGCTGAGAACCAGGAAAAATTACAGTCCCTTTAAAAGCAATGGGATTTCAAGAGGAGGAGATTCTTTGGAAATGTGTAGGAAGGGACTCAATAAATGTTTATGGATAAACCATTAAAAGAAAGTGTCTTGTTTGTAGAGTTTTAGTTTCTAGTACACATTTTTCAGGGCCTGTCATAATTGAGGAAACCTACTCTCAAGGGACAGACCTACAGTTCAGTTAATTTCCTATTAAATGGGGTAAAAATTGCAAGTCAGCAAGAAATAGAGATAAACTATACAATTTCCCTCGTTTTATGTTCCCTATCACACGCAGGACCAAGCAGCACAGAATTGACTGGTGCTGCGCCTGCTCTCTGCCTGGTGAGGGGAAATCTTCTCAAGTGCCCACCAGCCCAGGGACTGTGAGTACAGAATGTGACGGGTTCGGTTCAGATGCAGAATGTGCTTCCAGCAGAACCAAGTCAGACAGAAGTGAAACCATGATGCTTCCTTACATAATGGCTCTGATGACCTGCATGGTCTCCGGAAGAATAAGCGCACATTTGCCCCCAATTACTTAGGACCCCAAGGGTCAGGGCTCTCTATAGGTTAAATGAACACATAAAGCCAAGCAGCCATTACTGCTAAGCAAAGAACATTTTTAAAGCAAGAAATTTGGGAACATCCATCATCTTCTTGTGAGCAAGTCTAACTGTGGAAGATCTTACGTCTCAGGGGAGGGACCCACAGAGCTCTGCCTTTAGTACTTAGAAAAAACCTAGGGCTGAGGATGTAGCTCAGCTGTACAACATTTGCCCGGCATGTGCAAATCACAAAATAAATGGCTCACTCAGTCAGAGAGATACCATCCCTGTCCAGTACTTTAACCCTATTTTATTCTATGAGCAGGAAAACGTTGTTCCTTGGAGGCCCCACTCCATGGGTGGATTTTCCCCAGTGGAAAAGGAAGGTATAGGCACAAAAGGGCAGGTTGGGTGGGGTAGATTCAGGCTCAGCTGGGCTGTTCCTGCCCCAAGACCCTGGGGGGTGGGGGCTGACCACAGGCACCTCTTGGCAAGTCCAAGAGGAGAGCACAGCTTTCTGCCTCCCTCCTCCCACCCACCAGCGCAGTGGCCGCCTCCTCCCCTTACTTTTGGAAATCAGCAAGAAAACAACATTTCCTAAATAAGAGATTCATTTCTCATCCAAGTAGAACCTTCTTTTATGTAGCTCTCCAGAAGCTTCCTCACTCAGGCACCAAGTCCAAACACAGCTATAAGCAAAAAGAATTTGCTCTTATCATAAATAAAAGATGGTATATGTGAACTTATTTGCAGTAAAATCTTACAATAAAAATATAATTTATATCCTGGTTTTTCCTGGGTATTTTATGTAACACCCTAGTAAAATATTTCCATTTTACAGCACGTACCTATTAAAACCATTCCTTATAAAACTGTCGGCATAAAATAAAATACAAAAACTTAGAAGAAAAAGCAGAGGAAAAGAAAATATATCAAAAAGAGGTGATGAAAGGCAACAGAAGATGCTGGCGAACAGCCTTCCAGTGAGAAATAAATCACAGTAATAAAGAGGCGGTGGAAGGTGCTGATAATTAATGAGGATATTTTAAGGTGAGAAATACTTAAACCCTTCTTAGAGTGTCACTCTCACCTCCGTGCTCCTGAGAAATTCTAGCATAGTAACATTTTGAGTCGGGATCCTACTAGTCATGTAGGATGTCTTTACAAAATAAGTCAGATTTTAAAAACTGTTCTGGAAATGTCAAATATTGTCTGCAAAAATGCTGCCAGGTGTTTGATTGGCATTTCCTCTCACACACATGCAGATAGGTGGGTGTTCCTCCCACCTGTAGGCGGGGTTGCAGCCCCTTAACTAGGGACCCCCGTACCCCAGCTACTTAGATCTAACATTTCTGTTAGGAATGGCTGTATGTATTTTTAAATGACTTAAAATTCACAGAAAACTTTCTAGTAGAAAAAAAAATAATTGGTAATTGGTCATCTGGGAGTAAACTGCAAACATATTGATGCTCATTTACTCCTAAAACTACGGTGTGTATTTTTGGGCATTCTGTTTCATAACTAGAATAAAACGATCAAATCATGAAAATAACATTTACTATTATCTCCTTTGTAGACATTATTCAAATATCCCAAGAAAGGTAGAAAACTAAAGAAAACGAGAAAAAAAAATAATTCTCATCCAGGACTGAACTCAGGACCACAAATTGTATATTCAGTTGTCACACCTCTGCAATTTCCTGTCATTTGGACTGCTGTCTCAGTCTGTGTTTTCAGCCTTCACACATCTGGGAGGGGATAAGCCACTTATTTGACAGAATGGCTTGATTTTGTCTGCTGATTCCTCATAGTTCTGGTCAGGTCACTGTTACAGGGTATGACCACAGGGTGCTGCATCTTCCCCAGTGCACTGTAGCAGGAGGGGGTAGCAAAACTCATCTTGTAAAGGGTGAGAGCTCTGATCACTTGGCTAAACTGCCATCACTCAAAAATTATTTTTCCCCTTTTTAATAGCTGCAACTATTTTGAGATTAAGCAAATTTCCAGTTGCCCATGAAATTTTCTCCCAACAGTTTCAACATCTGTTGAGGGGTTCTTGTTGCCCAAGTCAATTATTACTATGATGGTTGCCCAAAGAAAGGGGTTGCTATGCTCTGTGGAAGATATGTGCCAGAGTCTCTGGAGGATCAGAGGACTTAAAATAAAGCAGTACTCATTTTATCCATAATCAAGTAAAGATCAACAAAACTGTCCCAGTTAATGAGAGTATATAGAACCTAGAACACATTTCTTTGCAACAATAATTTGCAGTGGAAAAATGAAGTTTTATTGCTACCAAAAAGACCATAGGTTTAAAAAAGTTAAACAAAACAAAACAAAAAACACTGTACCAGATACTATCCTTTCAAGGGAAATTAACCTCCAGGTTAGAAAATGAAATGGCTGTTTTTCTCCAAAATAATTGTTCTGTTTTTATGGAGAGATCATTTGGATTGTGTAACAACCAAGTTGTTTTTCTTTCTTTCTATTTTTTTTTTTTTTTAGCACCTGCTATAAAATGTGTCCAAGCCACCACGGTAGGTCTTTAAAGTTGGAGTTTTGGTCTCATTCCTAGAGCATCTCATGTGTCCAATTAGTTCTTTCCATTCTTCTTTTGTTCTAACTTCTTATTTACCCATCATGACTTATTAAGTAGCTTTGTAGCCAACTTGAAACTCTGTGGAATGAGAAAAGCACATAAGCCAATGGAAGTTTTCAGAAGTCCAATTTCCCATTTGCCAATGCTGTCTTCTTTGTCCCACCTGACATGATATTTTGGAGAAAGTGGGGAGGAAAGAACATACAAAAAACTCCAAGTCAGTGTCACGAGTTTGTTCAGTGACTTCACAATGACCAGGATTCTAAAATACTAATATCATTACGTGTCCCCTAAGTGGGTACTTCTTGTTAGAGGTAAAAGGATATTGGAGCAGGCATCTGGCGGCCCATGCATGCGTAGCTCTGCCTTGTTAGGAGCGGTACATGGTCGTGGATAACTCACTTCAGCTCTCTCACATCATCATCCAGAACTGGAAATATAAGCATCTGAATGACTTAACTTGTTGGAAAGTTCAGTATCAAAATAATTCAAGGGACAGGGTGTAGCTCAGCAGTAGTGTTTGCCTAGCATGACCCAAGCCCTAGACTTCATCCCCTGTACCACAGAAATACCCCAAAAAACAAAGTGTCCCGTGTTCTGCCAAGATCCAAGGATTCCTTCTCATCTTACTGTTCATAAGATAATCAGACAATGAAGAGAAAAATCACAATAATTTCAGATAAGGGTAAATTCTGCAAAAGCCAAATGGAATGAGGGATTCAGAAATGAAGGGGGCCTGGGTTGCGTTAGAAGGAAGGCCGAAGATGGCCTCGGTAAGGAGGGTCTATGAACCAAAGACCCAGATGATGGAGAGAGCTTCCCACACGTCTTCCCCAGAGCCTCGGAAGCAGAGGCTCAGGCTCCATGGCAGGAGCTGGCTTGGTGTGTGCAAGCTGACAGCAAGAGGTGGACTGGCTCGGGGCACCGGCATGGGACGGTGGCGCCTCAGGAGGCAGGATGGCGCGGTGGGAAGGGGCAGCTCTGCAGAGCTCACCTCCAGCCTCCGCAGGAGAAGACAAGCCGGGCACAGCCGCGTGCTCCTGTGCAGCTTCAGCCTCTGCTCACCCTCATGCTGCAGCTGTCGGACCCCTCCATGCCGCAGTCTTCTCGTACATGGAACAGGTCGAATAACAGCAGGTACTTCAAAAAAAGTCATCCTGAGAATTAGCCAAATCATGTTTAGCACTGTGCTTGGCATGGGGGAGCTCTCAAGAGGCCTTAGCTATATTTTATTGGTCTATTCTGACTATGTCATCACTCAAACATCGATGGCCCCTAACAGAATAAACTGCATGACTCAGGGTTAAAGACAACTCTATAAAACTTTTTGATTTGGATTAGCAGTAAGCTCAGGAAAAGAAAAAGCATAGAATCTGTCTTCTTTGATACCCAGCACTTAGCACCCAGGTGCACACAGTAGGTGCTTTATAAGAGCCCGAGTAAATGTCTGTGAAAGGCAACTCCTGACAGTCATAACAAGCCAACCATAAAGTGCAGGGTCCCCTATGCCCAGCTCTATATAAAATTCACAATGGCATGACTTCTTGTTAAGTGCAAGCTATGTGAAATGTTTCCAGATCGCCCTAACATATGCAGACGCATGCTCACCTTAAGTAATGTGTGTCTCAGGAGCAAGTCCCTGGATCTGCCATAGGAGCTGATTTTTATCAACAATTAGGTAAAGAGGCATTTGTTTGATTACTCGCCCAATTTCTGAACAAATGGCTCCTCAGCCAACCATTGCAAATACCTCTCCCCCACTGCTAGCATTTCGGAGTTCAGACTTCTCATTCTGATCATGCTAGGAATGTAATCAAGGCCCTCTGTGGAGATAAGTTAATTATCTCCTCAGGCTATGAGCAAACACATGGGTTTGGTTTCTGACCATGTTGCCTAATGAGAGGACACCCCGGAGGAGCTGGGGAGCCTGTTGGCTACCACCCCAATGTCCTTTATGGCACACAGGAGTCAGGATCCACAATGATCTCGCCCTCTGGGTCCCCGGTCTCCCACTGAACCTGCTTCTGGCGTCGCAGGGCTGGACGCAGCATGTGGCTCCCTCTTGTCCTTGCAGCCAGCCCGTCCGTCCGTGCCCACCTTGCCCAGCCAGGTGCCAAGAACTCACCTGGCACCGTCCCCAGCTGGAGCAGGCCACCCAGCCCAAGATGCCCCTCCAGAAAGCTGTCCCGCCTCCCGAGTCTCCCAAGATAGATAAGAGAGGAAAGCAGCTTTTCTGTCCTCCGTCACCAGGCTGCCAGGGACAGCAGGACCCAAAGACTCAAACAGAAATCACCTGCCTATCTCCATGTTTTAAACTTCAGCTTTAATCCAGCTCAGAGTGGGATTATCTGCCTCAGAGACCGCTAATTGCCAGATGGCTGCTGATAGCCCAAGGCGGAAGCAAGTGTGTCGCAGCCTGTCACGGAGCTTTAGAGACTCGGCCCTGAGCAGGAGCCAAGAGGGGCAGGCCAGGCCTTTGTGTTCTTAGTGTAGCAATGGGGAAACTGAGGCCCAGAGGGCACAGCTGCTTGCTCGCTTCTACACTAGGAGTTAGCAGAGTTGCCTGGGAACTTTCTGCAGGCTGTGTTTGAATGGAGACGAGAAAGAGCTGGGCCCTGACAGCCATCAGCTCATCCCCACTGACCAGGCCTGGCTGCTCCAGAAAGAGGCAAAGGGCGGAGGAAGGAAAGCCAACTTATGAAATGCCTCCTCTCTTCCAGACTGGGTGTCAGCTGCTTTCATGGGTAATACCTGGGTTCCTGGCCTCATCTGACCCCGCCTGTGATCTTAGATAAATCTCTTCTCCTCTAAAGGGGACTTAATGCCTTGTATGCAGATCGAGAAGGGCAGACTGGATAATCTCTAAAATAGTGGTTCTCGTTCTTTAATGTGCCCCGGAATCCCTTGGAGGACTTGTTAAAACACAGACTGCTGAGCCTTAGGCTCCTTCCGACTCAGGGTGTGTGGAGGGAAGCTGAGAATTTGCATTTCAAACACCTCCCAAGTGAGGCTGCTGTTCCATCAAGGATCACATTTAAAGGGGTACTGCCCCAAGATGCAAAACCGCCATCTCTAAAGTTAAATGGCATCAGTGAGCCAATGAAATACACACACACACACACACACACACACACGCACACATGTGCAAGCATGCTTGTGCTTCTACAAAGTGTAGGAAAAAACCCAAGCTGATAACTCAGTTCCAGTGGATCCAAGCCTACAGGTCTTCCTACACTCCTGAACAGGAGCAGGCTGCAAGCCAAATATAAACTCCAAGATTTTTATCCTGTGGCTCAAGCCCTTTCCTTACAAAAAATCAAGCACCATTGTGTGCTCAGAGAGGCAGCAGTCTGAAGGAGAGTTCATTGACATAGCCTCACTCAAAGCGTCCTGGGAAGTAGCTCGGCTCTGGAGAGCCGCACAGTTGCTATGCTATCTGTGAGGACCGCGGCCACCACTGAGACAAAAGCACACCTGATAGCATTCCTGGGGCAGGTCAGGGGTCTGTGCCTCCACACCAACACACAGCACCCACGGCACCGCCAACCTCCTGAGACCCTGGAAGATTGTTTCCAGGCAACTTCTCACACATCCATGGGTCCAAATGAAGACAGCAGAAAATTTACATATATATTGTAAAGACAGAAAGAAATCTTGGGGTGGCGCACTTGAGAGTGCTTGACTCCCTTATAAACTATATTCGTGAGCCAAGGTGAAGTCTCGGAAGTGTTGGCCTGGGCGTGGACCATGGCCTGTCTTACAGGCAGATCTGCTGTCACGGCACACGAATGAGGGTGTGGCTGAGGACATTGTAGACCGGATGTCCAGGGTGCTAAGGTGGGGGAGACAACACCAAAGATAGAGGCTTCTTCCTGAGGCCCACACAGCACCCACAGGACTCGAGGGGGCCTAGAGCCACCATCTCTGGCCCAGAATATCATCTCTCCTTTGTCTTCATCTTCAGCTCTTCCCACTTGCCTTTCTGGTAAACACAGGAAGAATTTTCACTAAAATGTAGCTCTATCTAATTGTTACAAATGTGATCACAAAACATAATGCCAGTGTCATAGCTAAGGCTCCCAGCGGAATATACATAAGGTAACAATCAATTTATAGATAAAAAACAGTAAAAAGTAAATTTCTCAACATACAACCCAGAATGGGACTGGGGTCAGGTACAGGGTGAAGAGAGAGTTGGAGAAAAAGTAAATAGGAAGGAGAGTTCATAGATATTTAGCATGATAAGAACTTATACATGGTTAGTTTATTTTTTTACTCATTGTAACAATTAATAGACTGTTCAAAGGTTTATATTCCATACAAAATTATAGCAAGGAAATCAGAAAATACGGACCATATGGAAAAAAGAGAACTACAGAAAAACCATACCACCTTCCAACAGGAGGCAAAATGAAGACAAAATATATTTTTCGAACAAACCAAAACAAAACGAATGCATTGCACAGCATTATGGATGCATTTAATATCTCAAGCTGTACACTTAAAAGTTAGGATGCTAAATTTTACATTATGCATATTTTACCATAATAAAAGTTTTTAAAAAATGTATGCTAGAATATGGATGAATATCCCAACATTATGCTAAGTATAAGAAGCTGAACGTAACATACTCTGTGATACTGTTTCTGTGAAATATCCACAACAGGCAGATCCACAGGGACAGACCGCTAGTTGGCGATGGCCAAGGCTGGGCAGGAAGGCGGGTGTGGGGAGAAGCTAAGGAGCAAAGCGTTTTATTCGTCGGTCAAATGGAAACGGTTGCAAATAGATAGAGATGGTGAAGGTACCACAGTGTCAGGGCACCACAGTTTACTCAGTGGTTGGTTCACTTTAAAATCATCGATTTTATGTTGTGCAGGTTTTATCTCAATGCATCTGTTTAAAAGAAAAAAAACACTGCTCACTTAATGGCACGATGTGGCTCTGTACCATCTCCCTGTTTTAAAAGCTGCTGCCCACTACCTCCTTCCCTCCCTCACTCTCCTTTCAGAGTCCTCCCATCTGGTGGAGGAGTCCAAGATCCCTGCTAAACACTTCGGCTTCTTCCTTCACCTCCCAGGGACAAAATACGTTTCCTGTCGGACTCCTGACCATTGGCTGTGAAAGAGTACAGACCCCAGAGAAGGCTCCCTCGCGTTTCCGCAGGAGACAGGCAATCAGAGAGTGGTTAGAAGGACCAGGGGGAGGACTGCCGTCCAAGGGGAGGAGTCAACAACCAGGAAGCCAGTGAGAAACCCACAGTGGCAAGTTTTGAGGGTGACAGGAGGAGAGGGGGTCAGAAAAAAGGCTGGGGTCCCTGGTCCCGGATAACTGCATATCCAGCTTGTAAAGGCGACCAAAGCAACCCTCAGAGAGAAATTCTGACACTTAAAAAATTCCTGACAACTTTATTCCTTTATTCCTTTATTTCTTGAGGTACCTCAAGAAATCCCAAAAAAGCACTGCGATATACAGAAACACAGCCTACTTTTAAATTAGCTGTGCTCAGGTGAAGCATTCCTAGTCTCAGGAGAGATAATACTTGATTCTAATTTTGAGATTTATGATTTATACATTTAAAATTTAGAGTAAATTCCAAATCCTTGATGAGCACAAGTTTTTTTTTATTTTGATATGCAAAACAGAGAAAAAGGATAGAAATGATACAGAATTTCAAAAAAGAAAAAAAGTAGGGAATTAATGCTAGTTAATATATTGCACATTGTTACCTTAGAACTAGTTCAGGTTTCAGAATCTAGATATGAAAGTGATCGATCAGACAATGACTGCATCAACTGTTCTTTTTGATGAACTAAGATCAGCAGCATAGTTGCGCATCTGGCACACGTGTACACACATAAACTTGTCCATGTTTACCCACATACATACAATCCGTTCCTTTCTTCCTTTCCCCTTTCTCCATCCCAGTTTTGTTCTTTTGAGCATTTTCTTTCCCTTTCATTATTACAATATCTAATGTATATTTTGGATCTTATTACTCTTTGAGATAAAGCATTTGAAGATGAAATATGACCAGAACCTACTTAACAGCAAAATCGGACCTAAACCTATGAAGCCACACATATGCTCTTTGCTCTGTGTGTTATTTGTACATTCCGTGAGATGCCAACTCGCCTTCTCTTTCCTCACCTTGCCCCAGACCCCACCGCCACCCCCAGGAATGGATGTGCTACTATATAGAATATGTGATTTATTCCCTTTCTAAAAACCCAAATGTTCTGAATTCTGAGACACCTCTGGTCCCAATGGCCCCGGGAACCCTCGTGGACTTGTGTGAAGAGTTATAGAACATAGAAAGGGACAAAAAGGTTTCAATTATTTCAAGAAATTAGCATAATCCTGATCTAAAATTTGTCAAGAGATTTCACTCAGAAAAAAAAAAATTGCAGTCTGTTTCTATTTGATTATCTGAGCAAAAAGCTCAGATAAATTATGTTTTACACTTTTTCAACCTGGTAATACAAAACAACATCACCATTAAGGCCAGACGGTGTTCCACAAGAATTCATTGATTGATGTTTCAAAGTACCTTGGGATGCAAATTTATTTGGCCACTGGCTCTTTGGAGAGGTGATTCTATTACAGTGGGGTCACAGGACACATCCTGAGACAGCAGGACTTGTCCTCTTCCTAAGAGGAGATTTCCACATGGAGGAGCGGCCACAGGAGGTCACAAGCAGAGGACAGACAGCCACAGCAGAGGCAGGGGCCTCGGGAAAAAGCAACCCTGCCAATATCTTGGTCTCAGACTTTCAGCCTGCAGACCCATAAAAATAAGCATTTCTGAGCTGGGCAAGGTGGTGCACGCCTGTAATCCCTGCCCTCAGGAGGCTGAGGCAGGAGGATTATTACAAGTTTGGGACCAGCCTGGGCCACAAACTGAGTTCAAGGCCAGCATGAACTGCACAGTGAGACTCTGTCTCAAAAAATAAAAATAAAAATAAAAAGCAATTCTGTTGTTTAACTACCCAGTCTGGGCTACTTTGTTGTGACAACCCTAGAAAACCAATAAGGTCACTCTCTAACATTCAAATTGAAATAATTGCTAGTACCCACTTTGCCATCATCGAAATATCTCTTTTCTTCCCTCTAGCTACCACTTTCATAAAAACTCAAAAAAAGGAAGGGAGGAAGGAAGGAAGGAAGGAAGGAAGGAAGGAAGGAAGGAAGGATGAGAGAGAGAGAGAGTATTGGTTATAAAAAGAAAAAAGAGCAAAATTTTGATCAGTCCACCAGAGGGCCGAGCTCACTGCTGCAGTCACCCTGGAACCACGTGCTGTGCCTCCACTGACTCCTGTGACCCAGCCTCAAGGTCGCTGCTGTCATGGATCAGGGTTTAACACTGGCCCAGACACCAGCTCTGGGGGATCCAGGATCCTGACACTGTCATGAATACTGGGGTGCTCAGGGCACACGCAAGCCAGCCTGGTCCCACAAGTTCTCAGGTTTTGTCTTTCAGCATCTGAGTTCCCGGGTCTGCTGTGGGCTGGCATAGCACAGCCTTTTCTCACACCAGGGCCATCTGGTGCCAAAGTGACCGAGTGTAGGGGTTACAGACACAATCACAGGCTCTGACCTGCACCTTGCCTCACAGGCTCTGGCCCTGGGCTCTCAGAAGAAAAACTCAGCTCAAACCCTCCCTACTGCTGTGTAGCACCCATCTTATTATTTTCAGGGTGGAACTTGACCTTATGACACCCACACAAAACAATAGCAAATCGAATCATACATGAGAAGGGAAACATAGAGCTCTATAACTATGCAGGGTTTACTTCAAAGATACAAAGAAAGTTTAAGAAAAAACATATAAACTCATTATCACAAAGTTGAAAGAGACAATACAACACGGTAAACTAAGAAGAGAATTTAAAAATTTTTTTCTTTTTCTTTCTTTTTTTCTTTAGATGAATCCTGCTATATAGTACAGCTTGAACCTGGAATCTTCCTAACTCAGCCTCCTAAATATGGGAATTATAGGCATACACCAACATGCCCAGCATAAAAGAATCTTCACTGGTAATCAAAAAGTAGAATTATTTTGGCTTGAGAATATGACAACCATCTAGATCAAAGAATCAACTGATAAGTGGTTAGAAATTACATTTTAAATGAATAAATAAAATTACTTAGACATTTTCCTCATCCATCTATGTGAGCATCAGCCAGTTTAAAAAAAAAATTAACAGGAAAACAAACGTCATTTACCTATTCACAAAGTATATGACATACTGAAGAAGACATTGAAGTTGTACTTACAATGACATAAAATTAAATAGTTTTCAAGGGCTCCAGTGGCTTTGCTCATGGTTTCGAGAAGAACTTGAGTTCCCTCTGAAGTAAACGCTAACCTACACGCAGGTCCATACTATGAGTCTGAAGGTCGCTGTAGCCATCAGACTAACAGGTCATAGTGGCCTCTGTCCTAATGGCCTGGCTGACCTTCTCCTGAGCCTAACACGCAGCCTGGAATGCCAGGACTTAGTGCCGACCTCTGCTCAGGGCCAGAGAAGTAATGTTGATGCCAGAACAAGAACCACCCCCTTCCTCCCAAGACTGAAATCTTCCCTTTAATCAAGCAGACAGACTTCTGGTGAGGTCTCAGACTGCCAGGGCCTGGCTCCCAGGAGTTCTGGGGTGCTGCCACAGCCATGCCGGGGACACTGCGAGGACAGCCTCAGGCTTTCCCAGGCTTCACCATTCACAGGAGTGGAGCAGGGTTCCCTAGGGGCCACGCTGCCTCCCTTCCACCTGCATCCATGGCTCATTTTTGTCTCTGAACCCCAAGCTCAGAATTCATGGGTCTTCTAGGCAGCTACTGAATCCTGCTTCCGTGAACATAGAGAGAGCAGCATTTATGCAGCTGATTCCTTTTCCTTGGGCGCCGGCTGCTGGAACACCTAGAACCGAATGCGGAGCACGCGTCTGTCCAACGTGATAGGGCAGCACCTACGGTAAATGAAGACCTGGTGCCGGCCCCATCCTGTGTTTCTCACGCTTTCCCTCCTGTATCTCCTCCTCACTTTCTTCTCCCAGCCCCCGGCAGTATTGGAACCCTCAGGTTATGCACTGACTTTCTGCTTCCTTTAACTGCGTTGCCTGCCGGTCTAGTTAGGCTTCTCCCAGATGATGTTTCTCAGTGGTCCTGCCTCACTCCTTGGAGACAAGCTGTCTCTTGATTCTGCACTGGGGTTCAGTCACCTGAGCGGACAGCACCCCCTTGAAACACAGCTGAGAAAACCTAACACCCGGAACTTTCAATTCTGGAAGTCCAGCATCCCGGCTAGCGACTCCAGCCTATTCAGCCTATTAAAGAGCAGCCTTACTGAGGGGCAGGAAGGATGAAGAAAACCCTTTGCCTACTAAAACTTGGGGTGTTAATGTCTTTCAGCACAAGGGGAGTGTGTGTGGTTGCTCTGACTCTCCCACAGTGCAGATGTGTTAGTCTGGGATTGCAGAGGGGGAGCCCTGGGGCCACTGCAGCATTTGCCTCCTTCTGCTGTAACTGTAGCAAACCTGAAAGAAACTCTGGAACCAGAATCTTTGGATTTGTCTTGTCTGTGCTCCCAGGGTGATGCTCGGGATGCCCTCACCTCTCAAAAGAATCTCTTCGGCTCTTTAGATAAGAATAAAGGCTCCCCTGGGTGCAAGGGACAATTTAAAAGGCTCAGGACTCACAGGGCCACTTTCGTGTCTCCTCCCTCTAGATAGGAAATCAGAAATCCCTTGAGCCATTTCTTCTGCCCAGGAGTTCAGGAAAGAGTTGGCTGCAGAAAATGGAGATGTGGGGTACAGGTTAACGGGGAGGTGCGCTGTGTCCCAAAGTGCAGAAACATGAGAAGAGGCAGATCTGGAAGATGGGGGGTTCGGCTTGAGACATTTCCACTTCAAGGTGGCACCGCCAACCAAAGACAGCAGCATCAGATCTGGAATTCAGAAGAGACACAGGGTCTACCGTGACAGAGCTCAAGAACCACAAAGCTCCAGCGAGGCCAGCAGCATTTTGCTAATTCTCTTGAGTAATTCATCTAACTTTCCGTGTTCCAGACCATGTGGCGTCCTGTGCCAGGCGCCGAGCAGGAGGATTCCAGAGCAGCACACTGATCCCTTCCTGTGGTGCAGGTGACCGGGAACCTCTGAGGAGCACACGTTTCTTTCCATTCCTACACAACAAATTTTCACAGAATTGTAGGTTTTAATAGCACACATCTATTAATTCGCAGTTCCTGTGGATTAGGATTCTGGGCGTCTATCGCTGTGTGCTGAGCACAGCTCACACTGGCGGTTAGCTGGGTGCTCCCTCTGTGAAGGGTCTTAGAAGGCTGCCATTACAGTGCCACCAGGCTGCATTTTTTTTCTGGAAGCTTAGCCAGGGAAGGATCTGCCCATTCAGGTTGTAGGCAGAAACATCTTCTGATGGTTTAGGACCGAAGCTCCAGCTCGCTCCTCACAGAGTGATCTGAGGCTGCCCTCAGTAACCAGAGGCTGCACTGTTCCTAGACACCTGTTTGGGGTTTATCCACACGGTCACCAGCTCCAATCGCACCAGCAGGGTGGCTCTCTGATGTGTTTGTAGCAACACGGACTCTAGCATAATGCAATAGAATCACAGCAGGGACTTTCCAGCACTTTGCCACATCCTACCAGTGTAGGGACAAGTCACAGCCCTCACCCACACTCACGGGACATAAAGAGGAGTCACCTTAGAGTCACATGTCTGCTCCCATGTGGGTGAATGGGAAGACATGGAAGCCTGACTGAAAGACCAATTAGGAGCAGACATGAATGGGTGAGCCACATTCACCTGGGTCCCCATGGTTCCCCAAATGGGAGATGCCGAAGACCAGGAAGGTGGCCGTGTGATGGGGAGAATAAGTTTGTCAAACACACATCTTAATTGCTTCACTAATACTGTTTTTGTTATGTAAATTCATTGAAATAACTTTCATATGAGCACTTATTGTATACAAGGAGGGCAGCATATAAGCCAGCCTAACAGGTCATCTTCAGAATGCATTGTCTGGGGTCCTCTGGAGAGCTTTTCTTGGTGTAAGGAGCTAAATGTTTAGTGGACACAGAGATTGGCCAAGCAGTATCTTGATGGGTCAGTTTCCCCATTTTCCTACTAAAAAGAAAAGAATCCTTGAGATTCTGGAAAAATCAGTGACCTGAAACCTTTCACAGTCTAATAATGAATGGCATACATGAAGTGTCAAATGCTTTCTGGGGGTGAAAAACCAGATCAGATATTCAGTTCATCACCAGCCTCCAAGAAAGATGTCTGAGTGCTGGACACATGGGGCTGTGTTCTCAGCTGTCCCTCCTGCGGCCTGACACCCTCCCATTCCTCAAAGCCCTGTGGAAGCTGGCAGGGTCTCTCCAGAGCTGTCTGTGTAAAGGGGCCGTGAAGTGACACTCAGTCCTTTCTCCACCGGAAGCACACTCAGGACACAGCCATCTGCTCAGTGACAGAATGTGGTCTCCCAGGAACCAGGGACGCTGATCAGGATGGGAAATTGGGTCCAAGGCCACCTCAGAGCTCATCTGGCCTCTAAAATAATAACGAGAACAAGTCTTATTTATCAGTGACTCAGCCAGGATGGCTACAAATATTTGTTCTCAGTCATTCTGAGATTTCAAGTATGTTTGTCCATAATGGAAGTCAGTCTGAGGGAGGGTTCTGCAAAGCAAATTCATAGGCAGCTGGTGGTGAGAACAGTCTCTTAACCTCATCACGAATCAGCAGAAGGTATGTGTGTGTGTGTGTGTGTGTGTCCCCAAAAGAACAAGCATGTAGGCAAATGCTCTTCTCCCAAAAGGACAGATTCCCGGCCACAGCCAAAGAGGGCTAAAGATACCAAGAAAGACCATTTGATCAGGGCAGGAGGGGCACCACGCAGAGGGCAGATAGATGCTTCATTTCAGGCTTTGAAGGTGGACCCTTTAGCTGTCCTTGTCCCTTTGCTTTGTCTGTTTGGAGTCTCAACATAGGTGGACCCGGAGAGGCGCGGTGCCGTGTTGCAAAACAGAAAGCATGAGATTTTTAAAACAGACGGTCCCAGGCCCAAATGCTAGGTTTGCCGTTCACTCACGACCCGCCTTTCACAAAACACTCTAATCTCCTTAAGTCTCTTTCCTCCTCTGCTTAAAGGAGAGTTTAGCAGGTGACAACCCCACAGGTCATTGCCATGGAGAAGCAGCACAGCTCACTTTGCCTGCACAGCCACAGGGCCCAGGCGACTCTCAGCCCATCACATCCATTTTAATCCTCTCCGTGCCCAGAAACCAAAGGCTGCCATGAGTGCAGACTTGGCCCGGCTCTCTCTGGCAGAACTCAGAGCGTGGCACCGCAAACCATCCGCATCTCCCAGGCAGAGAAGATTAAGATGCTGCAGCCTCACCTGGAGCAGAGGCGTCCTGCATTTGGGGTTGGGGAAGGGAACAGAGCAGCCTCAAGACTGTCACGTTCTTCCCTCTGATCCTCTAACAGGAGCCTCAGGCCCAGCCAGTGACAGTCCGCGTTCGACCTTCTCCACCCTGGAAGCCGCAAGCTGCTCTCTGCTGCTAGCCATCACTGTGGTCCCTTGTCCAGGCTCTGCGACCCCAGCCACATGTTCCAGGATGGTGAGATGGCAGCAGAGCTGGGAGGGAGGAGGTCCCAACCCCCCACACAGATCGCAGGCCTGTGTCTCTGCCTCCGTGAGGCCTCTCTTCTCTCTGCACATCAAGAAGCTCCATGGACATATTTGTTTACTCCGTGCGCCGATATGCAGTTTGCATAATATTGAATCTGGAAAGGACACTGCATCCGCTGGGGAGTTTTCCCAGCTGGAAAGGGAAAAAAAGGGAAGAAAGAAAGAAACCAGCTTTATATTTTAGAGTAAAAATAAAGATGCCAACACTATGTGCCAGGTTTTTGTAGGGTGGCAAAGGCCACATCTGTGGTCAGGACATGCTCCTAGGATCCAAAGTATTGTTGGATGGGTTTCTAGTAAACACGGTTGGCAGCTCCAGGGATGGCTCTTTTGGTAAAAGGGATGTGCTGGAACAAAATGTGGGCGTCCAGCCAGGACACATTTCTTCCTTTAAAACAGAAAACACGCGCACGTCAGGACGCAGGAGCCAAGGCTGACAGTGGGGGCATCATGCTCCTCAGCGTCCCTGGAGGAGCAGGGACAAGAACAAGAAGGGCTTTGACCCGAGGTGCCGCCCAGGGAGCTGTGCACGCGCGCCATGCCTCTGTCCCCTGCCAGTCTCCATTCAGGTACCTTTGGCAGCTTGCTCACAGTCTCAGCTTGATTAACACCTTGCTCCAACATAAGGTGTAGCCGGGCCCCTCCAAATTTGTAAAAACAAAGACACAGAAGCGCAAAGCCAGGATATGTGGGAGGAAGCCCACCAAGGACATTTTTCCTCAGCCCCAGATGGTCCTTTTCCTGGACGCTCTCTTCTGCTCAGACTCACACCAGCTGCAGAGCCTTCTTCTCTCAGGGTCAGGCTCAAGCCCCAACCACAGGCCCTGGGGCTCTGCACAGAGATACCCTGTGGCACAGCATCACTGCATGTGGCATGATACCAGGACCCTTCCTGTGCTGAGCAGTGGTGTGGACATCACCTGACCTGATTAGAAATACAGACCTGATGACCCAGAATCTGTACACGTACCAGCTGCCCAGAAGATCCATGTGCACAGCAAGTGTGAGACGCACTGGCCCGATGGCAGCCAGCAGGAGCCTCAGGATGGGGCCCTACACTAGAGGAAACAGGCCGGAAGCAGGAAGGAGTGGAGCCCTACCCCACCCCAGCACCCTCAGGTTGCAGCCTGAGTTTGGAAGTAAAGCACTCGGAGCTGTAGGCTGCATTTTCCCAGGGCTCCCAGCATCTGTGTGCACTCGCACCCCACCCTAAAACCGGCCCACGGTGGGAACACAGTGAGGTGCAAATCCAGGAGGATTTATCGCCATGCCTCAAAGCTCAGATGACAGTAAAAATTAGTCAGGCCCTGGGTTCTTGCCTGTGAATTTCAGCGTTAACTG
Source organism: Hydrochoerus hydrochaeris (assembly GCA_004027455.1). Lineage (NCBI taxonomy): Eukaryota > Metazoa > Chordata > Mammalia > Rodentia > Hydrochaeridae > Hydrochoerus > Hydrochoerus hydrochaeris. Next base: position 113,083 of record PVLA01003409.1, read on the forward strand.
CAGCTTGGTTTCACCTGCTCTATGACGAGCACCCGGGGTCACACGCAGTTAGGGTGAAACCTGAAGTTGAAGACAGCAGCGTCCTCCAGGGGGACAGCAACAGCCCCGAGAAGTACAGTTGTGCTGGCCCCACACCCATCCCCTCCCTGTCTCACCCTTGGTGCTTTGGATGCTGTTGCTCTCATCTGCTCGCTGGAATCTGGAGAACTTGTGAGCTCATTGCTGGGCAGAGCACCAAGCCTTGCTGATGACTCAGTGACACACTCCCAGCAGGAGCCAAGGGGACCGCCACACCAGCAAGACTCACAGATGCAAAGCTCCCGCACCACTTCAGTGATGACAGCAGTGGCCCTCTGTGGATAATCACTGGACGCAGCCGTGTGCCATGGTGCCACGCTGACAGAAGCAGGGTACCATCGGCTCCAGGCTTCAGAGCCCCGTCCCTGCACCATAAAGAGAAGAATCCTGTGCAAGGGGACAGTGTGGCTTCTGCCCCCTCAGCTGGTGCTCAGGTCCCCATCCCGGGAGATGAATGGGGGGAGCCAGCTATGTTTACTGGAGACGAGCTACACATAAATGCACTGAACTGTGTATGCTGTCATAAATGGGATGTCCACTTGTACCTCGGTCCCATCACGGGCATTTTTTGTTATCATGCTTGGAAACTAAAGTCCAGGACGAGATAGACATTTGGATACATGTTCGGAAGGGGCATTGCTGGATCACAGGGCAGTGCTCTTTCAAATTATTTAGGAACCTCCTGACTGTTTTGTACAATGGTGGTATCTATCTTCTATTCCTACTTTATATTCTCTTTTCTGAACATCCTTGCCAACATATATTTTTAGTTTTGGGTCTTGGTTTTTTGTTTTTAATAACAACCATCCTAAGAGGCATGAGGTGATTCTTCACTATGGTTTTGAGTTACACCTCCCTGATGACCAGTGGTGATAAACAGTTGGTCATAGACCTGTTTGTGCCACTTATGTGTCTTCTTCAGGAAAATGTCTATTCTGGCGGTTTGCCTACCTTTTAACCAGATCATTTATTTGCTTTCTGTTCATTTATTTATTTTGCAGAATAGAAGGTTTTTGGTTCAATACCACTCACTGTTTAAAAAATGGCTTTTGGTATCTGTACTTTTGGTATCATATCCAAAAATTCATTGCCAAGACAATTGTCAAAAAGTCAAGGGATTTTTTTTCTGTGTTTTCTTCTAGGAGTTTTACAGTTTTGGGTCTTAGCTTAAATATTTAATTCCTTTTTAGTTGATTATATGGATAGTGTAAAATAAGTGTTCCATTTTGTGCTTTTGTGTGTGAATATTTTTTCCTGCACCACATACTAAAGAGACTGCCTTTTCCTATTTAGTATTCTTAGTACCTTGTCAAAGGTCAGTTTAGTTTGTGTGTATACATTCCTAGACTATCTATTCTGTTCTATGGATCTATGATTTATTTTTATGCCAATATCACATTGTCTTAACTATCATAGCTCTGTAATATTTTTGAAATAAGGAAATGTGAGACCTTTAAATTAATTTAAATCAGGACCTCAAAGATCTCACATGTTCTTGAAACATAATTCACAATGACCAGTACACAGAAGCAACATAAGTGGCCATCAGTGGACAAAGAAAATATGATACACGGGGCTGGGGATTTAGCTCAGCGGTATAAGCGCTTGCCTTGCAAGCGCGTGGTCGTGAGTTCGATCCCTGGTACCGATAAAAAAAAAAATGATACGCGTATTCAACAAAATATTATCTTCCAAGAAGAAGAAAATCTTGATACTTACAGCACATAGATGAAGCTGGAGGTCACGATGCTAAATGAAATAAGCTGGACAAAGACCAGTACTGCATTATCCCACTTCTCTGTAGATCCCAAAAAAGTCAAACCATACAAATGGAGAGTGTAATGTTGGTTGCTAGGGATTTGGAGGAAGAAGCATAGGGAGGCCAAGGGGGTAATGGATAGACACCCCTAAACTCACCAAATAGTATACATCAACTGTGCAGATTTTTGTTACTCATGCCTCAACAAAGTGGTTAAAGAAGAAGAAAAGATACCTAGCCAACACCATTGTCTAAGTTTTGTTTTGTTTTGTTTTGTTTTGTTTTTGTTTTTAAGGGCCATAGTGATCACAGTTTACAGCTGTTTCCAGGTTTTCTTTTCCCCCAGGCAAAAATTAAAAATCACAACAGCAGTTTTCACAGTAGGAGAGCATATGGCCTTGACTTCCATGTTTTCCATGTTTGAAAGTAGGACCAAAATGACTGTCTGAAGAGAATCTTGGCCCCACTCACACGTACAGCCTGGCTTATCTCCAAAAGGAAGGAGAAGAGCTTTCTACTCAGGCAGGAACTCTTGTGAGGTGACACAATTTTGACAAGAATATGTTCATCTTGCTCCCGCCTTGGGTGAATGTTAGAACATAAGGCACTGCACCTACCCACTTCCCTGAAACAGGGACAACACTCGTGCCTGGCAGCTGTCAGGGGATGGAACCTTGAATCTGGATCCTCTCAATGAATTGGAGCATCTCCCAAGGGGACCCATCTCAGTTAAGAAGATGCTAACAGCTGTTCTCACCCACTGAAGTTTCAGCAGTTTGACAAAGCAGGAGTTTGTTTCTTGGGTATGTCACAATCCAATCTGCATTTCCTGGCTGTGTCCCTCCTGTGGGGCTCCAGGAAGCCTGGCGTCCACCTTGCTGGGGCCCCAGCCTCCTGTGGGCTCCCATAGCTTTCTCTCTTCAGCCAGCAGAACAGAGAAGGGGTCATAGCGAGAATGCGTGTAGCTATACTGTGATGCATGTCACTGTACTGTCCTCTTCGCCTGGGCTGCTGGAAAGTTCATACCCAGACAAATAGAGTTCATTGCTACCAAATACCGGAGACCTCCGGGCATGCATGTTTTAAATTAACCTCATACCTGACTTCATTCGTCTTTTCTATTTTTACATCTCTACTGCTCCTTTTAGAGTTTTTCACATCATCATGCTATAATCCAACTATCTTTGTGAACCACACCTTATCCACTTGAGGAACAAAATAGAACACAAGCAAATAACTGAATAAGCAACAAAATGCAAGGTGACAAGGCCCGGAAGCTCCGGGAGCAGCTGGAGACACTTCCAGTTTTCTCTTTCTTCTCACCTTGATCTTAGCCTTTGGGGGTGGCTGCTGCTCAGCACAGTGGTGGCTCCTATTGAGCAGGCTCTTCCCCGTGCTCCAGGCATCTGCTGCGCACGGAGGGTGGAAGAAGCTTTGCACAAGACTCCTTCGCGGCACTCGGAGCACCCACAAAACCCCCTGACACCTTCCCAGTTCCGCAGGGAGGAGACAACCTTCAGGTCACTTCCGTATACAAGGGTCCTGGCGCCCTTGGCTTGCCCCCTTCTGCATTTCTTCCTGCGTCCGTACATCACCGTTACGGCCCCACTGCCCAGCGACTGCTCTGCAGCCCCAACTTCAAGCTCTTCACGTCCAACCAGAGAGTAGCTGCTGGGCACATAGCCTGTCGCAGAGGAGTGAGCGTGGTGACTGCTCACGCTAGGCAGGGAAATGAGGCCGGTCTGACCTAACGTGGGCTGGAAGGTCATACGTGTAACATACGTGAAACTGCAACCCACCAGATGTTGAAGACTTAAAGTGAAGGAATTTAAAATATCACATTAGCCATGTTAAGTATTGGTTACATGTCAAACTGTTAATATTTTGCATAAGTTAGGTTCAGGCAATTATGTCATTATAATTCATTTGCCTGTTTCATTTTTAAAGTGTTTTTTAATGTGACTACTAGAAAGTTTTAACTTTTGCAGAAGACGCACCGTTTTACTTGCGTGGGGCAGCGCTCTCAAGGGCCAGGTGGCCTGAACTCAAACTGTACTTCTGCTGCCCGACAGCTGTGTGACCCGCCAACCCACAGCCCTCTGGGGGTCTGTTTTCTCGTGTCTCACCTTTAAATCAGGGGTTTATAATAGCTGTAAAGGGTAAATGCCTAAGCCTGGCAAAGCACTTATAACAGTGACTGCTGCGCATTATTATGAAAGAAGGGCTCTAAGGTTAAGAAACCGGAATCCGGCCTCTTACACTGGGATCCCGAGGCACCTGCTGAGATCCCCTGAGCCCTCTGCCTGCCTGAGCGACCACTGCGTGACCATCAGGCATGAAGAGAGCCCTTCATGTCTCTGGGCTTCTCTCCCTCTTGTGCTTGAGTGGAAATGGTGATCTAGCCTATGTCATAGTTTTGTAAGAAAGTGCTAATAAAACAACTTGGCATATTCCAAAGTGCATTGGCAGAGAGCTTTGGCATTGGTGAGCTTCAGAGTATAAACCACCAGTGCCCCTGACATTTATAGGCTCTGCCTGCGTAATTAGCCTTTAAGAGAAACACTTCCTGCCCTACTTTTCCATTCATTTTGCAGTGATGTACTGCAATATTCCCTTCATAATTGGGCATCTCTCATCATCAGTTGGACCACAATTCTCAAGTTCACCTTGATACTCTATTTATGGGAACCACTGTAGGCCACTTCCTAAGCCCCTCCCCATCTCCCACTGCACGCTGGCCCCTGACAGCAGAATCTGTGTTTGGTCTACTGTGGCATCTACCTTCTCCCCTGTCTAGCAGCGCCCAGCACCATGGCACAGATAAAACCACCAACACAGAGTAGGGACACATACTCTGCTTCATGAGAAAGGCCACGGCCTGTGGGCACTGGCTGACCTAAGGTTCACAGTTAATCACTCCCCACAGGACCATGCCTCCCATGGGGGCCTGGTCCGAGGGTTCGGCCTGGTATTAAGACTGAAGAATGGGAAACTCCATGACTCAGCCTGCAGGTTTAGCCCAGACTGATACACTCAGCTCTGAGTCTTTGCTAGAAAAACCAAGATCATAGAGAAACATTTGCCTATATCGTTTGGGCTCTGTTTTCAAGGACAAATATTATGAACTTAAAGGGAAACATCATCTGGAGAGTCTTCTTTAGTGAAATGAAATCTACCTGAAGCAACTTCTCATTCTCAAGCAAACAAGTTCAATGACCCACCTCGGCCTTCTGACGAGCGAGCGAGCAGCCAAGAAAGATGAAAGTGTTTGAGTCCTGCTCGGGATTGCTCAGTTATCAAAGGCACCAAATAGGTGGCAGGTGAGCGACTGGCTCACCGTCTTGGCTCCTGAGGCTGGGGTGGGAGGAAGCATGTGCAGGCCGCGCTCTGAGCAGGCCGCGGGCCCCACAGCGCCCGGCTCCGCGTGCAGGTGCAGGGCCTCAAAGGCCTGTGTGAGAATGTGAGAAACCACAGCTTGTGACCCAAAGCCGTGTCTCCTCTTGATGAGACTGGGGGAGCCCCTGCCCTGTGCTTTGCGGTCTAACACAGCCTCAGGACTGCAGTTTTCTGCTCTGGCAGTTCAACTCGCCCACCTCACTTGAACTCCCAGCTGTCGCCCTCTTCAACCTGCCTGGCTGGTCACCTCCTCCTCACCACGTGGGCAGTTTCCCTCCAGAGCTGGTGCTTCTCACTCCTAGGACCTGCACCCGTGTTTCTCACTCTGTTTCCATCTCTTCCAGCTTCCACCATCCCTCCACAACACACCCTCTGTGACCTCACAAAATCAGTCTTTAGTCCTCAGAGAGTGGCAGATACTTCCCCAACCCCAAGGAAAGTTTACAAGAATTCAGAAGAAGTGTCAGCCATTCAGTTACATTGACAAGGGTCCCATTTCCTCACTAGCAGAGATTCACCCAAAGGTCCACAGATAGAATTCAGAAGACAAGGAACTTAGATGAGAAAAAAGTCTGTCTTTATTTCCACTGAATTCTGACTGAACTACAGCATTTTTTTAGGGACAAATGCAGGCAATTAGCCAGTGTGGTTTTGGTAACATAATACCTACAATTTGACCATAGTAGAACGTGGCAATTGGTAATCTAGTATGATACAGGTTTTGGTTTTTCAGAATATTAACTGGAAGCATATGACAGCTAGACCTATAAGTAGACTTTGCATTTCAATGAGTTAAGAAAGAAGCATATATAGTACTGTACTGTAGATCTGTTTTATTTACATTTTGAGAATCTTACAGTAGTATAATTAGTTTTCTTTGTTATCCTATTTTTTTATTTTGCATATTTAAAAATATTATTCTGAGAATGAATCCATAGGCCTTATCAGGTACCAAAACAACCTATGAAAAAAGGAAAATAAATAATCAAAAATTCCGCACACCCCCATCACCTGGGACCACTGGTAGTCACAAAGAACCCTGTGACCATATCAGTCATAGGGTCCACCATGGTTTGATGTGTCCCCCAAAAGTGAATGTGTTGGAACCTTGGCCCCAAATTCCTGCTATTGCTATTTCGCAGATGGGGCGTCTGACAGGTAACTGGAATTAGGTGAGTCGGGAGGGCCAAGGCCCTCAGATGGCGTTAGTGGCTGTGTAAGAAGAGGAGGAGGCCTGGCCAGCGCACCTGCTCTGCTCACGGTGTGACGCCCCCTTCGGGTGACGCCCTCTGCCATGCAACACCCTCTGGCCTGTCCCGATGCAGGGAGGAGCCCTCACCAGATGCTGGGCAGATGCTGGCCGCATGCCCTTGGACTATCCCAGCCTCCAGCTCTGTGAGCTCCACAAACTTCTTTCTTTATACACGAAGACAGGGTCCTAAACTGTGTCTCTCTCCAGGGACAGTACAGAGTGAGTTCCCCCAGCACCTTCCTGAGAAATAAATAGCCACAGGCACATCAAGCAAGGAATTCAAGAAGTTCCTACCCAGCCAGAGGCTGGGGAGCGGGGAGCAGGAAAGGCACAGAAGCCAAAGGGCCTGCTCTCCTGGGAACCTCAGGGCCCCTCTCAGGGGAACAGGGCTGCAGGACCCCTGTCCCCACTCTGCCAGGGTTCACCTGTGCCATGGCCATGGCCAGGGGGTCCCTGCCCAGTTCACGCTGATGAAGGCGATGCTCTGGTCCTGCTCAGGAAAGGAAGAGGAAATTCTTTTGTGAGCATAATTCTAAACTGGGTGAGAGATACTATTCGCTGTTCAATTCCCTACCCCTCACACTAATTAAACAAGCACTTTGGGTTAATTAATTAGTAGGAGAGGACCATATTGCTGACTGTACATTTTTGTCCGGGGTTTCAGCTGCTCTACTTCTCAAGTTGAAATTACTTCACTCCAGCTTTCCTTTCTCTCTCGCGCCTTGCACTGCAAGTCTGTTTGCACGTTTTCCTTTTGCAGTTTAAGGGGGAAATTTAAGGGGAAAACAAAGAAAGGTTATTTGATCCTTTGAAGAGAGAAAGCCTGCTGATAGATTTTCTGCATTTAATTCACTGGAGAGAAAATAGTGATTGAGTGAACTGTGAGAAAGGGAGGGATGAAGAAATGCGAAAGGAGCTTTAATCTCCTCCCAGGGCAGCTGCCCCATTACCCGAGGGCAGCTGAGACCGCTCTGCCCTTGTCTCCCTTCCGAGGCCCAGGCCGTGCAGGCTGGAGCAGAGGGCGCTGGGCCCTGCGATCCCACAGCAGCACGGAACCAGCGCACCTGGGCCCAGCCCGCGAAGTGTGGGCCCTCCCTACACTCACTGCCTCGGGCACTTTGATCAGAGGAATAAAAGCTGAGAACTGAGGAATCATTTTAGGCTGGAGCTGAGAGGGGAGAGCGGATAGACCAGGAAATACTCTTGGTAACATGAGCTTGTATTTCTCGCTTCATCTCCAGGCAGAAAGAGGGAGGCAAAATACATGGCCATCAATACGGGGTGACAAATGCTCAGAACTTCTGGGTCAGCTCAAGGGCTCACTCCATCCTGCAAGAGAGAAAAATGCCAAACACCTAATACACAGCCAGCACACACACAGGGTCCTACAGCCGTCTCAATGCACAGTCCTCTCGAAACAAGGGGCGAGTGACACAAGTCAGTAACCAGGGCTTATTTCAGTTCAGCCGAAGAAAACAGAAAGGTTACAAATGCTATGTGGGTCAAGTGATCTGTAGAAGACGGGGTACCCACAGACCTGGAAACTGATAGCATCTCATTGATAAGTGCTATAAAACCATATTGACAAGGTCAGAGATGGCCAGGCAGAGCAGGAACAATCAATCAGCCGGGACAAGGCATGTCCAGGGAGGAAGGATTCCCAGCAGTGGTGCCAAGCTGAGTTTTGAAAAATGCACAGTGGTTTCTCAGCAATGAGGGTGATCTGCTCTCCTGGAGGAAGGGCACATGCAAAGACACAAAGGCACAAATCAACAAAGGGCTTTTCACAGTTGGGGTTGGTCTGAGTGTTACACCCGTGAAAGTGAAGAGGTGAGAAGGCTACACAAGCTAGACAGCAGGTCACTGAAAGTCCACGCCTGGTCAAGACTAGATTTCTGGGGATATTATTTCGGTGAAGTGGATTTAAGGAAAGCAGCACCGCGCTCAAAATGTGTCATTGTGAGTGTGTTATGTAGATGCGTTTGGCAGCGAGCTGAACCAGAAGGGCATGAAATCCCCTTTGGACAAGCTGACTCTAAAGCACTCCCAAAGAGACGCACAGGAAGCCGGGGGCTGCGGGCTGGACTTGAAATAGCCGCCACGAGGCAGCAACCTCTAGACTCCCTCAGCTGGATGCTCAGTGCTTTAGCAATCCCCAGGACACCCCAGAGATGAGCCTTCACCCCGCATTTTACAGATGCAGCAGGGAAAGCCTTCCTGCACTTGCAGGTCTTGCTTTCTGCTCACCTGACTCCTACCCCAGTCTCAGTCCTGACTTACCTGCCCAGGGGTTGGGGGAAGAATAGAACACAAAGGGACAGTGAGAAAGGTCAGATTCAGAGGCACTGCATGCACCCTCAGGCAGCATGGCGAAGCAGATACAGAGGGCATTAACCAGAGCTGGGCAGGCAGAGGAACAGAAGGAAGCTGTAGCTCCTCACAGCGGTGTCTCAACCCATTTCTTCCTCCTAATGAACCCTCACCCAGCTCAGGTGACATCTTCCATCTGCCTCACAAAGGAGCAGGGGAAGTGACTTCCCCTTCCCTGACCTGGGCTGGGACCTGTTGAGTGGTGTCCCTCACACTGAGTCATGAATTGGAGTTTTTTCCTGGGCATGTTTTACACTGCTCATGACTGAGGCAGGGACCTCATGCACGTCACCGTCTGAACCCCCAGAACTGAGTGGCCTGACCCAGAGCGGGGGACCAAAGGCACAGCTAGCAGGGTGGAGACTCCGTGGGAAGAGGTGACGCAGCACAAGGCCTGCAGAACCAGGTCCATGGTGAGGAAATGAGCGTCCCAGACAGGCAGCGTGTGGGGCCGCCACCACCTGGAAGAGCTCACGCAGGTACCCCCGACTGCGCCAGGGCTGAAGTAAGCCCAGAGGATCAGCCACGATCCTACCAGTGCGGCAGAGACAGGGCAGGATGATCTAATAGGTACTTTCCCACTTGCCTGCCCGTTATCCCCAAACAAAAGGACACGTGCTTCCAAGGAGCTCCTTGCCCATTCTGTGCGCTATAATTAAGAGGGAAGTACATGCCCACCTCACTCGGAACAGAGAGGGTGGGAAAGCCGGGCACAGCACAGCAAAGCTGCCTGCAGAAAGCTGCCTGCAGAAACCCCTGCAAGCGCCCTCCGCAGATGGCTGGTGCTGACTCACGGGCCACATGGCGGCCTCTGACATTCCTCAGTGGGGCCCCACTGAAGAACTTGGGGTGTAGGGAAGGGCACACTGGGCTAGTAGCAGTGGTGCCAGGATGTTGATGTGTGTTCTGCCGCTAGACAGAAGTCCTTCCCATTTCAGAGTCTCTGTTCTTCCAGTCTACCCAGCTCGGTGACCACTAATGAGCTCGGACGACAGAGAGCTGCTTTGACCAAAGCTCTGTCATGGATCTCCCATTAGTCCGGCTCAGGGCATCCGGACGTCTCTTGGGAGACTTAATCAGGCTTTTGGTAGGGCCTGGACCCAGTCCCAGCCCGGCTGAGTCTATGACTCTCACAAGGGACAGGGTACTGGGGCTGGGCGTTGGACACCAAGGAAACCCACAAAATCCCAGCTGGCCGCAGCAAGCTGAGGCACCCGGACCAGGTCTTCGAGGCCCCTGGAGCCAGTGTCTCACCCCTCCCCGCTGATTTTCAGGCACTCACACCCTCTCTGCAGATTATTGCTGCCAGGTGACCAGACCCCACATCCGAGTCCTCCAAAGCCCCTTCCCTGCTTGACTCCAAGGAACAGTCTCGCACATCTCCTCAGCTGGGAGGTGGGGTCTACCTCAGCTGCTCCTGCTGGCTGTCCCCCAGATTCTATCCGGGTTAGAATGGCCAAGTGCAAGCCAGCCCCAGAAGGGGAGGCCTGGGGGCAGAGGCCCGGTGGGGCAGAAAGCAGTAGCCCAAGTTTAGACATGTGGGGCATGTCCCCAGGTACCCAGGCCCCCTGTCACCACCCTGGAAAGGACCCATGTGCTTCAGCAGTGAGAGAGGAGGACCCTGCCAAAATTCAGAGCGACTGAGAGAAGGACCGAGATCCCCCGTCAGGTCCTGTGACTTGAGTCATCCCCTCTCCATGCCCAAGCGCAGCTGCTGACAGCTTTAGGACAGCAGCCACCTCCGCGCTCCAGGACAGCCCTGGTGCAGCTGCCAAGGAGACCTTGGTGAGGTGGCCTCTTCATGGTGTCATCCCTCAGCTGTCAACCGCAAGCGCGCCCCACGCCTGGGAGAGAAGATCCGCTTAAAGTCTTCTCCATAGCCTCCCTCGGCTGCTCCTAAATGACACCTCGTCCTGTTGCTTCCGCCTTCCTTCCCCTGTTCTGCCCCCTGCGGCTGATGAGGGTGGTGGTGATCACACCTGCCACCTTCCCTGAACTTCCTGTGACACTAGGTCCTCATTGCACGCCCAAGCCTGCCTCCCCCAGGAACCCCGCTCTGCTCTTAGCAGCTCAGTCCCCCCCGCCAGGACGCTCCCGGTTCCTCAGGGCACATAGCCCCTTGGACTCCCATCTGTGGTCTTGGGAGTTGCAGCTCCACCTCTGAGCTCCACTTTCCTGCTGCTTAAGAGACTAGAGAGGCCACTAAGGGGACTAAAGGTGGAGGGCAGCACCCCTCGTATTGTCACTAGCCTCCAAATCCCACTGCATTCCAACCCGCCGTTGGCCACCAAGGCACCCTGCCCCTCCTGCCCACGGTGTTGCCCACTGTTCTTACCTTCTGCCAGTGTTTGTGTATTTAACATTGCTTCATTTGTGCTGCCCTGAGAGGAAGGGTATTTGCCTGGTTTTGTTCACAGCCAGGATCTGCCTGGCGGTAGACGCTTTACAAGCCTTTCTGCACGAAGGAACGACTAAGGAACAAATCTATGGTGAGCAGCAGTCATGCAGCACCCCTGCGTAGTAGGTTTCTCCATGTGAAAGCCTGACGAAGCCTCAGCTGAGCTAGAAGGATTCCTGGGCTAGGGGTCAAGTGGCCTGAGGCCTGGGATAAGCTCTGTTTCCTGTCTGTGGCCCCAACTTCCCCACCCGTTCAGTCAGGGCGACAGGTGCGCAACTGTTCAGTCTGTCGCGCTGCCTCTCTGGTCAGCAGCCACCTCACATTCCCTCAGCGGGAGCCTGAAGCCCTCATGAAGCCTCCCCCACCCAGCAGCTAGGCTTATTACTTTTATGATTTCATCCTTTCTCATCTCTAGCCTAGACCAGTCTAGAGCACTGCTTTAGAGGTCCCCCACCCAGACTATCCCTGGCTGGACCAGAGGAAAGGAAAGGCCTGGAAGGGCCGGACGAGCCTGAGGAGGAGGGGCCCTGGAGCAACCGTGGCAGTGGGGGAGGCTTGCCTGGGAGTCCAGTAGCCAATCCAGAGTCACACGTCTTTGAGTTGGAAAGTTCTAGACCCCAGCTACAGCTGTCTCCTGAGTCCTGGAGACCTCTAGACAGCTGTGTAAAGGAGGGAGGACCCTGGGGACCCACACAAAAGGCAGAAGGAGGGGGTTCAGTGCCAAGGCCAGAAGACAGCTGGGGAGAGTGTAGCATGTTCCCAGGCTGGGAGCACCAGCTCTAAATGGTTAGTGGGTGAAAACCTGACTGTACGACCACTTACTAACCGAGAACCAGGGCGGGTTTCTGGACCTCTCCCACAGCGGAACGTGGGAATCACAAGAGCACCTGCCTCACAGGTTTCTTTCCCACTCCTGTTGCCCACCACCCCCAAAGAGCCCCAAATTAGCATCCACAGGGAGCCTTGAGATACAGCCTCTGGCACACTCAGGCTCTGTCTGAGGTCCCCTCTGTCCTCGCTGTGAAAAGACAGTACAAGAAACTAGCCAATCCTAGGGGAGGCGCCCCCTAGAGGGTACTCTCCCCAAAGTTCAGGGCAAACATTCCAGAGAAGCAGAGGACTATCTATATGAAGTCCTGCCCTGGACCCTGGGCCAGTACTCTGAGAGTCCATTTCCAGCCTCTGTCATCCCCTCCCTCTCTGGAAAAGCTGAGGTTAGACCTTCACACCCAGGAGTTCCAACAGCCTGCAGACCAATCAGGAATCTGCTGTTTCTGGGGGCAACTTGCTTCCCCATCTCCAGCCTGTAGTTTCAGACAATGATTTGAACTGCCAGAGGAAAAAAATAATTCATGCAAATCAGAGCCAAATTGAAAATCTGTTCATCACTTCTCCTGGTGCCTGGGGTCCCTTGTTGGGGAATTTTTAAATGGCTCAGCTCATCTGAAGCCAAAGAGGAGAGAGGAGACAGATGGAGTTATGCATTTTACAGAGATTCTTAAGAATCGTCCTTGTGGAAACCTGCTCTGCCCATCGATGCTGTGGCAGGAAAGTCTCATTTCAGGACCTGCTCTTACTAAAGATATTTCTCTGTGCACCTGACAGCTCAAGCATGCTCCTGCAGGGACTCACTGGCACAATGGCCTTCTGAAGAAGTGTTTCTCATACATAGGTGGTTCAGGAAAACCCAAGGCTTGCTTATCAAAAAGCCACTTTTCTGAGGCTCAACAGAATGAGAGAGCATTGATTTTAACAAGAAAATGTACACTAGTAGAAAGACTTCTTGTCAATTAAAACTGTCACTACCCAAAAAGAGGAAAACCTTGGGTGATTCAAGTTCTACCCAACACCCTGGCCACATATGACTCTGGAAGTTCTCATTGGAAGAACCTTGGAAATTCCCTTCCATGAGTGTTTCCGGGAAGAGGGTCATGGGCACTGAATTTGGCTGCAGGATTTGACTCAATGTCTATTCTACAAATTTTCTGTGAAAGGAGCCAGGCTCTGAGCTGCCCGAAGACCAGGGGCACTCAGCAAAGCCCTCTCTTCCCTCGGTGGAGTAGTCAGGGCAGGTCAGAGAAACAGAGCCAATAGGATATGCAGGAGGAGAGATATTTTTAGGAAATGGGGTCATAGAATTGGGGTGCAAGGACAAGCCCAAGGTCTACAGCACAAGATGGCAGACTAATCATTCAGGTAAGCGTTGAGATTGCAGCCTTGAGTTTGAGTCCTCGAGAGCGGGAGGCTGGAAATTCAGGCAGGATTCCTAGGTTATGGTCCTGTGACTTCCCTCCGTTTCTCCTTTGGGGAGACTTGGAGCTAGGAAGGCCCTTGGCTGACTGTGTGAGGCCCACCCACATGATGGAGAGTAATCTGCTTTGACACCATCTGTGGTTTAAATGTCACATCTAAAAATTACCTTCACAGCAACACAGACATTGGTGTTTGTCCAAACAGCTGAGCACCATAACTCAGCCAGGATGGGACAATAATTCCACTTACCCTCAGTCTGTCACTACATTGACAATACACACTCCCTGCACACTGGCGGTTCCTGGCTCCTCTCTCCTTGACTACCCCTGCTCTCTTGCACTGTTGTACTTTGTCTGGTTGTAAAGCACTCTGTCTGCTTCCCTTGCCTATCTTTCCTACCTCCTTCAGTGCCCAGCTCCCACCCCATCCCTCAGAAACCTCTCTGACTTCCCCAGGTCACCTGCTTCCCTTCCAGGGCTCCTGAGGCCTCAACTATCCAAGGACAGAGCACACCTTTGATCTCATCCCTCCTGGGCTCCTCACTTGTCCAGCCTCTTGCCTGAATGAGGCGATCCACTCCTGCACCCCTACCTCCCGCCCAGGGAAAGCTGGGAAGATTGTAACAGATGCAAACCTCCTCCAGGCAGTGGAACCTTCTCTGCAAGGAAAAACAGTGATGAGAAATGGGAAATGTTGGATTAAAAAACAGAATCAAAAAGAAAACAGGAACAGCAATGAAGACCTGGAGGCGGCTCTGGTTGAACTAAGTTAAAAACAAAAGTAGCAGGGGATCAGTTGAAGAAGGTGACCTCCATGTACATAAGTGTACTGAATGGCTTCTGACCAAAGCAATCTGCAAAAATCTGAGTTCTATTGGTCCTGAAAAAGAGCAGAGCTACTTCTGAACTGCAGCTGGGGCTTCTGGGCTGGCATCAGGACGGCATTAAGGGAGGGCTCAGTGATAAGCTCCACGGAGACCTCTCCAAACAGATGGGTTCAAAGTTCTGCTTTTAATCGATTTGGTGTGTGATATCACTGGGCAGCATTTCCTCAGAAGATAAGGAAGGCATTGATTATCAGACAGGTAGCTCGGGCAGACCAGACGAGAAGGGCCCCAGAACCAGGGACCAGAAGCAGCTTCAAGAGGGCAGCTGGCTGCTGAATGCAGGAGCCAGCCCCAGTCCCAGCCCCTGCAGGCAGGTGGCCCAGAGACTCCCTGGGGAGCCAGTCTCCAGCTGGTGAGAGGAAGACAGCAAAGACCCTGGGGCAGATTTCCACTAATGCTGCAATCTCAACTATGATGGATATGGCTGAATGTTTCTCTCCCTGCTATGGAAATAGTCAACAGCCCAAACTTACCTTCCTCTAGGGGGCACACCATCCATCTGGGCAAGTAATGCTAACAGCAGTCACCTAGAGCACCAGGTGGAATTATAGAGGGACCCCATGGGGGCGAAAAGTTTTCCCTCATCAGGGGACGAAGAGAATGGTGGGATGGACCACTCAGCCGTGATTCCTTCACACCCCTCCTTCCCTGGAGGGCTGCACAGGAGGACAGCACCACAGCTCCCGCTGGACTACATGTCCTGGTCATCTCCGCACTCCCCTGGGCATCTCCTGCTATAGTTTCATTGTCTGTTTAATTGCTTGCCCACTAAATAATAAACTCCTTGCAGGCAGGGCGTGTCTGTTTCCCAATTTACCCCCAGATCCCACAGAGAACACAGGTATTCTGTGGGCCACTACTTCGAGGGCTGTCTGGATCAGGCATGCTGCACGAGAGAAACTTGACTTCATAATTATAGTTGCTATTGTTTGAGCAGGCATGGTGTCGCATGCTGCTAAGCACTTGGCAAACATTGGCTCACTGAGTCCTCAAAATAATCTTTGGAGTTTGGCATTATTAATCCTATTATGCAAATAAGGGGTAACCCAAAGTTCAGAGAAGCTAAGTAATCTGCCCAAGGCCACACAGCTCTGGGCTAGACTCAGACTAGGAGCTGTCCTTGCTCCCCATAGGTCCTTGATTTCCCCCAAGTAAGACCATATTCTGGATAGAGGTACTGATGCACTAGCAGTGCATTTTCTGCTTCATGCCAGATGTGGAAAAGACCCGAGGGGCTCTGACTATTTGACAAACACATACACTGGAAGGCAGGAGGATTTCCAGTTGTCAAGACAGGAAACTCCAAGACACGGGGCTCCTAACCCCATAGGATGCTCTACAAGGAAGTCAAGACAGGTACCAAACTGGACTAGTCTCTGGGAGAAAGAGAAAAGCCCACACCAGGACCAAAAGAAGGGCGGAAGTGGAAGCAATGCTTGTCGTATGCCCAGCATCTTGGGTTTCTCTGACACTCAAGGCTGGTTGCATCAGCAAGCCCCAGACCCAGCTGGCTCTCAGGCAGGAAGCAGAGAGGAGAGAGCACGTCCCGGGTGAGGGTCAGGGCAGACTGACATGGACAGAATGCAGGGGCACAAAAATGGTGAGTGATTTACCAGCTGTCGCACTGTAGACAGTCCAGGCTGCTCCGTCTGTGGAGGTGTGTGTCTCCCTCAGGAGCCACTCAGCTACTCTCCATGGGAAACTGAGAGAGGAGTCTGTCATCACTGCTAGAAAGAAAAGTAGCCTGCTCATTTCATCACAAAAACTCCTGCGAGCCTATGGCAAATGATCTCAATTCTTCCTTCCCCTTGATTTATACTAAAGCTATTGTTCACCCTGATGGTGCTCCATACATCACCAGGATGAACAGTGCATCTTGGTATTTCACCCTCCAAAGCTCGTAGGAAATGGATACTAATGAAGAGACCTCCCATGTTTTCCTAAGAAGGCTATCACCTCCAATAATGCAGAGTGCTTCTACAGATCAATAAAGGCAATAAATCAATGCAAATTATTAAATACAACAAGCACTTTCCTAGGCAAGCATTGAAGAAAAGTCCAGAAGAGCAAGTCACCAGCACTCAGCATGAAAAAAGATGCCAATGGCTACTTACCATTATGAAATAGACTCAGCTAATAGTTCAAGAACAGACTCACAGCAGAAACATTAGTATTCACAAGCCCCCACTCCATCCCTCCTGAGGCCCCTCCCCACAATCAGCCACCGCCACCCTCCTTGGTGTCTTTACACAGGACCCCTTGTGCCACTGTTTGCACAGAAATGACCAGTTTGACCCTGGGACAGTGTGAACAAATGTTCAAGTGAACCAGGGCAAGTTCCACTGGGCAAAGCGAAGCAAAGCAAGGTGAGAACAAACATGATGGGTGTTGACAACGTGAGATCAATCTTCACGTGTGACTATTCTCTGCTCCTGAAAGGGCAGGGAACAGCTCTTCACCCAGGGAGAAGACAGTCATTCTGAAGGCCAGCTCCATGCTGACCCTGCTCCAGACATGTAGACAGAGCTGGGAAGGGGACAGATACCTCTCCCACAGTGGTGCAAGACAGGATTGTCGTGTGCTCACATTAGCCACAGCTCGGTTTTGACCTTTCTTTTCTGTGTGGTCACTGAAGACAAAGGAGCCAGTGTGACAGAGCTACTGTGAAGTTATGGTGCTGCTTTCCAGACACTCGGCGCTTGGTCTCTTTTTTCCAGGCATGGAGCCTTTGTAAAACATGACTCTCCATGTTATCCTTCCATCCCTCCATCTACTGTCCAAAATTCTAACCATCCATCTACTTACGCATTCATCTAGCCACACATCCATCCACCCACCCATCTACCCATCCATCCCTCCTCCAACTCACCTAGCTACCTATCCATCCACCCATCCATTCATCCCTTAATCCATCCATCTCTCTACAAATCTATCTATCCTAAACATACCTACTGAGGGATCCACTACATAGAAAGCGAGCTGGGGAGGCAGAAGATCTTTCCAGAGTTGAGTGTATCAAACAGGTGATAAAATGGCCTGCAGGCCAGTTTGACATGGTGGAACAGGCCCAGACCTGCCAGCAGATAAACCTGGGCCTTCACCTCAGCTCTGTGTCCTTTGGTAAGTTATTAAATCTCCCAGTGCGATCCATGCTAAATCTGAGAAACATAGTTAACAATGGTACAAATACTCTTTTGAGCAGATTAAATGATTTAATGGATTGTTTCCCAAAGAGTGGCAAAATATATCATCAAAAATACAGGAAAAATTTTAGTGGAACAGGGACAAACATTTTATCTAAAATAGATACTTGGTGGGGGTACTGAAGACAAAGGAGCCAGTGTGACAGAGCTACTCTGGGGATCTAACTCACTACTTCACACTTGCCAGGCAGGCACTTATGCTGCTGAGCTAAATCCCCAGCCCTAAAATGGATACTTGTTTTAGAAAAAATGCCAAATATCAAACTCATAAAGTCACAAATATTACTCTAAGATAAATCTAAGGTTTAAACATAACTTACACAGAATAAAAAAATTTATTTGTAACACATTTTAATAGGAATAGAATATATAAGAATTTCTACAAATCAACACAAAGATATTTATCTTTTATTTGTTCTTTTAAAGATAATAAAACACAAAACAACAGAACAAAGCAAATCAGAACAGAACAATGCAAGCAACACAGGACTTTGAAACAAGACAACAGGAAATCAATAGTGGCTATCATAATGTCTTATCTTATTCAAAACAGCTGTTCATACCAATGCACGTAATAAAATCAACCAAAACAAAACAGAATAAAACTAACTAAACAAAGGAATGAAAGTATTATAAGACTTCAAAACAAGATAATAGGAAACCAACTATGATCACCATAACATATCCTGTTATCTTCAAAATAACTGCCCATACCATCAAACACAGTAAAATCTAACAAAACAAGACAGAATAAAACCAAACCTAACAAAATTATGAAAACAATACAAAAATTCAAAACAAGATAATAGGAAAATAAACAGTTATTACCACTTTCCCTTTTTAGGTGTTTCCTCCCCTGTCACTATCATAATATCTATTGTGCTTTTTGGATACCACCACCTCCTTCAGTTTTTTATGCTGGGAAGGTAAATCAGTGTTCACCTTTATGGGTTTAAACCATTTCACCCATGAACATGACCTCCAGTTGTATCCATTTACCTACAAGATCCTCGCGATTATCCAACTTTATAGCTGAGTAGCTTTCCCTTGTATGAAAACACCATCTCTTTCTTACTCATTCTGCGGTTAATGGGCAAGTTACTCTTGCTTTTTTCTGGTCTTCTGTTGCATGAAACAATTGTTTTCCCTCCTTTGATTTTCAGTCTATGAATTTCCTTTTGAGTTAAATGTGTTTCTTGCATATGGTATATTGATGGATTTTGTTTCTTGATCCATCTTCCCTGGGTTTCTTTTTATTGGTGAGTTGAGGACCTCTACATTAATGATTACAACTGGCATATACTGGTTTATCTCTGCCCTGCTATCTTGCTGTTGGCCCTCCACCTTTCCCTTTCATTCAATTGTCTGTCCTGTTTGGCGATCCACCTCTGCTGCTATCATCTTTATCTCTCTCTAGAACATCCTTCAGCACTTTCTGTAGGGTTGGTTTGCTGGTCATGAATTCCTTCAGTTGTTCTTTATCATGGAAGTATCTTATTTTTCCATCAATTTTGAAAGATAGTTTTGCAGGTTACATCAATCTGGGTTGGAAGTTGTTTTCTTTCAGGATTTGAAACACTTCAGTCCAAGCTCTTCTTGATTTAATGGTTTGTGTTGACAAGTCTGCTATGATTCTGATTGGTTTTCCTTTATAGGTAATCTGCTTCTTTTCTTTTAATATTCTGTTCTTGTGCTGAATTTCTGGAATCTTGATTATTATATGTCTGGGTGTAGATTTACTTTGGTTATGGCTGGTTGGAGTTCTATATGCCTCACTTATCTGCCATGGCAGATCCATTTCCCATGTTTGGGAAGTTTTCTTCTATTACTTCTGTAAATAGCCTTTTTATTTCATTTATTGTTGACCCCTGCTTCTTCACGGATACCTATCACTCTTAAATTATTTTTTCTTTGTGTCATCTTGAGGACACTGGATTGTTATTTCTTGGTTACTTGTTATTTTTGAGAGACCTTTCCTTTCACAATTGCTAACTGCAATCCTGTCTTCAAGGTCTAAAAATCTATCTTCAGTCTCTTTCAAGCAGTTTTGCCAGCTTTTGGTCAACATTTTAATTTCCCGGATATCTCTCTGAATCTTGTTTCATGCATTGTAATTCCTTCCTGTATTGTCCATTCACAGTTTCCATCATTTTCCTGTGCTCCTCTTTTTTTTTTTGTCTGTGTCTTCTTTAGACATGCTCAGCAATTCTTCCATTATATTTGCAATTTCTTCTTTTACCTGAGACATTATTTCTGATCTGATTACTTTTACAATCTCACGAAGTTGTTTCTTTACTTCAGTTGCTGTCCTCTCAGAGATTTCAGGTGTTTGCCTCCTATTTTCTTCCATAGCTATGTCTCCCAGACTTGTGCTCTGTGGGCCAGAGGTCTGAGACTGCCATTTGTTCCTCTGTCTTGACATTCTCCTGGCTTCCCCTCAACAAGTCAGTTGTGGCATTTCCCACGTTGGCTGCCCCTCTTGGCATGGGGGAATGGGACAGGCACTTGAGTTTTTCTGATCCCAGTTTCCCAGAGAGGTATCAGGTTGTGCTGTGGACTTCTCCAGACCCATGTAACTACACCCCGATGTTCAGGTGTGCATGGTGGTAGGGCTCCTTCTTCTCGCAGCCCGTGTGCCTGTACCGGGACACCCTTGATGGTGGCAGGCACACAAGGGTGAGTTTGTTTGATTCTCCCGGTTGGCGCTGGCTGCCCGAAGAAAGCAAGCGTCTCCTATCGTGGCCTGTGAGTGCACAGGGCTTACCTGGCTGCATGTCCCTGCTGGTGCTGGCTGCCCACAGGGAGCAAGCCTTTCAGTGGTGGCTGCTGGCAGGCAGCAGAGGATCTGGCTGGGTGTTCCTGCTTGTGCTGGCTGCCTGCCAACACAAAGATTTTTAAAGTAGAAAAATACATTTCAGACTTGAAAAGACACTCAGAAAGGTGCCCAGATAGCAAACAAGAAAGTGCCTAAAATATGCCTAGCTTCTTTAGTAATCAAGGAAATTCAAACTAAGACAAAAAGTTGTCATTACATAATCCCTAGGATGGCTAAATGATAGTGGTGACAATCCGAAGTGTCCGTATAACTAGAAAGTGATTGATACCAAGTTGGTTTAAACTCTTATGATGGGATTATAAATTGATGTGAAGATTAGAAAATTTATTTGGCATTACCTACTGAAATTGACAAATACATGCTTTATAATTCAGCAATGTACTCACCATAAATGTACTTCAATAACTATGTACAAAATGCTCATATTAATGCTATTCCTAATAGTCAAACACTTGAAAGGAATTGTCCAAAAACAATAGAATCAACTGTGTGCTATTTGTATGCAGTGGAATTCTACCCAGCCATAAAAGTGAATGGACTATAACTATATTCCAAAACAGGGGTAAGGCTAGGGGAAGTATTTGAAGGGAGATTAATGGTAAAATGTCTTTGGCTGTAATAAATTATTAAAATTTTAAAAATATATATATGTACAAGTAAGTGTTGGAAAAAAATCTTCTAAGTATAATACTGAATTCTAGGAGGAGGCCCATCTCAGCCCAGTGAGAACAGTCTTCTTCAACATAAGGCTGTCTTTCGTTTGCTGCTCTAACAAAGTGCCTGATAGAGACTGAGTATTTTATAACATCAGAAAGTTATTACTTACTTACAATTTCCACATCTGGGAAGTCTAATATCACACAGGTAGTGCCCATGAGGGCCACTCTCAGTACCCCAGACTCTGTCTTCTGTGGTATCCTCAGGTGGCAGTAGGCTGAGTACCAGCAGAGAAGCAAAAGAACAAACTGCCAGCAGTGCCCTCAAGCTCTTTTTCAAAGTCCTAATCCTATTTATGAGGGCAGATTCCTCACGGCCTAATCAAGTCCTGAAGGCCTTACCTACTAATCCTGTTGCATTGGGGAGTCAGTTTCAACACAAATATTGCAGATACACAAGCGTTCAAGACAGACACACACGTACCCACTGGATGCATAATGAGAAAACATGAGCAAACTAAACAATAGTTTGAAAGTTAGAAAAGGGTTAGCTATGCAGAAGCAGGAAGGGGACATTAGAGAAGTTTCAAAGGTCCAAACCTTGTGTCTTGACCTCGATATTCACTTCACTGATAATGTCTTGACCTCTACACTTGCGCTGTCTTTTCAATATGTCATATTCATAATTTTTAGAACTTTTCCAAAGGCTTTAAATATTAATGCACACGGCTATGACTAGAATAAAACTCAGGGTAATGACAACTGAACTGATGATGGAACAGATTAGCCTTTGCAAGATACAGATCCTCTTCTGTGCAATTTATAGAAATTGTCTCAATTGTCACAACCATCCTGGGAGGGGTGCAGTACTATCCACCCCATTTTATAGATGGGAAATGTAAGACACAGAGAAGCAAAGTCACTCACCTGAGAACACTTGTTATGGTTGTGTTTGAATGTCCCCCCAGAGCCTCATGTGGTTATAGAGGGGGGTACTTTGGAAGGCAGCTGAGTCTAGTGTCTATGATTGATTCATTGTCCAGTGCTGCACCCACCCAAGGGCTGCCAGCTAGCATACAATATGAGGGAAGGAAGGAGATGTGGTTCCCCTTTTTCTCTTTTGTTCTTATCATTCTTGTCACTTGCAGCCACTATAAATGGTTGCCCCTTAGACATGTCACCCTGCCTTGGAACCAGTTGTATATGGATTGAAACCTCCACAAATTGTAAGCAAACTAAATCTTGCCTTTCTTAACTTTCAGTGTCAGGTATTTTGTCTCAGCAATGAGAGAAAAGTAACCAAGATAATACCCAAGTAGTCTGTGGCAGAGTCAAGATGTAAACCCAGGCAGCAAGCTGAGGTCTGTCCAGACCATCATGCCAAGCTGTTCTCGCGAAGAGTGCTGGTACAAGTAGCACCCAGAGCCCTCACACTCGATGCTGGCTTTGGTCACTGTAAGTAATCATGTTTTCTCTTTACTCACCACATTCACTGACCACTCCTTTCCCAATTTAGCTTTTGTTTTGGTCTTCATCCTCCTTCCACCCCCTCCCCAGTTTTGGTGTCCTTATTTAAAGAAGTCTAATGAAGCACTTGGATCATTCATCTCTGGTACTTGAGGTTTGGGAGATAGCAAAGGCACAATGACACAGCCTTTCAAAACATATTGTGGAAGAGCCACATTGATACCATGAGACAGGAGCCATGAGCTCACCAGGGAGATTTGGTGGCACCCAAAGATGGCTGTGACTGAGAGGCCACCAGATGTTTTCCCACTTAGAGGAGTGCCATTAACATGGACACAGGTTCCCAGATATTCAGGAGCCAGGCACTAAAAGTTGCAACATCACAGGGGAACCCTTTTCCAAACTGTGGTCATCTTCTCCTCCTAGGAGGAACCAGAGATGGATAATGCAAGTGCATACAGAGCAAAGCAGGAAAAAAATGGTCCCCAAATACCAGGAAATGTAGATGTGCTGGGATCCCAGGTCATGAAGATATTGCCTGGAATAAGATCCATCAAGCTGCATCTGCCCCTCAGAAACACAGTGACACCTTGGTTTACAAACATTTTTGTTTTCAAACAATCTGGTTTGCAAACAAAAACATTTGGCAAAATTTCATTTTTGTTTGCAGACTCTGCCCCGGGTGACAAACAAGATGGCAGCCATCTTTCCCACACAAACACAAACATGGCTGTGTTTCCAAAAATCTTAAAACAAATTAAGTTTGTGAACAGAGCTACCACTGTACCAGCCTGTGAGACTGTGCAGTTGTCCTGGGGGGAGACAGACCCTTCCTCATGCTCATCCAGAGTCTTCTGGAAAGAAAGTTTGTTCGACTTACTGTCTGCAGACTCCCAGTACCTGACAATCCTTTTGGTGCTAAATTTATTTGTAATCATTGCAGCGGATTGCTTAATTATAACTAATGGGCCTACTCATGCTAAGCGCCCTGCTGTTGGAAATCCCTCTCTCCTGACTAAGAATATTCAGGAAAGTGAAATAAAGATGTGTGGCAAACAGACTGAAAGAGATCAGGCTTCGACATGTGAGCCCTGTCTCAGGTGGAGAAAATTTCACCACAGGACACCCGTGGACAGCTCCACCTCTTCAGGCTCTGGGGACAGGGTGTCCTACTTGTGAGCTGCCATTCCTGAAAGCCAGATGACAAGGGCATAGCCCCCCTCTGCAGGCCTCCAACAGAGGATGTGATTTTCCATGCACATTATTAATGAACTTCACCCTAAAGTTATTTTGGCTGCATGTGGAGCTTAGAGAACTTGGGAACACAACTTGGCAGGCAAGACAGGCTTTAAAATGCAGCCCTTCCCCAGCCCGTTAAAAAAAAATCATAATATCAAAGGAGAAGTGGGAGGGGGCAAGATGAGAAGAGACAGTAGCAAACAAGGGCTGGGAAAGTAAAGTGAGGAGGGGAACACTCAAAAAAATGATGTTAAAAAAAGTTTTTTAAACATTCAGCTGCATTTCCCTTCTGTCCTGTTGCTCCCAGTCCAGAGGCTCTCATTTGCAAGACATCTTGCCCATTCTCAGTGTGGTCAACAGCTGCAGCTCCTTCGGGACCATTGGATCATTTCTAAAAGCTCTCCCTTGATTTCTCTAGGTCTCTTCCCCAGAGCACTTTTCCTCCTGGACATTCCTTCTGAGTAGCCTTTCATCCCTTCATTCATTTAATTATTCATCAGAACAGATATGGATGCCCCGCCGTGCAGATGCTAATCCTGGGTCTTAGATTTGCAAGGAACTGAGTTCCCAAGAGTAGGAAGCACAGTGGATCCATGGCCATGTGACCCTAGGTCTCACAAGAGGCCTGGTACATGTTGGCCTTGTACCCAGCTGGACTCCACATGATGGACAGAGGCCTCACAGGCTTCCCCACTCACCCCCACAAGACGTTGTCAACAGTGGTGCTGCCCAAAGAGGACAGCTGGGAGCAGAGAACTGGTCCCCTGAAGAGGACAGGGGTCCTGGGAGGGCAATCCAGCATTGCTATGTATGGATCAAACCCCCGAACAGCTGCAGCTGACTCCCAGTTTTATCCCTTCCTGTGTGGGAATGGGAAGCGCAATGATAGAGACCTGAGCCCTGCCCTTTTTTTTGGAGGAAAAGACACAGAAAGCAGAACACAGGAAGAACAGCCAACCCCTTGCCTGAGTCGAAATGACAGAGCCATCTGAGCCCCAGATCCTGAAAGGGGGCACCACCTGCCTCACTGTTACTCACAGGGGACCTGTGAGGGTAAAATCATGGGGCTACAACTGGGCGGGAGGAGGAAATGGAAAGGGCGAACGGATTAGTGTAGTGCAGCAGGTCTGGGCATGTCCGTGGATGACTGACAGCGGGCCAGCAAAGCCAGGGAGAAGACCCACCCGGGATGTGGTGGTGCCAACCAAGAGAGCTGCCACACAGATAGGAGAAAAGACGCAGGAACAGCGGCAAACGTCCCGCGACTGCCTCCGGATGGCAGTCTCTTTTCTTCCCCCTTCCAGTGCAGACAGACCTCGGACCCTACAGCGAGCTCCCAGGCCTTTGGCTGCATCCTTGGTCTTTCTTGTTCTGCGACTTCCATCTCCTCAGGCTGAGCTGCTCCCAGATCCTCTGGCTCCCCACACACACCAAGCCACAGTGGACTGCCTGGATTCTGATCTTGTAAACCTACCTCATAAATCCTGCTGCATACTTATATAAAGATTTTCTGTTGCTTCTGTTTCTCAAGGGAACCCGAACTAAAACAGGAGCTCCTCACACATTCCCCAGGTCCTAGAGCAGCTTGCTCCATATGTGGAAGCACTTTCTCACTGAGCCTTCTCCTGAGGTGAGGCTTACTCTCCCCATTCATCGGATTCCCACGGTGCTCCTTTCAACCAGGCTCTGACTGGCTTCCGTTCACAGAGAGAAAATCTTGGGAGGGAAGAAGGGAAGCCAAGAGGTGGGACCGTCTCACTTAGAGGTACAAAAGAGGAAATCTTGTCATGACTGTAATACTTTAGTTTTTTAAATTCACATTAAATTTTACATTGGTTTTATGGCAAAATTGATTTTCTCTGATCCAAATCTTTTCCACAAGTCTTCACAATGCATTACTCTGTGTGCTACAGTGAGAGGCAGAATGAGTCACCGTAGCTGGCCTGAAGTTTAGAGACAGTGCCCTGGGCTCCCCGGGCACAGTCCCTATGGTTCCCACTGCCAACTCCTCACACAAAGGAGTAAAGCAAGATGTCCAACAACAGCCTAAATTACCCACCTCCGCCAGAGCCAGGCCAGACCATGGGATTTTAGATGGTGAAAAATATTCTTTTCTGAAACCCTCTGCTATACTCAGACTTCTGTAGCCTTCACTTCCAGGGAAAGGGAGGCTGTCAGATATTGTTCCTATGGCAAGATGTGATGAAGCAGCAGTTTCCTGGCCAAGGTACCAACAACTGGGAGGCCTTGGACCTCATTCCTCCTGGATCACTTCAGGGAGCTGCGGGGAAGATTCCTTCCATTGGCAGATGGCCTCCTCCAAATCCCAAGAGAAGCTGTTTTCTCCAAGAGAAAACTTTGGCGCATACAGCAGTTCACTGTATCAAAATGAGAGGTGACCCAAGGTCCATCTGTTTGGAGAGCATCTCCTAGTTACTTTTGACAAATATCAGCAACTCTAAACTTGTCTCTGCCTAAGCCTGTCTGGATTCTTAAATCCAGCAATAACCACTAATTTCCCTCTTGGTTTATGAAAATCTTGATGTGTCCCAGCACCGTGCGGTGTTACAGAGAAGCTCACCATGTCCTCCCCACGGTGACCCTGAGTAGGGAGACACCACGCTGGCTCGACTTAGAGCAGGCTCACATCTGCCAACATGTCCACTTTCTTTTTGGAAAGGTTGCAGTCAGGGTTAAACAACAAGTGATTACAAAGTGACTTTCTCATTGAAATAAGAATTAATATTAATGCAATTATATGCTGATGGCTTCAGTGCTCTGCTGAAATGGGTCTGCATTTAAAGTCTATCACTTACCAAAAACAAAGCCGTGCTGCAGTGGCTGCAGGAGTATGTCGACAGGGAGAAATGCGCAAAGGACTCTACTGGGTACAATTTTTGCCAGACTGTTCTAAGAATTAGAGTGTGGGAAGAAAAAAATATACAACTCGCTCAGTTGAAAATGTCTATTCCCATAAAAGGTAAAAGTTGCTTTATTTTTATGAAATACTACAAATAAGTTCTTAAAGTCCCTGAATTCCTCAGCTACCTCACCCAAAATCATTGTTTTATGGAGCTTTTAAGACCTTAAAAATACAGCACTGCAGCTAAAACAGGGCCATTTCCAAAGCAACAGGGTCGTAAACAGAGTGTTAGAGGAAGATGGAATCTTCCAGAACAGCAGCAGCCTGCACCCCAGGCGGTGCCACAAAAGACTGCACACTGCTCCCCACTCAGAATAACTACCTCGCACTGAGAGCTGTCCCTCTGAATCTCTGTCAGCTCATTGTCAAACAAATAGGTCACTTGAATCCTGGAAAGCCAGGGCTAGAAGGGACCCTGGTAGTTCTCCAAGCCATCCCAACCACAGAACAGCTGTGAAGACACAGGTCCAACTGTTAACAGCATCTGGATCCAATTCGAGGTCTCAGGATGCCAAACCTGGTGGTACCTTGCCTATTACCCAGTGTCATAGGTTGAATTATGTCCCCTACACAAAAAAACACATTGGAATCCTAGCCACTAGTTCTTCAGAATGTGACCTTATGTGCAGACAAGGAGTCTTTATAGAGGTCATCAGGTTGAAATAAGGTCATTAGGGAGAGCCCAGATCCAGGGTGACTGGAGTATTTATGAACAGGGAAAGTTAGAGACAGAAAGATAGAGAGACAGACAGACAGAGATAGAGACAGAGACAGAGACAGCCACTTAAAGCAAAAGAGAAAGCCCTGGGCCACATGCTTCTCTCATCATCCTCAGGAGGAACCAGCGCCCCTGAGACAATCCATTTCTCCTGTTCGCCCTTCCCAGCCTATGGGATTTTGTCCCAGCAGCCAAAGCAAACCCATACCGAACCTCAGTGGTCCAGAGTGGAGCTTAGTGTCTCAGTCTATGCAGATATTTGGCTTGATTTCACAGTTCAAATAACTATAAACCTCCAATTCTTTAAAAGTGGAAAAAGAAAAGACAAACAAACCTAATTTCCCTAAGTCACTTTTACAAATGGCAGCTTTTTACAAGCATGATCCAAACCCAAGTGTAGGACAATAATCCTGTCAACTAAGTACTATTATTAACTACATTTTAGTGATAAAGACATTCAGACACCGATAGATTCCAACAACTGCCAAAGGAAGGCAGATTATAAGCACCAGAACTAATAACAACCCTAACTCTATTTTGTTCCAGAACCAAAGTTTCCAAGTACACTCTGCAATAGGTAGTGAACTGACCATCACTAGCAATATTCAAGCACCGGTCAGAGGACTGCTGGTGAGAGGTAGCCTTTCAGGAACTCTTTCCCTTGAAGAAGAGGAAGAGTGCAGTGTTCTGAGGCCCTTCCAGCAGTCAGCCTCCCTGAGATTGCAATTCCATATTTACTGCTATGGTGAGTAATCCACAGAAATTTCAAAGAGGAAGCAAGGTGAGAATAAGAGTCAGAATTAATGTAGACAGAGGAGAAACTAACGCTGAAGGCAGGAAATGTCAGCAGACTGGAAGAGCAGAATGAGAGTTAGTAACTGGCGGTCATTATGCTTTCCTAGTTCAGAGGCCCAAGGCCTCAGTCCCAGCTGTCTCAAGGCTGCACATGAGCTCACCGGAGCCTGTCAAGGGTCTCCACCCTTGGTGCAGCCTGGTTCGGTTGTGGGGACCCTTTCTGCTTCTGTGCAGCACAAGATGTGAAAGATGGACCCAGGGCCAATGCTCTGAACTCTTAATTTAGCATCTTTCCCAACCTTGTATTAAACACACACAAGCACAAAATGCTTCTGTGAATTCTATTCTGCTAGTGTCTAAGTGCCCGCTTGGCTACATTATTCTCAACGTGAGCCTCTAGCACAGGCAGTGGAAAGAGAGAAGGTTTCAGAGCCCTCAGCTCCCACAGCAGCTGCCAGATTTAGGCACAATCAGAACCATAGCTGCTTGAAGGGTGGTTTCCTATGTCTTCACAGTTCAGGCAGCAGACGTGTTTCTGCCCAAGAAGCTGCAAAACATAAAATTTGCCTATTTCCAAACCAAGTTTATATTTTCTCTGGTTTCACCAAGTTGCTGCTAGGGATATCTACTCAGTATGTGACAGATTCTCCACCTGCTTTGGATGGAAAGCGTAGACTCCCAAGGCACCCAAAGGGTTTCTGTATTGGTGGGAGAAGAGAATTACTCCAAAGCCTAGGTCCGGGTCCCCAAAGAGACTCCACACAGCTGTTGAGTGAGGCCTTGAGAAGATTGTGCTCCGCTGCTGGGCATGATCCAGGGGAGCAGGGGACACATAGGACAGGCTGGAACCCTGCCAGGGGACACGAGAGAGGCTGGAATCCACCTGCAGAGGAGACGTGCAGGTGTCCCCAGGCCGGACAGAGGTGCCCCAGGGGAGGAGGCTCAGGCTTCGCAGTACTCTCCCACTTGATAAAAGACACTCTGAGCAGACCTTCAATTCGCTACCCTCCGCCAGTTTCCGAAACACATCTGCTCATTTCTGCCAAAGAAAATAGGAATCTCTAAAAGGGAAAACAAACAAAAGCTGTGTAGAATATCTTGCGTCTTTGAGAAGTGCGCCTTATCCTGCTGGTCCAGAAGCCAGCAACGCTGTTCTGCCATCACCCAGGACTCCTTCTGAGCCTCCAGAGCACACGAGGCTTTTCTTTCTTTGGTAACCAGGAAGCTCAGAGCTCTCTGTCAGTGCTTACTTGAAAAAAAAAATTCATTTTCATTGAAATTTCTAGTATATTTTTCCCCACCTGCAGCACCTATCAAAGGACCTTTGCTTGTCAGCTGCTTTGGTTAGGGCCCCATTCTGGCCACATCTCTTATTGTAACCTGACTCGAATCCCATTTGGAAAGAAATAACAAATACCATCAAGAGTTACTTAAGATAAAACACGGGGAAAGACCCCAAGGTGAGAGGTGAAGCCTTCCAGTCAGAACCTTGGAGCAGAATGATGACATTGTGTTTGACGCCTCTTTTCTCAGAGAACGTGACTTTCAGGAGAGACTTTCCCAAGACCATATGCCCACCTTGGACCAATGTATCAAAACAGACCATCTCGACCCAGCACAGTGGGCCTCACTCCGTAGCTGGTTATTGGGGAGTGTTCTGAAATTTGGGGTTCTACCACCCTTGGGAATTCTGTACAGCCACACATTCTCTTCTGAGCAGGAATCTCCCTTCATCTTGTCTACTGTTCCAGAATCCCTTTCTCAAATCACAGTAGGATTTAATTGATGGCTGAGATTAATATTTAGAAAGGGTGAGTGGCATCCTTACAAGGCTAAAGATACACATGTCATCCAACAAACTGTAACCTCAGCATTTGCCAGGAAGCCATGCAAATGTAATTAAGCACCAACAAGACCTCCCCATGCCTGCAGCTATATGCAAATATACTGTTTGTCCCCAAAGCACCAGATATCTCGTGTCAAGTTTCTTTCCTCCCATTCTGCCAACAACACTTAGAGAAAAGCACAGATTTCTCTTGAGAATTTGTTGTTCTGCTTGTTCTCAACATGAAGTGACAATTCCTTGAGTGAAGAGCCTGAGGCTGCCGTGAAAATAGGAAACAGAGAGCGTGCATCCCTGATGACAAGAAGCGGAGTTGTGTACACTCATGGAGGCGCTCTGTGTGCCTGCCTGGTGCCCTTCGAGGCTCCTCACCTCCAGGCCCCTCACAAGGTCAGGTTCAAATGCCTTACCTGCCCTACAGCGCTTTCCTGGACTACCCCTACCAACTTCTCCAGCTGCAGCTCAGCCTCCCCTGCTCTGCTCTTGCATTTCAGAAACACTGAACTGCTTGTAGCTTCCTAAGCACCCAGAGCCTGGTCCTGGACCTCTGTTCAGGGAACCTCTTCTGCCCAATTTCCACCCTTCCGTCTTCTCCTTTGTCTGTACACAGCAGCTTGGTGAGATCTCTTCTTGTTGTCTATGAGGCTTGAAATTTTTTTTTTTTTTTGCAGTATTCCAACTATCAGAATGACCCATTTCATTCCAGAGCTCTTCAGCTTCCCTTTAAAGTTCAAGGATCCCAGAGGCCGCTCCTAGGGGGAGGTTGTTATGGTTGTTTCTAGATGTCCCCCCAAAGCCTCATGTGCTCATGGGCAGGCTTCAGAGGTGGCTAGATCTAGGGCATATGATTCTGAGGCAAAGGGTGTAATAATTTGATTAGTGCTCTGATTGGTTTTACACTGTTCTGGGTATGGGTGGAACCACCTTGTAGCCCAGGTGAGATAAAGGGGAAATGAAGGGTTGCAGCAGTTTGCTGCTTTGCTGTCTCCCACCTATTCTACCATGGACTGTTTCTCCTCTACAATGTCCCTCTGCCAGGCCACCGTATCTAGGAGTTAGCCAGCTATGGGTTGAAACTTCTGCAAACAGTGAGCCAAAATGAAACTTCCTTCCTTTAACTTTGGGTGTCATGCTATTTTTTTCCAGCAATGAGAAAGTAACCAAGACAGAGGGACTTAAAGTCCCACTTGAAGCATCAGAAGCTTCAGCATCTGGTCCTCTTTATTGCAACCACAGAAGCCAGCAAAGCCTATCGTTTCTGTTTCTGGAAAAATGTTTCACGAACTTTAGCAGACATTTGCCTTTTCTCCACCCTCAGACATTTGGGTCCTCCTGAACCCCCAGGGCCAGTTGGTCATGGAAAAATTGAGGTGTGGATATAAGGAAGAACCCAAGAGAGCTGAGGCTTTCTCTCAGAATTGCAGATGAGTAAACAGAAATGGGCTGGGTAGCACCCAGACATTTCTACAGACTGAGTCAAAATTCTAAATTTGCACTGTGTTGATAGGATCTTACACTGAATCACCTGAGAAGTATTTACTTAAGAATTCTTTGGCACAACTCTTTATACAAATACAGAAGGTGCCAGGGCTTGTGCAAAATCTTTGATCCACCTATCTTTCTAAAAATAGAGTGGTCAAGGCCAAGAGAGGCCAATTAACAAAATCAAGTTTTCTCCTTAGGCAAAACTTCTCTTCCACTGCCCTGCCTGCTGCCTCCTCATCCAGGGATCTGGTCTCATCTCCTGCCTCTCATCCTGCTCTTGCTCTGAGGTTTGGGAGCAGTCACACACCTCCCAGCTGGAGAGACTGCATCCCAGCACGGTTGCAAAAGCTTTTGGCCACAGTGAACAAGCACTTTCTCTTTCTCTGCATCTCACTGAGTGAGCAGGTAATTAATTACAGGTGAGTGTCATGCTGTCTGAAGCTCTTGTCCTCATGCCTCCATCTTTCTATGACCAATGTCTCTCTTGGACCAAGACAAAATGGCAGAGGTATCCATCACTGCCTGGCTGGACCTCTGCAGAATTAGAAGTTCATCAGGATGGTAGTCAGGGGCTTTCAGTGTTCAGTACAATTCCAGATGACCTTCCCTCCTACAGAGCCATCACCCAGCCTGAGGATCTTCAACTACGGCACATTTTTCCATGGACACAGAGTTTCTGCTTCTGTATCAGAGACAATATAGACAGACCTCTGGGGTACTCGACCAGTGCATCAGTGATCAAGATGTGTTGTACCAAGAGGGTCCTGAACTTATGGAATCTCAGAGAGGACTCTGTTGTGGAACATTTGATAAGTCTGTCCTTCCTGAGAAAAAGGCGGCTCGTTCTTAGAAGGCAACACCTCTAAGAGGTAAGAGTTCCCAGAGTTCCTACAGGGCAGTCTACGTTAAGGTACCAACCTGATGGAGGTGATTTACTAGATCTAATAGCACTTGACGAAAGTATCCAATGTAATCATGAAGGTCTTTAGAGGAAGAAGGCAGGAGAGGAAGGTGATGTGATGACATGGCAGAGGTGGGAGGAAAATCAACAGCAAATAGATACTGGCTTGAATATGAGAGGGGCCATGAGCCATGGGATGTGGGCAGCCTCCAGAAGCCAGAAAAGATGAAGAAAACATTCTTCCCCAGAGCCACCAGCGGGAATGCAGCCCAGTCACACTAGGTCTTATCCCTGTGACACCTAGTTTGTACTTCTGCTCTCCAGTGATAAATCTGATGTTTTAAGCCACCAAGTTGGGGTTAATTTGTTATAACAATCATAGAAAACTAACTCAACTATCAACTATCATCTTGAGATGTAGAAACTAAAGCATGGAGATGTGAAATAGTTTCATAAATTAGATACATCACAGAGGCAGATCTAGAGCTTTAACCCAGGTGGTCCGACTCCAGAGCCAGGACTCAGTTACTAAAATATACTGCTGACTACTAACTGAATCTAAGAATTAACAAAAGACAAATAATAAGTCAAATACCATCAGTGGTTGTAGAGCTTAATGTTGAGTTAAAAGGTAGTATACAAACAATGATAAAGATTCCACAAAGCACTAGACTAGGGGAAAATTCAATAGTTTTTGCAAAAGAGTTAGCATAAAATAAAATGAATAAAGTTTGATGCTAGAATTACAGAATAGTTCGACTGCTATGGAAAATATGTTGGTGGCTCCTGAAAGGTTGCTATGTGACATGTAATTCTATTCCTAATTATATACTTACCAGAAAAAAAGAAAAGAAAGGGAAAATAAAAATGTACTGAAACAAGTGCCTGTATACAAGTATTCATGGCAGCGTAACTAAAATTAGCTAAAGGTAGAGATGGTTCAGTTTCCACCAGTGGACGAGTAGAGAAATAAATCATGGTGTATGCACACAGCAGAATATCATTTCACTGGAAAAACGAATGAAATATTTATATGTGAGACAACAACAACCTAGAAGGACCTGCAAAAACATTACGCTAAGTGAAAGAAGACAGGCACAAAATGTCACATGTTCTATGATCCTATTTAAGTGGAATATCCAGAATAGATAAACCCATGGAGGCAGATGCAGG
This sequence comes from Hydrochoerus hydrochaeris, assembly GCA_004027455.1. Classification (NCBI taxonomy): domain Eukaryota; kingdom Metazoa; phylum Chordata; class Mammalia; order Rodentia; family Hydrochaeridae; genus Hydrochoerus; species Hydrochoerus hydrochaeris. Next base: position 146,714 of record PVLA01003409.1, read on the forward strand.
GTTTTTGTTGCCAAGGGCAGGAGGAAGGGAAGAGTATGGAGTAACTGCTTAACATTTTTTGGTGCAGGTGATGAAACAGTTTTGAGCTAGCTAGAGGTACTAATTATACAACACTGTGAACGTCACTAAATTTTTCACTTTAAAATTATTAACTTTACCTAATGTGAATTTTATATCCAAAAAAATGAGAACATTACAAAATATTAACAAAGACGTCTACAAGATGTAGACCTTGCTTTTGGCCTTGAATGATGGCTGAGATTAGACAAGCAAGGAGAAGGTGGAATGGTGAACAGGAAGTAGAGAATCATTTCTCTTTAACTTCATGCAATATTGCATTTCTGCAAGTTCCCACACAGTCAGCTCCAGGATCACCCCATTTTATCACCTCCAAAATCTCCATCCAGCACCCAGCAACAGCAGGAATTAGCAAGAGCACTCCACACATTTGCAGAAGGCTTTATAAAATTTGTATTCAGACAAGTTGTAAATGGCTCAGAAACCCAAGTCAGTCTAAGGTCTGCAATTCAGAGCCGGGTACTGGTGCATCAGGTAACTCAACCTAGTTCCTGGGGCACCCACAGCTCTGTCTTATAGCCCACCAGGACCTGCTCAGTTCTTCCCTGTTACCCCTCAAGACTCTGTCAGGGGCAAAGGTCAAGGCTCCCAGCAAGGCTATATCAGTGAAAGGCTGTCCCTAGTAGGACACAAGAGCCCTCTTCACTCTGAGTCACCCATCACTTTGCCTCAGGGTGAAGAACGTGACATTGGCCTCTCTGATGGCAGGAACAGGAAGTCTGGACTCAGTCCTGACCTTGTCTCGTCTTCTTCAGCAACAGATGAAGGTCAAATTCCAGGGCACAGGTAGCTTCCTGCATTACCTTCTCCTCAGTGGAAGGGTTGACAAGCAACTCTCGGAAGTCTAAGAGTAGCCTGCATATTGCTCCAGTTTTCTGATTACAAGCTCCGGATCGCTTCTGCAGGGACTTACCCACGGTGCCCTGGTTTCTTCCCAGCAGCCCCTGCTGCCAGCACAATGTGTGGAAGTCTGAGAGGGGAGAAGTCATGAGAGATGCTGTGCTCGGTATACAACTTGATTTCAAGGCTGTGCAGTGAGACCTTTCTAAATGCAAAGAGAAATATTTGTGACTGATTGCTTTGAGTTAGCCCCACCAAGCTTGGAGACAAAGCCACTGACCCTAATAAGGTACTTTATTTCTTGGACAGGAAGCAGAACAATATAGCCCATCTCTGCTGCAGAGAAATTCATCATCCCATTAAAAAGCTCAGAAATCGCTCCCCCAAACCCTTCTGCCCTCCTGGTTGCCTCCTCAGCACGGGAGGGACTGTCACTGACACCTTATCACCTCTTCCCAGGTCTGCTTTTCCTCCAGCACTAGCCTGTCACTTGCAGGAGTAGAGCTTGTCTTCCTCATCCGGGAGCATCTCATGGAGCCTCCTCTGGTGCCTGCACTTAAGCAAGCTGGTGGGCCAGTGCTGTGCATGTTCTTACTCCTGTGTCAGTAACATGAAGAGTTTTATGACCTCCAGAGTTCCTTGGGCATGTATTAAAATAATTTTATTGCATTTATTTCATGCCAACTTTATGCTAAGCACAACGCCAGGTCTTTTATATATACTTTCTCCAAATCCTGTGTCCTCGGGGGGACAGTTGAGCCACGGGGTATGTCCACATTTTTCAGCTTTCTTTCCCTCCCAACCGTGATAGTGCCCACTCCTACCACCCGCATCGTCCCACTCTGCCGTACTCTGTAGCCTCATTTACATGACCATGCTGACCACCTCCTCCATCTAAGAATGTTCTGGAATACTATTCTCTTGGCAATATTGCTGTCAAACTCCTGGCTTTCCCTCTACCACCTGATTCCTCCTGCTCTGCTGTTCCAGGCTCCACAAGGGTTAAAAAAAAAAAAGTCTCTGGAGCCAGATTTCTGAGTTTGTACCCTGAACTCCCTCATCTGCTAACTGACTGAGATAAAATATTTAATCTTTCACGAGTTGCTTTACTTCACCTGGTGGTTGTGGAAATAAAGGAGTAAACACACACATAATTAGAGCAAGGCCTGACAGATAGAAAGCCATTGTTGGCGTTGTCCATATTACTGTGATAATCTGGTATCCTTACACCTTCCCTGAATTTTTAAAGGCCCTGGAGCCATGCCAGTGCTGTTCTCCTCTCCCTTTTGCCAAGGCAGCCTCGCTCATCTCTGACCTCGTATCACCTGGGCACTGGCATCTCCCAGTGCCCACCTCTAACCCAGTCCTCACGCACACTCCAGGCTCATGTATCCAGTTGCCTCCTTGATGCAGCCATGTGGATGCCTCCAGGGCATCGCAGTCGCCTTGCCCATAACAGGACACCCCTCTTGCACCTGCCCTTGTTCAGTCTTCTTTATCACTGACAGCGGGGACACCACCCTCTGCTGCTGCCTCAGATAACAAACTGTGGGTTCATCTTTGCCACTTCTTTCTACCACCTCCCACGTCACAGGCAAACCCAAGCTTCCAATTTCACTTCTGACGTACCTTACCACCATGCCCTTCTCTACGCCTGGACAGAACCACCTTCATCCCAGTGGCAGGCGTCCCTCTTTTGTTCTTACCAATCCCTGCACAACCCTTTGATGATAGGTTAATGCAAGTCCAGTCGTGACTCAGCCTCTGCGCAGCCCCCTCTGGTGCTTCTCATTCCTTCTCAGTGAGAGAAAACCCAGTTTCTCACCGCGGCCCTCAGAGCTCCTCAGCATCTGGCTCCTGACTCTTCCGGCCTCACCTTGCCATCGTCTTCTGGGCTGGTTCTTCTCCTCCCGCAATGGAACTACCCTCCTCCTCTCTTTGCTTCTGGCCTTCAACAGCTGCTCTTTTTCAGCTTGTTCTCTTAGCAATGTTTGTGTCCTGAATCCTGCTCAAAATGGCTTTGAATGTATAAAATGAAGTGTGCACGATTACACACAAAGACAACTATGTAAAGCAACATTTGTGATGTGCCTTTCTGCTGAAGAATTAATCATGGGGAAGGTGATGCGTACATGGGACAGAGGTCCATGGAAAATCCCTGTACCTCCTGCTCAATTTGTCTGTGGGACCTAAAACTGCTCTACAATGTAAAGTCTACCTAAAAAACATCAGTAATGTAGTAACAATAGTATGTGTGTTTCTTAATTGCTGTGTTTACTAACAAAATCCAACAATGTGTCCAGCAACTACCATGATTCTACTGAATGTGACAAGAACACAGTTGCTCTATTGGGGACAAAACCACAATCAGTGCCAGAAGTATTGAAAAAAAGTGGATTTCCCGGGAGTTAAGGGTTTGAACCAAAAAAATGGTTTCTTTCCACTCTTCTACTAATAGCACTTATCCAACCTTTAGCCTAAGAGTGACCGGTAATCTGCCAAACTGAGCCCAAACCGTCTTTTGCGATCCCCTCTCACTGACTCTAATTTTTATATTTCAAGACTGTTCTTTTAAATTTTAACTTCAAATGCATTTGCTTGCATAGATCTTTCTCTGTTACCAGACTGAAAGTTCCACAAGGCTTAGAATCAACCCTTCCCTGCCTGCAGGTTAGCAGGGAATGATTCAAATGAGTGAAAGAACTGGTCCAGGGCCGGCAGCCGATGGAGCATGGCTACAAAACCAACCTGACTCTAAAGATTTCGTTCTTTCCCTGCGCCACACTGAGCAGACATGCGAAGAAATAACTTCACCCACATCTCCCTTCTTGGACTTATTCTGCTGACCTCCCCGCCTAACAGCAAAGTTGTCTTTGTAACTTTATTTCTCTTGGCCATCAGAAAGTCCCCCTTTATCAATGTAAATCTGTGAATTTCCAATGTAGCTCTTGTTGAAAATTGATAGTGGAATATTGGGTCCATGTTTTGTAGTTACATTAGTTTTATAAAATTTTAAATGATTTCAAATCTAGGAAATAGAGAGGTTTTTACAGCTGATGGTGATAATATTTACACATTGGGCATTGTAAGCCCTTTCCACATCAGCTCATTTAAACCTTACTCTAATCCTACTCACTGTGAAGGATGTGTGAAGAAGAAAGAGGATGAACTCAAGCACCTTGACCCCTCTGCACAACAAATTCATTTAAAATTTTTCTCCACCTCTTCTAAAATCTGAGATGTGATGAGTAAGAATGTTTCAGATAAGTAGATTCTCAAAGGAGTGAGACCTTAGCCTGTTCACCTCAATCAATGCAGTACTGGGGATCAGTGGATTAGCAAATTAGCTCGTCTTTTGCCTTAGAAATTGACAAAAAATGATACAAATCCAAAGTTCAAGACTTCAACCCCTGGCTAAGTGGATAGGGGCTGTCACATTAGGGAGCCCAGGGCAAGGGCATAGAGGAAAGGGCTGGCAGGGAGAGGATGATGACTGAGCAGATTCTAGCTCAGAAGAGCCAGACTTCTCTCAAAATAAAAAGTAAAAGGGGCTGTAGATTTATCTCCATGTGAATGCCTTGGCTTCAATCCCCAGGAAAGAGAGAGAGGGAGAGAGACAGAGGCAGAGGCAGAGGCAGAGAGACAGGAGGGGAAAGAAAATTAGTGCTTCTTTAACATTCATTTGGGTATCTGTAAAATGGGACCAGCCACGCTGACCCCACATTACAGAAAGAGTATGAAAGGGACAGGGAAGGACCACTGCAGAGGCCAAGAGCCCAACTAACACCCCTGCCATCTCAGCGCTCTTCCCACGCTAGCCTTAAAGAGCAGTGACCCGGGGAACAGCAGGTGCAGACACGTCCTGGGTCACTCTGGCCTGCAGGCATGGCTGGGAGGGGCAGTGGCCTCCAGAGGCACTCCTTGTCCAACTGGCCACATGGTCACCAAGTCCTTGCTCTCACAGCCTGCGCGTACCTTTCCTAATTGGGGGCCATCTCTCTTTGTTGTTCCTACACTGATAACTAAAATTAATCCCTGGCATTTCCCAACAGCTAAATCATCATAATCAAACTCTGCAGCTGCCAGATCTGCTGACTCAAACCCCCTATGTATTCATATGATATTTGCTGGGTAATTACAGAATAGAGGTAATGACTCCATTACTTTCATAATTCCACAGACCCAGAATTCACCAAAAAAAAAAAAAAACTCACAGAACCCTCAGAATAAACTCCTTCAATAATGACCTCATGAGCTCCTATCCCACTGGCCTCCCCATCATTCATCTTTAAAACCTTCTAACTCAGGGGCACACTGTGAGCCACTGATGAAGGACAGAAAGAAAATGAGCCAAAACTAAGAATGCAGTGACCTACACTTGGGTAGGACCCTGAGGGCCTGGGGATCACATTACTGTAAAACTTGCTTCACCCAGGTCATCATGGGCTTCACATAATGAAGATTCCTTTCTTTCCATATCATAGTCCAGTTACTTCAGGCCACGTACCTGTCACCAGCTCGTTCAAGGACCCAGGCTCCTTCTGTCTTGTGGCTCTGACCACTCCAAATCCTCATCAGTTTGCCCAGTCAGTTATCAGATGGGGAAAGTCCCTTTCACTCACCTAACCCAGGCAGCAGGTTTATCAGTTCCACTCCCATTGCCACTGGCAACAGCTCCTCACAGGGTACCCCACAAGGCAAGGGGACGGGTGGATGTAGCCCTAGCCAATCGGCCACTTCCCAGTGACCACCCAGGTGATGGTGGAGAACACACCCTTTGGTGGTTAGCTGCACACTTCTGTCACAAGTGCAATGTTCACAGCTGCGGTGAGCACCCAGGGTGTTCGGGGAAGGAGAGACCGCAGCAGGTCCTATGTACGCCAGGTCATACAGCTCCACGTAGCAAAGCAGACATCCTAGAGAGATGACAGAGAAAATTCACTACAGCAGTTCTGTTCACCTCAGCATCTAAATGGGATGAGTGAGTCAGTATTCAGTCTCCCCTTGCATTTCTCACTCTCCTGCTCTGCTTTCCTTGTGCAGCCAGACAGCCTGACAATGCTGCCCCCCTCTCCCCAGTGGAACCCCTCCTTAGAGATCTGTCAGCTTCCTCGGATCAGTTAGGGCTCTCCAGAGGGACAGAGTCAATATAAAATATAAGTACAAAAAAGGGATTTTTTAGGTAGACTTACAAGATCAGCGGCAGAAGCATCCCAATGGCTGTCGGCAAGATCTGAGGTGGAAGAACCCAAAATAGCCATCTGCGTACTGCAAGCCCGAGGATCCTTGCAGCAGTTGAAGGATGAAAGCTCATGCAGAGTTCCCCATGCGAGGCTGTCGCAGGCTCAAGGGTCTACCCTGGAAGTCTGAAGATGTGGAGACCAAAATCCAGAGACAATGGTAAAGACTGGAGCACGTGCAAAGAAAGGAAAACACTCTTTTCTTTCTCTTTTTATTTTGTCCATGCTTCAAGCCTATTGGCTGTCTGTGTATCTAGCATCCACCATTTATTTACTAACCTGCTAGGCTATTCCGACTCAAGTCAAGCTGGTGTCACACTGAGCCACCACTTCCCACTCATCCTTCCCCCCTCAGCATTCCCTCTCTGCAGCTCAGCCTGCTGAGATGCTCCCAGAGGGGAGGACTTGCATGTCCTGCAAATGGTGAAAGATGCCAACAAGGACTCTGGCCCTCTGTCAGAGGGTCAGGGCAAACTCTGGGCCTTTGGAGGTTGGAGAAGGAGGTGAGAGGAGTCAGCATGCAGACTAGAGAGCTGCTTCTTGGGACCTGAGTCCCAAAATTGATAGTAATAAAGGGGACCAAGTCCCAGAAATGCTGAGAGCATGGTGAGGTGCCTGGGCTCCTGGATTCTGAGGGCTAGAGAGCCCCAGAAGTGGCCCTGCAGCCCCTGATAGACTTGCAATGATTAATCAGGACCAAGTCAGATGGGATCACCAATGGGTCCCTGAGGAGCTGAGCAGGGAAGGGGACCTGCTGAGAGGATAATGCACCAGACAAGAGGTGGCCACACCGGGCCCTGGGGCATGGCAGACCTGGCCCCACTCACCCTGCCCGCAAAGCTCGGCCCCACCCCAGCACGCATGTGGGATTCCCGAGCAGTCTTTCCAGTTTTGAAAACTCCAACCTAAGAACAGTCCTATATTTCCCATTCTGAATTTTCCCCTTCAGTAGTTTTCTTTTTGTTTGTTCCAGAAAAAGGATAGAAGTAAGTTTCATTGCATTTCTTACACTTGAAAATCTTTACAACACAATGCATCATTTTCCCCTCACACCGCTTTTGGAATGGCTTGGGACAATCCGTGGGCCAACCTCCCAGCATGACAGTCAAGGGCCCAGCGTGAAGGCACCTTTCAATTCCGAGGGTAAGAATAAGAATTTTCCAATTAATATCTATTCTCTCAGGCATGATTTGACTTTGTCAAGTTCCTTGTCTGGAAAATCTATGGGATTTCCAAACACTGGTAGAAAATCATCTTGGTCCATATTACAAATTAGTTTTCAATGCAATTTTTAGAAGTATATATTGATAAGCAATAAAAAATGCTAAGTCTACTGTTTTATTAAATTTTCTCTTTGACAAGAAAGAATGGGCCTTCTGCTTGCCCTCTGTTCTCTTCTGGACCCCCAGTCTTTGTGTCTTGCCTATTTGTGCAGATATATTACATCTTAGTTACTTTTTCTCATTGCCAAGGCAAAATACTCAACATCCCAAATTAATGTGGGAAAGGTTTATTTAGCTCACAGTTTGTAGAGGTTTCAGTCCACTGTCAACTGGCTGCAAGGCAGGGTGGCATGGCAGAGGAACATCACAGAGGAGAAACATTCTATAGTAAGGAAGAAAAGATACCAAAGCAAGCCAAGGACAAGACATGACCACAGCCCTTTCTGTTCTTTATACCTTACCCAGGCTAGATCTCATATGCTTAATCCTAGCATCACACGGTGAATCAATCCCAGCATTACATCTTTGATCGTAGTAGCACAAACCCTAGATTCAGCAGCCTCTAAAAAGGTGCACTTTAGAGTGCATTAAGCTTTGGGGGACAGCTAGACAGCACAGTAACACATTACACCCCATCTATCCAGAACCCGAGTTCCTGCAGCCCTAGCCATTCTGAAGAATCCTGAGAAAGGAAAGAGCCCCGTAAAGGCACTGAGTGCCTGGGTAAGGGGTCCCTCTGTCCTTTCAGAGGCTTGGCTTCACAAGAAAGCCTGACCCTCCTTTTGGACCTATATTTAAACCACTTATGAGTTCACTTCTTAGTGTATCATGTGCCAAGGACAGTTTATGGGGAAAGAAAGAAGGAATGCAAGCAAGAAGAAAGGTGAGAAGGTAGCAAATCTAAACCAGGTGACAACTCTGAAAGCACTATACACTTAGGGCAGATCAGTAGTGCCTGAGAAAACAACCCAAGGTTTTGCAGGTGCCTGGGATGGGTCATCTCAAAGGGACAGAGTGGAGAAACTGGTCTGTCAAAGTGTGAACATGCTGGGATCTACACCCAGGAGAAGGCAGAATAGGGCACAGAAGGCCTACGTGGAGCAGGCCAAGCTGATCCAGGGAGGTTCAAACAGAGCCAAACTGATACAATGCTGAGGACTGAACATGAGTCCAGAGTCCTGAGCAGTGTGCAGTGTGCGTGGGGCAGAATGGAAGGTGCTGAGGGAGGCTCAGGCATCTCACACCCTACAAGAAGCACCTGGGTTCTTGGCAGGGTGTCATCAAGGTAAAATACCAAACCATCTGGGGACTCCATGACCACGGGGACACAGCATCACACACAATGGCAGAGCGAAAAGAGAACTGAGACATCAAAATCCAGGTCCTGGTTTTCAGTGAGTGATGACCCTGAGCTGGATGGGGGTGGGCAGCAGCGCCATTAACAAGGCTTTGATCTGAACACACAGGTACTCAGGGGTGTCTCCAGGAGCCCCGCTTCCCACCTGGCGGCCTCCCTTGCAGTAAGCGCCTGTTTCTCCCCGCCCCCACCCCAGGAGGCTTCCAGCAACTGTCCTGGCCTCCACTGGGGTCAGCAGGATCTCCCATTATCCTGAGCTCACCCAGGGAGCTGGCCTCAACCATTTAGCCTCAACCAAGGCAGGCAGTGGGGCGCCTGCCTGGCTGGGGAGTTGGGGAGCTTCCTTAATCATGCTTTCAGAGCACTTTGCGATGCAGAGATGAAAGACGGCTGAGGAGAGCAAAGTACAGCTATTACAACCTCCATCTTCCTAATTGAGGAAAATGAGGTTATTTCCAAATCCTCTGTGATACTATGGAAAATGTGCTTGATAGACCTACATTTAGGGCTTCTCCCCTCCACAGCTACTCGGGGCAGAGGTGTTCACTGTGTGTGTGGAGCAGCCAGGCTACAATCCCCCCATTTGGACCTGCCCCTGCTACCCCGAGTCTCTCCTGATGTACTGGTCCCCAAGAAGGGCAGCCACCAGAAAACATCAAAGTTGGGTGCCTTCCTGTGGCAGGGAAGTCCTCCTCCTCCACACTGAGTAATTGGAACAAAACGACCCAGGTAGTCTTGCGGTAACATCAAAGCTGCGTATAATAACCTCACAGATGAATTCGAGACTGAATGCATTCACAACCACGGCTCAAGTTTGAAGTATGCTACAATCTTTATTTTTTTTTTTTTTTTAGCTTCAGAACCAAGCAACACAAAAAAGAAAAATCACCAGCCACTGCTTTCTTAACCAGCTGCCTCCCCACTCAGGCTACAGTAGAAAGTGTGCGTTATACCCTTTGAGTCCTAAGAAATCAGTTTAGGAATAATGATAAAGGTAGCAAAGACTAAGAACGGAATCTGGGATCAGGGAAGAAACCCTGAAGGTGCGAATATGTTTCCACACACAAATTCTGGCCCAGCGCAGGCCTCCAGCACACGGGGAGGGTCTGCGAGACAAAGGACCACGGACCAAAGCATCAACCACACCTTCACCACACAGGTCAAGGAGAGCGACTGGTCATCCGCTGCACCCTCCAAGAAATGGTACCCCTTAACTCAGTCCAGAAAGCTAAAGATCACTACGAGCTTGTGAACAGTGAGTGGGGATCCCAGAGGGAGGATGCCAGAGCTGCTTACCAAAGCAAGGTCAGGCAGCCCTTTCCTGGTGGGCAGCTGAAGTCTGAAACAAGCTGGGCGGTTCTTGTCTTAAAGGGTCTCGTTTGGTCTTGGGCATCGCAATGAGTCCCAAGACCAGAGCTGTGGTGTGAACGCTCATCTGTAGCACAACTAAAGGCAAAGCTTCAGAGCATCTCATTTCTCCCTGCCTGGGTTTTGCTATTCAGCCCCACCTCGGTTCTTCACAGACTAACTCCATAGTTTCCCTGAATCTGCTCTTCCTTGCTGGCCTTTGCCCTGTGCTCCCCTGGCCCAGCCGCACCCTGAGTCAGCAGACGCATTGCTTCCTTTTCCTCTCACAGCCCCACTGCAAGGGTACATGCTCAGCTAACATGGTTTATCCAACCCATTACACAGTTGAGAACACAAAGGGACCGGGGAGGTAACTATTCTCTCCTGTGAATGCAGGCGCCGTGGCATTGCCGTAACTGGTATACACATCCTCCTCGACACCGTCACTCTCACCCAGCTCTGTGGAGCAGCCCCCCAAATCCTGGAAACTGCACTGAAGGACTACAACCCACCCTGTTCCCAAACTCTTCCCTGGATACTTATGGTTCAATGGCCACCTTGCTCCGTGCTCTGACTTTAATCGTGTTCCCCCAAAAGATGCTGAATTTCTAATCTTGGGCATTTGTGAACATAACCTAACTCAGAAATAAGCTCCTTTCAGGGTAAGATAAGATCATTAGAATGGGCTCTCAAGCCACTGTGACTGCAGCATTATAAAAAAAGGAGAAAATTGGGGTCAATGTGACAGTGCATGTCTGTAATTCCAGAATAGGGTTACAGCCTAGGAGGCTAAGGCAGGAAAATCACAAACTCAAACCCAGCCTGGGCAATTTAGCCAAATTTATCAAGAAACTTCATCAAAAGAAAGAAAAATAAAGGAAGGGATCTAAAAAGAAAAGGAAGAAGGAAGGAAGGAAGGAAGGAAGGAAGGAAGGAAGGAAGGAAGGAAGGAATCAGAACAAGAGTAGTCAGGGCAGGACTGAGATAGTCCCCCAGGTATCACCTTGTCACCCACCACTCTGCGTTTGGCCAGCTCTGCTCCATACACTGGGCTCTTCCACTGCCACCCAACAACCCTGCCCTTGGCAAGGAGGATACCAAGTTCAAACAGTGGAGAGAAAAGAATCCCCTTGGACAAAGAGCTGTCAGGAAACCAGAAGGCTGAGTAACTGTTATAAATGCTCTGCTACACCATGACTTTGACCTGGATGCTCAATGTTAGTTTTTCTTTTGTTTAAATCTTCTACTTTAGTGTGATTAGCACAGTTATATTGATGTGATTCTGTGTTGCTGTTATTTTTCCTACAAAGCAGTGATTTCTTAGGTTTTTTCAGTTAAAATTATGATTGTATCCCATATAAACCTCAGCTACTTCTTTGTTACTACTACACATCTGACCTGAAAAGGTGTTTAACAGAAATGCCTGCATAGCAGGCTTCTCTTCCGCGAAGTGAGGGTGAGAGTTCCATTTGCTCTCAGTCAGTACCTGCCCTCTGCTCCTGGGGCATTGCCACTCACACACAAGGCATTAAGCGAATTAAATGGAGAGGTAGGTGATGCAAAAGCTTCTCCAACAAGCAAAGCATTTGAAGATTTATCAACACCTCCAGGGCACTCTGAGCCTCTCCAACTTACCTCTGAAATGCACAGGATTTGGGAGGGATTAGGAGGAACTTGAAAATCTCTAAGAATGCAAGACAACAATTAATGAGTTGGAAAGTTAAGATTCCTTAAAGTAGGTTAGGAAAGTGCCTCCGCAACAAGAGCCAACTGAAAAGACAGAAATGCTTTAAGGAACTTTTGAGTCTACAGTGAAATCATGTCTAGTCTGCATTTTCACTCTTTTATTATTTACAACAATTATATATCAAACAAAGCAATTATATTTCACCCTGGAGGCAGGGGAAGAAGATACACTTGTATTTCCAACTATACATAGGAGGTTAAGATTTAGCCCTATTGAGGGTGGATTGTTCCCCACCAACCTTCCTGTGCTGAAGTCCTGCTTCTCAGTACCTCAGGATGCAGCTGTACCCAAAGATCAGGTCTTCAAATAGGTAATTAAGCTTAAACAAGGCCAGGAGAGTGGAATTTAGACATCCTTGTAAGAAGAGAAATGAGGACCCATGCCCACCCAAGGGGAAGACAGTGAGAAGACAACCAAGGATGGTCTCAGAAAAGACAAACCCTAACAATACCTCTGTCTTTCATCTCTGGTCTCCAGAACTGTGATAAAATCATTTTCTGTTGTTTCAGTTGCCTAGACTCTAGCACTTTGTTAGAGTGGCCCTAGAAAATGACACTAGAAAAGCCCCCAACTTCATGAATCCAGCAGCAAGAGCAGAGATAGCAGGAAGACTCATAAGAAGCTCATGGCAAGATCCAAACCCAACCCTGGACTCGAGGAGACTGTGGAGATGTTAGTCTAAGAGCACACAGGGATTACTTTTTCTGTCAGGAACCAGGAACACTTTAGCTGTAGTCTCACTAGAAGCAAAAAAAAAAAGAAAGTAAAAATCTGTTTCTAAAAGACCCCAGGTCATATATGTCCCCAGGAGCCTGAGAACACTAACTAGACCCCAAAGGGCTTGCATTTTCCTCGGAGGCCAGACAGTCCCTGGGCCTTGATGCCAGGGAGAAAGAGGGAGAAAGCCATCCCTGAGCTGCTCCCCCGCCCGCTGAGCCCGGCTCCCGTTCAGATGGCATTCAGAAGCTCCCCGTGTGGGTGGGGCAGACATGAATGCTCTCAAAGGATCGTCTTTGTCCCAGAGTCTGAAGCTCTGATAAAAAGGACATCTTCACCTGAGGATGAGCTTGGTTTTTTCCAGCTGTCGCTGCTGACTTCTCCACCCGAAGGCCCAGCCTCTGTACACTCGGCATCTCTGAAACCTGGCGTGACATTTCCCACCTAACAGGAGACTTTTAAAGGGGAAAAAAAAAAACTTTCTTTTTTTTTTTTTTTTTTTGCCCTGAAATGTCCTCTTTCAGCAGGCAACTTGAAAAATGCTCTTCCAAAGAGCTGCGTTGTCAGTGTAAACGTCTAAATGGACCTTTATTAGAACTATAAAAAAGGCTACTTAACATGTAATTGGACCATTCTTCATGCTTAAATACACTGCTAAAATCGTGTCAATAGCTAAGTTAGAAACCCATGGTAAAAGGCGAAAGTTTTATCCACAGCTCCATTTCAGAGCCTGGTAAAATGAGATCCCGTCCACCTCTGTGTCTCTCAAAAGATGATAGAAATTCCCCTGGATGCCTCTACTCTGTTCAGCCCCCCCTCAAGCTGATTGAAATTAGCTCATGGGGAATCACTTTATTCCCAAAGCTGGATGGAGAGATGGACTCAAGTCCCTCTTACTCGACATGATTCCATTTCCATTTCCCTCCCTAATCCTACAGTTCATAGCACTGTTTATTATCAACCAGTTTATAGATCTCTAGTTAATATTTGCTAAGGGCTTATGTTGATTTCTCAATACATGCAATTTTCTGGTTTCATCTTTATCTTCAAGGATTAGATTGGATCGAGCTCCCTTGTAGTAATTTAGTTTTTATCTTATGCCTTACAGTTTTATGTTCTTGTAATAGCACTTGCTTTTCCTTTTTTATTTAATTAAATATATCTTATTTCACAATGACAGCATTTTTGTTTTGAGTTTATTTATTTAACAGCTGGCAGGGTGCTGGTGTTTTGTAGAGGGAACCACGCTGGATATTTTTAGGTATTCAGAAGTTGGGGAATGCACCAGCTGAGAAGAGGGAAGAAAAATCTAAACTTGGAAGATGAATGCTTATAGATTAAACTCAGATTGCTTTCGTGGCATGGTGGAGCACTATATATTAAGTCCTTAACACAAAAACAGACACAAAGACAAACAACACAAAAAAGTGTGTTTGAATTACGCCCAAGAAGAACCTTTAGGACTCGATGTCTGCTAGTCTGTGGAAGGGCGGCCCCTGTGTGACCTCAGCCTCTACAGAAATAGCGGGCAGTCCTAATACCTTTGGAAAGCATGATCATGTGTTCTGTTGAATGCTCCATGGACGGGCCAGGGTTCCCAGCTCTGGGCGGCTCCATGCAGCAGCCTTGAGGGCATGAAATGAAAATCGTGTACAGGACATAGATTCCAGCAAATGGCACTCACGTATGAAAGCTCTGATGAGGACAGAAATGCCAGCGATGCAGTTCAGCCCACAGAAGGGGGACTCTCCTCTCTTTCCACGGTCCTCACGGGCTCCTGCCAGACTTGAACAATGCCATCACAACACCTTGGGGACCAGGGTACATCAAGAGAAGTACCTAGGAAGCAGAACTGAACCAGGCGCTCCTACTGGAGACCAGGAAGGTGTGTGCTGTATGCAATTTCAACACCATCAAATCTTCCCCGGCCTTTGTGATGTCTGCTCTTCTTTCTGGAACCCCAGCTCCTGCTTTACATCAGCTTGACATCAGCATGTAGCTAGTTATTGTGCCTCTTCCCTCAGAATGCCCAAGCTCCAGGCAGCCTCCGCAGCAGTGATTTTCCAGATTTCTTCCCTGAGCACCAGCATGGGCAGTGCCCGCACACCGGACAGCAGTGCCAAGTGTCAGACCTCATGTCACAATGAATGAGCTTAGAACTACAGAGTGGAGAGGTAAGCAATGCCTCTCAGGTCATCCTGACACTCAGTATCATACACAGATTAAGCTACAATCCACGCTACCTGCTAGTTTAAAAATCCTTTATCACCGCCTTAAGGAAGAAGTCAGACTCACCAGGCTGGCTCCCCAGGTGCCGTGCAATAATCCCCACTTATATCTCTAATGACATCCCACGCTTCCCCTCTGCCATAGCTCAAGCCAAGCTGCTCTCCTCACTGACCCCTGAATGGAGTAGTCCCTCCGTGGCTGCCTTTCGTCCTCCAGGTGTACCTCCTGCACACCCAGGAACCGTAGCACGGGGCTGAAAGCATCCCGACGCCAGTGTCTGGAACCCTGTGAAGGGATCAGTCAAACAGGAGCAGCAGGCGAGGCTGAACATGGCAGGGAAATCATACGTGCTGAGTGCCAGGCACTGGCCAACCGCACAGCTCATTCATAGCCCTGCAATGTCTCCTTGCACAGTAACCATGAAAACGCCATTCAGGACTGATGAAGACAAGGAGACCAAGATGCCCAACCCAAAAGGAAAGGTGGAGAAAGAAACTTAACTGGCATGAAGTAGAACAGAGACAGTAGTAAAAAGAAACGCGAGGGTAAGACAACTCATGTTCACCCGTGCTAAATCCAGCCTACAGCCCTGGAGGATCCCAGATCCCAACCAACAGCCCAAGCTCCTCCCTCGAATGCCTAGAAGCATCTTCTCTTTACTGATTGCTGCTGAAACAAGAAAGTCAAGGGGGCTCTTATATTAAGCAAGCTCCAAAGACCCAGCTGCACTGGTTTTGCTGATTCAGGAGAGACAGAGCCAGCACATAAAGGGTGCGGGAGCCTCGGGCCCAGCAGGGTTAGGTGCCGTGAGCCAGGTCTCCAGCCACTTGATTGGAGTGACGCCCAGCCCAGACGCGCCACCAGGGCAGAGCACGGACCTCACTTGGGCCTAGTGACAGCACTGAGTCAAGCCCTCTCTTGGGGCCCTCTGATGCGTGACTGAGCACAGCATAAAGACAAGGCAAATCCTCCAGTCTCTGACCACAGCTAAGTGGTCCCCAGAAGTTCCCATAACTGCAGAGAAGCGCGCCATTAAACCCACCTTCCTGTCCCAAACACTTCCAGGGACCACCACCCCCCTCCCTGGAGCCAGCAGCGGCTTTTCATCTTTGCCCAGTGTGGGAGGGAATGCATCTGAATTTTTTCTGTTAGACTCTGAGGTTTTCAAGGGTGACCTGCCTTTCAGATTTATTTCAGCAAGTTGCCGGTTAATTGTGTTTTCAATTAGTTATGTTTAAAACATCTTGAGATTTGGGCAACTGAAATTGCAGTGCATTAATAATTATTAAACAGAGGTTGTAATCCATTATTTATTGAATGAATTTTTAATACTAATGCAGAATCCATTGTCACTGCCACCATGAGTTTTGCCATTAAGGAAAAAGCTGATGAGAGGAAACTAAAGCTCTAGGATCCTTCAACAAAGGCCTATAAAGCGCATCTTCCTGGAGGAAAGGTGTTGGCTGCGTGTCCTTTCTGTCTGTTTAATCACGGTTTTGTTGCCTAGAGAGGGAGAGGGAGGTTGTTCCCACATAGTAGGTATTCAGTAAATGTTGGTACAGGAACAAGTACATGCATGTGTAAATAAATGAACCTAATAAAAGTCAAGGTAACAGACTCCTAAGATCTTAGTTCCTTTCTTTCTTAACCATTTACACACCTTACAGAGTCATTCAGCCAAGGGCCAGGGTGTCCATGGTGGATGAAACAGTAATCCCTTCCCTGTGAGCCTGAAGGCTCAACACAATGCAGGTTTAAATTTAATTATAATAAAATGTGTCAAATCAAGGTAGCACCAGAGGCCACATGGCCGGGGCGACCCTGGCTGGAGCAGTCAGGGAAGGTTCCAGTAAGGAGATGATGTTAAGTCCCAGAGGCCAAGTTTGCAGATGGAGAAAGGAGAAAAGGGCACAACAGCAAGCTTGTGTACGGGCACCTGCAAAGACAGCAAGACGCAAATGTGGGCAAGTTTAAGACAGCATAGAATTTGCTGGGGGAAAGGAAGGAGGCTGGAAAGGAAGGTAGGTGAGGACTTGTAAGCCATGAGAGGCTGGTTTTCAGCCTGTGACAGATCTTCTGGTAGGTGTGAGGCCAGGGACTGATCAGGTATTTACTTCAGGGCAAGTATATCAACCCACATTCTGCAGAACTGTCTAAGCAATGTGCCGAGGAATCTTGGCTAAAGTTGCATCATGGGGAGAATGGATGGGGCTTAACAGCTTCATAGCTGGAAGTGTGAAACAGCCACCAACACTAGAGAGAGGGCAAGGAAGGCAGAGGGAAGTCAGAGATGCTGTGTTGTGAGGCGGGAGGGCTGGTTCCCAGGTACGCTGTCTGCCCTGCCCTCCTCTGGTCTCCTCCGGCCCTTCCTCCAGTGTGGCTAGCCTGGTTAAATACTGACATGAGACACATTAAGCTTTCAGTGAAAACCAAGGCATAAAGACCTACAAGGTTCCCACTGCATACTTCCTTGGTCAAAGTCGAGATGGTCCTGGGACTCCAAAAATTCTCCACCATCGGGGCAGACCAGTGGGACTCTGAGCTTCAGTCTCATGCTGTATTGCCAGATAGAAAGCAACTGGAGGGAGGGAGACAGGTGAAATCCAGTAAGGCTCTGCTTCCCATCCAGAGGCATTCCTGCAGAGACTTCAGAGTCCCTCGGCACAGACACTCAAGGGGCAGAAGACTCTGCCCTCAGGAAGAGGGAAGGGGTAGAGAAAAGAGTAGGGAGGGGGAGAAGGAAAGGGAGCCAGGTGACATGGAAAGACAGGGTGCTGCTCCATCCCCTCTCTCCAAGATAAGGCGGCCAGCAGTTAATGAAGGAGGTAAGCAAGAGTGAACAGGGGTAAGTCACCAAAAGAACTAAGAGCAGCACCTAAGAAGTCAGAGCAGCAGGGAGTGAGCAAGCCAGCAAGATGCCGCCACCCTTCCAGGGCAAAACCACCCGCTTCGCTTCCCACACTTTGTTGATTCTATATTGCTTCCTAGATATCAATTCTCTGTGGGTAGAAACCAGAATTTTCCACCTTTTTAGGCTCCATAACACCTAACAAAGAACTTGTCATACAGTAGACAAAATGTTGAATAAACCCAGAAACTCTTTTAGAGAAAGCATTCTCTGTGAAATGGTTGAGGAGTCCGTAAATGAGTTTAAAGTTCTTTCAAGTTAACCAGAAAATATAAGACAACACGCTGTTGATGCTGTTAAATATTATTCTGTGACTTTCTAAATATCTTCTTCTCCATACCCAGTGTTAGCAAAAAGAGCAAATGGAAGGAGCAGATGCAAAGCTGAGGCTGTTTTACCTGAGCTGCCTGCTTTCAGGGCTGCGTTGCTATTTGGGTCGGTGACTTCCAGGAGGAACTAAGAATGCATTAATAATAGTTGGATTTTAGGAAAAATCTCTTTAAAAGAAAATGTTGTGCCTTGTGGACTTTCCGTGTCTTCAGGGAAAAGAAAGCCAGTGAAAGAAAAACTGTAACCTGTCCACTGGGGAAGAACTGGGTTGCACCCAGGAAATCAAAACGAGAATGAATTTAGCATTGGTGTTTTCTAATTACAGACAGAGCCTTTATCCTCTTTTGGATGAGAAAGAGCGAGAAAGGAATGAGCCTGGCAGGCCGGAACCCTGTTTCCCCGCCCCCCAGCTGCCTGGGCTCCCAATGGCTGCTCCCAGCCACCTGAGCTCCAGGACCAGCCTGACACCCACCCAGCCACACTGTTTCACAACAAAAACTCAGCTTCTGCCGCCCCGCAGTTCTTGCTTCCCTACCCCACTCAGGGTCACCTTACCTGAGACCGACCCACTACCCCTCCACAGAAGCCCAGTTCAATCAATTCACACAGGCTCTCTTTGGAGTGACTCTCAGAGGTCCTGCTCAGAACCCTAAATTCAAGCTGGTTGTGGGTTCTTTCCCCAGGTTGTCATCATTTTACAAAAAAAAATTTTTTTTTCATTAAAATGACACCAGCCATCCAACGGGCAGATTGGAATATTTCTTTTTTCTTAGCCATGCCATTGAAGAAAAGCGAACAACTGTCAAATTTGACATGCAAATCCAATAACTTTTAAAGTGGTAGTTACAACAGCATAACAATAAAACATTGAATAAACTCCTCATAATAATCAAAAAGATGAAATCGTCTTATTTGACACACTCAACTTCCTTGCACATGCCAGGACCTCAGGTGAGAAACTGAGGGTTCGGACAGTTTCACATCCGGAACTCCAACATGTACCTTCTGAGTTCCATTCCTGGCTTCGTTTCTTTTGGTTTTTATTATTGTTGGGGCTTAGAGAACTTCGCACAGGTCTGGGAATGGTGGCAGCTACTCCTATGTGCAAGCCTAGATGACTAAAACCCCATCTCACACAGAAACCCAGAGCTATGCAAGCGCAGGGATCTCCTGCATCCACTTGAGGCTGGCATTTGATGACCAGCAGCCAGACACACCACCTTGTCCAGGCATGGCCCCATTTAGGACTGACACAGGGATGTACCCTCAAATGAGACTGCCTGATGGTCCAGTCAAAGGGTGGTTCATGGTCAGAACTCAAGAACTGGGTTAACCTCACTTCAGAAAGACCACATGTGCAAGGGGCAACATCCATGACTTGTCCCTAGATTGCACCTCCAACCCTGCCTCCCCTCTCTCCTTGTGTGCTGCTGCATCAAAACATTCGCCATAGATGCTGGGAATGGACCAGCATCTCAGGTTGGGTGGGAGCACATACTGGGAGCACGGAGCGTGAACAAGCCCACCCTGACCTGGGACGGCAAGCATGAAGACTCTCATGCTCCACCTCTTGTGTTCTCATGCCTGATCCTGAACCCTAGGGCACAATGGAAGGAAAAGCAGAGGACTAGACGGTCTCTGTTATAGGTTAAAAACTAGTGGTCAATTTGATGCCAGCTGGATTACATTGGCAGGGCGCTGGGCGTAGATTTCCACCTGAGGAAAGCTGCCAGCATAAACAGAGGCGTGGAGAAGGAGAAGCTATGCATTGAGGTATTGAGGTGTTGTGGGTTCTCCTACGAGTTGCTGTTTGAGTCATTGGTTCTCCTGGAGAAGCTCTGGTCCTCACATCTCACATTGCTTCCTGGGTCCGGAGGGGAAGATGTGTGCAGCTTGGTCTCCGGGATGAACTCGTCACGCTGGCTTCCTGGCATGTACTCGACTGTGCTTATCATCGGAGGAGCTCAGGGCCTCCGTGTCACTGAGGGTGGCTGTGGTGCTTTTCAGGACAGCCCTGGTCTTTGTTGTGGGTGTGACTTCTTGGCTCCCATGTAAAACCCTCAACCTACCAGCACAGCTCCCTCACCCCGCTGGCATAGACTTTGTGGCTATGTGACCTTTGGGCCTTCCCAGCACAGATCTGTAAAAGGGACTGGCGTGAGTCCTTCTTATGGGCTCTAGACCTCCAGACTCGTGGGAGGCATTGTCATGAGCTCTGGGTCTTCATCTGGACTCACGTGGGACATTGCTGTGGGATTCAGACTCTTGGCTAAGTATTCTGTCTTTAGTGTTGTGGATAGATTTCCTGCATTTTCTTGTGTTAACACTGGGTGATCATCATAAAAATATTATAGAGTCCATGTCCTGGTTCTAATTGTTCTCTGCACAACCCCTGACTACAACAGTGTCCAACTGCAGACCCAAGTCTCAGCCTGGCTCTCTCCACCCGTGCACAGTGCCTAAAGCAGGGAAGCTCGCCAGCCTGTTTGTGTTGATTGCGTTCATGTTTCCCCACTTCGCATTAGGCCCATCCTGCCCTGTTACAGACAGTGAAAGTGTCTCTCGAATGCAAGCCCATTTCTTTTCCCTTGACTACACTAAACCTCTTCATTTCTCTTCTCCTCTGCAGTTAGTAACTTGAGACTGTGTGAAACTAAATGATGGAGTTAACATAGCCTGGACAGCTGGCCATCCCACGCTCGGTGAGGAGTGGCCTTCACGACACAGGGACCGTTACACCCTGCATCACTTTCTATTTATGGTGCCATTTACATTTCAGGGTTGGGAACCCCGGAAGTAGGTGGGTCTGGATGCCCAAGGGGCACCATGATCGCCTTAAGTATGACCTCACCTGTCAAATGCTCCATCTCCCCACAGGCTTGGATGGATGAGCAAGAGGTTTATCTTGTTTATTAAAGCAGCAATGCTTTGCCTCCTCCAGCAACCCACTGAAATATTTATGGGTGAAATGATATGATTTATGGGATTTGCTTCAAAATAACACGCAAGGAGGGAGCTGCAGGGGGTTTGGAAGAGCTGGGCTTGGCCGCGGGAATCACCCCGCCCCGTGCCAGTGAGTAAAAAGACGTTCAGCGACAGGCTCTGTCTACCTGGCATCCACTCCAGCTTCTCCACCGTCAAATGCTGCGTGGGAAAGGGCAGGCTCAAATCAAGTAAACAACCCGAAAAAGGCACATTTCAAGATAAGTTCCAAGACGTGCTTGATGCCTCATCACTTGGTTCCTCCTTCTAGTCTCAATCGGAGGACACCCTTGTACTTTATCCTAAATCGTTATTCAAAGACAGTCCCTCCTGGACAGCACCTTTGAGTCCCTTAACCACACAGAGAGCTTTTCTTGAAGGCTAGCTGAGACCAAGAGCGATCCCACCGTTTTCCCGGTTTCATTTTCGCTGGGTTACCCTGCACCTCAGGGCTCAGACAAACGCAGAAAATCAGGCACCGATGATGGCCACCTTTGGGATTTTAATCTCTCCTGCAAAGTGTTCAAATTGCCTGGACAAAAACATTTTTCCCCTTTGACTCAGACCTACAAACACACTGCCATTTGGAGCCTTATCTTCAGTACCTCTGTTTACCAGCCCACAACAAATACCAACTTAGGAGCCTGTACCTTAGAGAAAGGAGCCGCTATACAAGCATGCAAAGCTAATTCTACTGAGTCACAGGAAAAGTCTCAGCCAACTCCCTTTGTGCTTTTCTCTCTACCCTTAGCTAACTGCTCCTCACCCACCTCCATGGTCTAGATAACTTTCTCTTCTTGCTCTAAAACTTTTCAGCCATGGGTTTTACTTTTTATATTGTGCATGCGTTTCCAACAAACACAATTTATACACAAACAAGGGGAATTTTAGCCAGGTAGTCCATACCTAAATATGCACGCAAACCACTTAACTTTGGAAAGCCTGGCCTATTTTCCACCATTACAGTCAGATTACAGGGAACTCAGAGCCCTGAGTCCAGTCCATGCCTAGACACCACCCAGAGCAGCATGGGCTGGCCCCACTTCGGGAGCAGTGACAGCAGAAACAGAACTCGTTTCTTCACTTCTTTTCAGTGGCCCTGAGGGTGAGAGGACTCTTAGAAGAACTATTCAATGGGAGAAAATCACCAGCTCAGTGTCCCATGTGTTCAAACTCAGAGCAGAACAAAGGTGGGAAGAGACATAGAGACAAAGCTGCCCCTCCTGGGAAATCTCATCTTCTTTCCTCCTGGTTGTCACCTAGTGTGTGGTTCATTCATCAGAGTGGCAATTGGAGAAACTGGAACAGAATCTGGAGCTGAAATCTGCTGTGAGATGATCGTTGGAAATTGTACACCTCATCCCGAGAGGACAGGATTGAGAGGATCATATTCACGAATCCCATGGGAAGGGAGATTGGGAGCGTCACACACATGATCTCATGATAATCTTCTCAACATTGTTTTAATACAGTGCTCAGTATCCCACCCACCAGTGACAGGCACAGATGGACAAGAAGAAACGTGATCACTGCCTGAAGTCTCGCTCATCCACCCTCTCATGCTTTGTATCTAGGCGTCTCCCAAACCCCACATGCTCACAGTGCTGCTTCTGAAAGCTGGTTCCACTGTGAGGGCATTAGAGCTGACCTGCTGTTAGGAGGCGGGCCTGGCTGGAAGAGCCAGCCCACTGGGACACAGCCTGAGGGGTACACACTCTCCCTTGTCTGCACCTCGCTTGGCTCTCTTGGCTTCCTGTCCAGCATACTATGAGGAGCTCTCTTACTCTACCTTGGAGTCAGCCAAATACAGGCTGAAACCTCTATAAACTGTGAGCCAAAATAAACCTCTCCTTTCTCAACTTGTGTATTTCAGGCATTTTGCCTCCGCACCAAGGGAAGTAATTAAGACAGGCCTCGAGTTTCAACCCACTCCAACTTAGTAATAACTTCTATCTTGGCTTCCAAAGAACTGCCAAGTCCTCAGGACATGGGCTTGAACTGTCAGTGAGCAGGAGAAAATTAGACTTCTAATATCGCAAAAAAGTAAGTGCTGCTGAGAACACTGCAACAGTGTCCAGCAGTCTCTATGGCAAGGGACACCTTCATTCCCTCCGAGGGTCCTGGGCCACTTTCCCAAGGGAAACCAAGCAGCCAGGGTAAGCCTGCCCCTCTCCCATGCTCCAGTAGCCTCCTTTGTAGGTCACTCCAGGCCCTGGCAGCCCCTTCCATCTGGCCATCTGTGGGGACAGGGACATGCAAGCAATATATAAATCTAGTCTTCTCAGAGAAGCAACATAACTCCAAGAAAGAGCCAGTTGTATCTAGGTCATAATATAGGAGACGGTCTTCCTGCTCCTGCATAAACTCAACTGGCAAAGGAGGTTGAACATTTTGTCTGTATTTTTTTTTTAAAGATGTGATCGTTAAGATTCAAAAAATTAGGTCATGTGTTAAGTTTTAACACTACATCTCAACAAAGGGTGTGACGCATAGTAGGCATTCGATTGACATTTAGTCAGTGAATGAGCAAATGAAAATAATCAGGGAAAGACATCAGACCTAACTCTCTTCTCCAGATCTCTTCTTCTCTAAGGGAGGACTAAGTATAAGCTATGGCCAGTCTGGAATCCTTTTATCACAGTGAATTCCTCTGGCCCAAGAAAAGTACTTCCAAAGCACTTGCAGACTGTACCTCGAAGGCGGTTCCTGTTTTCAGCCCTGCTGTCTGGAGCCCGCTCCCACCGGGAGCCTTGCATGGGCCTCCAGAAAATGACCAAGCTGCCCAAGTAGATAATCCTTTCCTTTCTTCCAACCAAGCTCTCCAGGAGCTGCGAAGGCACGCTTCCCACGTGTGTCCCCCACCTAAGAAGTGGGAGCTTCCTGGCCAACAGACGGCTGGCACTCGGGCACCTTCACTGTCCTCGGAAAGGAGAATCTGACGCTGGCCTCCTCAGAGGCTTATTTCTAAGCTGGAGATGGAGACGGGCTCCAAGGTACTGAAACTCCTAGTGAACCAGGCACTGATTCCAGTGCCAGCCCAGCTTCCCCCAGGCCCTCACTGGGGCAATCGGGGTGGGTGGAAAGCTGGGGCATTTCCGGTGTTCTGGAGCTGGAAGGGCCCCAGGAATGCTGCACCATGCACTTCCATTTTCAGACAATGTCCCGCTGTGTTGCTAGATCCTGGTTATTGCCCCCTGTGGGGGGCAGGAGGGGACCAGACCCTCACGGTGCAGGTGGCGTCCTGTGTCTCTGAGCATCACTTGGGAAGTCACCGACTGTCAGACAGTCCTGGCGTTGCCTCCGGCCCGGCCCACTGGCCACTCCCTGTCACTCAGTGCCCTGCTTCCGTCCTCTGGGCTCTCTGCTGGCAGAGGGCTCAGCGGAATCTGCCTCTGCCTGTCTTTCTCTTCTCTTTCCACTATCTTCAGATGTCTGGCCTTCTCTGCCACCCACCACCCGAGCTGTCAGGGAACAATGTCACACGATGTCCTCACAGGTTAATGTGGGTGAATTATGCACAATGAGTGCCCACTCATACATGCGGAGACTTCTTTCCCTTTTGAAAACCGTCATTTTATATTTCTTTTAATGGAAGTATTTTCATTCCTGACTCACGCGCTCTGCGGTCGTGTTTCTTGCGGTCCAGATGGAGAGGGTGCATTTTAGATCTGTCTTGTCTCTGAAAATGAAACTGGATCCTCACACTGAGTCTGATGGTTTCTTTATGTTTTATCTTGTTTCGAGGGAAAAACATTCTTTCCTGGGCTCAGAAGGGGATCCACGGGTCGTGAGGATGGCTGTGTGTTTGTCACTTTACTTCTCTATGTGCTTTTTGGTCTGTTTCGGTAGCTTCGTTAGCTGATTTTTACTCTAATAACGGACTTCACCTTTGTATCTGGTCCCCTCCAGATGGCTCTCACTTCTCACCATACACACCAGGGTCCCAGGCAGGCAAACTCTCTCATGGCTTCAGATGTCCAGCCGTGAGGGAAGCAGGAGTCACTAGCCCCCTTCTTCCTGCCACAGGGTGGCACAGTGCCACCAAACTCCCAGACACAGCCTGGATGGCCTGACCGGCGAGAGAACGTGGCTGTGGCAGAGGGAGGCAGCCCTTCTCAGTGACAGTGCCACCTGCCCTCTGGGGTCAGGCTTTGCATGGTAGAGGGTGTGGTCACCACATCGTCAGGAAACGGGAGCAGGAGCAGGACACGGCCTCATAGTCTCAGAGCTGGCCATCATCATTTGTTGACTCCTATGTCTTTTGTAAAAGGGTGGTAGTTTGGGATCTTCGCTTTTAAACCACGCATCCATGAGCACAAGTGCATGTATCCCTATGTGTACAAATCGCATCAGTTGAGACGGCTGGAAGGGTGCACTCTGACAGTGGGCATCTTTGTCTTCTTCCCAGTCCTAAAGGGGGATGTGACTGTGCCATCGGCTTTGGGTGGGAGACACTTACAGAGGTCACAGTGTGAAGTGCAGAAAGCCCGGCACAGACAGACAAGTACCACAGGATCTCACACATGTGTGCAAGGTGAGGGTTATAGAGATCTCTTTCTCATCCTTGTCACAGGCTGGGAAGTTTATATTTGCAATCCCATGGAAAAATTACGAGTTAACTAGTGAGTTAACTAGTGAGTCAGTCTCAGTCTACCTCCTCCGGGACAACCCACCGGTTAATTTGGGTGAATGATCTTCACAATGAGTGCCCATTCCTACATGTGAAAATAGAGACACTAAGACATGTTTATAATTACGGAGAGCCAAAGGGTCCTAAACCCAGCCAGGGTGAAGGTTCATCAGAAAGAAGGCCTCCACCAGGGCCTAGCCCAGATTTTATTAATTTGTGAAGTAAGGAGGGGACTGAGGGTGAGCGAGTGTGAGAAGGGTGGGAAGTGGTGAGCCCTGTGACCTGGGCTGGGCAGCGACCTGAGAGCACCTCTGCAGTACACAGAGGGAAGCGTGTGCAGAAAATCAATGGCACAACACAACTGAGGTAGCATTTAACATGGAGGGGCAGTGCCTCAGCTCTGGTGTGCAAACTTCTGTGCCCTGGGAAGTCACAGCCTCCACCTCAAGGCTCAAACCCAGGTGACAGCCCTGGAGCTGTGTCTCTCCCTTCCACTGGGCTCAGCCATGTTTTGATGATAGTCACAGGACAGGGAAAGAGCCACTGTCACTGGTTTCAAAGCTGACACATCAGCACCTCACCTAGGCCATTTCCATTGCGTAGAGACAATTGCAAGGAAAAGGAAATGGCTCAGCCAGCTCTGTACATGTCAGTATCTGGAGACAGGAGCAGGTTTAGCCAAAATGGAGAGAGGTGCTCTTTGTTCAAGGAGAATTGTCCAGGGGTCCCCCATAAAGGGAGGACAGTAGATACCAGAGACTGGGACAGGTAGGAAAAGAGGGGTGGGGAAGGTGGATTGATACTGAATTCGGATAGGAGTGAGACACACTGATGTGCTAATGCACAGTGGAATAAGAGAACTGTGATGTGCTGTGTGCTTCAAAAAGCGAAAAGAAAGCGTTGAAATGTTTTTACCATAGAAAAGTGATGAGATGAATATGTTTATCCTAATTTAAACTTTACACAATGTGTACATGTATCAAAACATCACATCACCCCAACAATATGTAAAATTCTGGTGTTTTCAATAGTCAACTAAAATAAATTTTAAAAAGGCCTTTATCATATTGAGGAAGGTTCTTTCTAGTCTTAGTTTTCCAAAATTGTTATTACTATAAGCAAGTATTAAATATTATCAGTAGGCTTTTTCTGTATTTATTAATATGTTTTCTGTCTTGTTAAGAAATGCGGTAAATCACATTGATTTATTTTCTGATATAATGTTCACCTTTAAATTCACAAATTAAAAAGCAGGGGCCTAGGACACCTGCTTCCAACCAGGATGCAGAAATAGTTTGTGGGCAGAGCAGGGCTCTTTCTGAAGGGCTGGAAAAGGAAGAGAGACAGAGACAGAGAGAGATTAGTTTAGAATTTGAAGAACCAAAACCCCTGAAGAAAGAGAGGAAGAGGTGAGCTGGCCAAGTTTCACTAGGAGAAGCAGCCAACTCCTGACACACACACGTGGCAGAGAACCCCTGATACACAACAGAGGAAACTGCAGAGGTTTTGGCAAGCTGGGGGGGAAAAAACAGGTTAAAAGTAAATGGATTGAAAAAGATAAAGCAGGCAAAAACAAACCAAGAGAAGGCTGATATCCCCATACCAGATATCAACACCTATCAGAAGCTACAGTAATTAAGATAGTATAGTGTTAGTATAAGGACGACAATCAAACCAATGGAACAAAATAGACAATCCAGAGGCAGCCTGACCCATACTCAGTAACCTGGTGTAGGACAAAAATGCCTGCAACACAGGAGAGAAATGTGGATCTTTTCAGTAATTTGTACTGGACTAACTATGTGTCTGTAAGGAAAAGAAACTAAATCTTAAAGTCTATCGCATGCTAAATGTGACCAAAAAATTCCAGACGAAGTATACAATTAGACAAGAATGATAAAGCAGTGTTATTCTTTGAAGAAAACAGAATATTTTTATGACATTTGAATAGGGAAAGCATTTTAATTAGGGCATTAAAAGTACCCATCCTGAAGAGAAAAGATTGATAAGTTTGATTGCATTAAAATTGAAAATTTCTGTTCATCACAAGAACAGTGTGAAAAGGCGGCCCACAAATTGGAATGCAACTTTACAATCCACCTATCTGGAAAATGGATTTATATCTAGATGCATAAGGGCTCCTTAACGGAAAAATGGCACATATGCCATAAAAATGTAAAATGGATCGGAGAGGTTACCACACAAAAAGGGACACCCACTGACCAGTGGTCCATGGGAAGGTAACTTGGAAAAGGTAAACTAGAACCATACTGTGAATTGTCATACAACCTCAGAATGGTTAAAACAGAGCAGAGACCTAATGCCAAATCTTGACAGAGCTGTAGAAAAACTTTAACTCTCATACAGTTAGTTGAGAGGTGAACAAAAAACATGCAAATTCATTGAAGAACTAGTTAACAGGATCCCCTAAATTCAAACAGTTTTATGCACTGTGGCCCAAAAATTCTACTCTTAGATACATATACAAAACAAATGTATGAATGTATTCATAAAAAAATAGGTAAAAGAACATTACAAAGAGAATCATATTTACTAAAATATGGCAGTAACTGTAACATTCAAAAATGATTTAGAAGAGAAATGTGTTGCCTGTACAGTGGGCATGCAATAATTATGTTTGTGTGTATTAATGGACAAGCTTTACATGTACAATGCCTAAAGGATTGACTGATATGCAGCTTCTGTGCCCTGGGAAGTCACAGCCTCCATATCAAGGCTCAAACCCAGCTGACAGACCTGCAGCAGTGTCTCTCCCTTCCTCTGGGTTCAGCCATGTTTCAATGATAGTCTCGGGACAGGGAAAGAGCCACTGTCACTGTCACTGTCACTCATCCCTGGAGTCCTAGGTAAGGGGACTCTGGACTTGTCCTCCTCCATCTGTTCCCTGCACAGTTCTTTGTTCAATTTTACAGAAAGCTTTCAGCCCCTGATTTACTCCAAAGAAGGTGTCTCTAGTAGGAAACTTCTTAGCAGAGCTCTTGATAGTGGAATATGTCTTGCAATAGGGAAAACTCTCTTCATCTCAAGAGTATGATCTCCTCAGGAAGTTGCAGTTTCATTACTAGGTCAGCCCAAGATAAATACCAGGGAGAGGGAAGTTCTTTGAGAACTGAACTGAGGCTGCTTCGGAGATCTCCTGAGCGAGACACCGTGACTACAAAACGGCTGACATGGCCACAGAGCTGATGGAGCGCACTGTCTCAGTAAGCACAGCTGCTCTCCATTTGGTTAATGATAGCCCATCTCAAATTTGGTGTATGCAAACAAAAGAGCCAGCCGGCCCAGCTCCATATGACTTGCTCACAGCGGTCTCCAAGCTACAGGCTGCCAGGCAAAGTCTGATGGAAGCAGAACTGTGTCCCTCACATCCGATGTGACAAGACTGGACTTGGTGAGAGGTGGATTCCAGTCTCCCCAAAACTGATCATCTCTATGTACACTGTGAACGCACTCAGGTCAATGAGCCAGCTGAGCTGTCCTGACATATGCTAAGCTCAATCTCATAGTCACTAGCACCACTCAACTAAACCTGGATTTTGGTGACAGTTCATACAGGGAAAGGGTCACAGAAGTACACAGCAAGGGCTGCACCAGTGCCAGTGCCAAAGCAGGAGCAGAAAGAAAAGAATAAAAACCAGGAGAAAAACCACAGGCTACTGGCCCATGAGGCTAAGGTAAATTTGTTCAATTCATGCCACTAGAGATGGTTTTCTTGGACTTCCCTCTTTTATTTCAATCCTATTTGCCTCCACTCCAATGTCAACCAACTCAATAATCCCCACTTGGAAGAAAATGTATTCTCTCAAAAATCCATTAATTCATCGCCCCTGAGAAGCATTCCTTGGGTTTTTTTGTTTGTTTGTTTGTTTGTTTGTTTTGTTTTGTTTTTTTGGCATTTGTCTTGTCCATCTCCTTATCTCCCACTGTGCTTTAGTCACACTCAAAACAGACAAGAAAGAACTCAAGAAACCAGTTCCCCAGAGATCCACTCTCTAGTAAAGGCTTCAATCTTTACCCTCTGATAAAATCTAGTTGGCAAACTGTCACCTGCCTCTTTAAATCCTTCACAAGGATGAGGGACAACACATCTCCCGTCTCTGGGTCAAAGCTCTCATAAAATCTCCTGAGAATGCTTAGCACAGTGCAACTTCTGTAATTGAAGCCTAGAAAAACTTTGTTGTGCAAAACATCCCCTATTAGCATAGGAGTTTTGTCTGCCCTGTTTGGGGGCCGGCACAGTCCTGGAACTTGGTGGGCACTTAGATACTAACTTACTGAATAAACAGGCTGTTCTTCTGCAAGAAAAGATACAGCCTGTGGTTCCACACTTGCAGGCTGAAACTAAACTGTGTGTGTGTGGGTGGGTGGGTGGGTGTGTGTGTTGGCAAAAAGAGAAAGTGAAAAAAGGTGGGAGACGGGAAGAGGGGAGAGGAGGAAGAGAGGAAAGGAGAGAAAGAGGGGAGAAAGGGAGTGGAGGGGAGAGGAGACATGAAATTCAGAATCGCCTCACCTCACTCCTGAAGCACCTGCTTTAACATCGTCATCCCTCAGACAACTCACCTCGGTAGAAGACTCTTCCATCAGCATCACATGATGAAAATTAAGAGACAAACTGAATTTTGCTCTGTGTTCCATGACACATCGCTCCTGAAGAGGAGAGCAAAATAAAGGTGAAATACCAGTTCACCTCAAGAACAGGGTTCTCGGCAGAGCTTTAGCCCAGCCACTGCTGCCAGATGTCCCCTGAGGTGCTGAGGTCCTAGAAGTCATTAGTCCAAGTTTAGTCATTAAACCTAGGACCTAGGATGCATCTCCAAATAGAAAACCACCACTCAAGAGATTAAATCCAAACCCGGGTTCAGTTTAAATTCATTTTGCATATTTGGAATTCTTACAGTGAAATTTTATTAAATATAATACTAACTATGGTACCATTGTTGACTATGGCGAAAATTTTTATATCATAGAAACCATTCAACACCTGGTCATTCTCTGAAGAGAAAGAAAACAACAGCGTAACAGTTATAACACAAGCCCCCAAATCCACAGCCTGACATTCAAAGCCATCAAGATAAAATTTCTAATTCACCTTTCCAGCTCATTTATGAATGCTTGCACATACCACTTGGAAGTACCTGACATTCCACCATAGAGATTATTCATTGTTACCTGTCACCCTTTACTGCATGCCATAATTTTAATCTGGAGATCTACTTCCTCCCAGTTCTCTATGACCAAGTTTCACCAAGGCCCACCTTGAATTCTATCTCCTTTCAGAAGATAGTTCCTGTCACTCCCCCAAAATACTAATTTCTCACACATCTTCTAAACCCTATATCTAGACAGTCATTCACCAAACTCTATCATATAAAAAATAATAACAACATAAAAAGTCTACTAGCACATATTCAAACTCAATTATTTTCAGACACAACATTAAATACTTAATAAATCATTGAATGATTTTATTAACAATTTTCATATACTTTTCCCCCTAATCCCTATTGGTAACTTTCAGTCTAAATCATCTTTCTTTTCTATAATTCTTAGGCTTATGACTAGTAAATGATCAATAAATTGAATATGAAGGAATTAATGTAGCCATAAATGAACATATAAATGAATGAATAAATAAATGAATGAAGCAAAATGACCTCTGTTTATAGACAGAATTTCTATAGACCCTTGGGCTTAATTCCCAGATTTATATTTATATTTTTTGAGTCTCTTTTCATTCTAGATGAAATTCCAGACCATCACATAGAAAATCACAAAATGCCTGCAGCTTTGATGGACAAATGAAGAATATTTTATGTAGAATCATAAAGAGGTCTCCTACCATTTATTTCTCTAAACTATGCTCACCTGCTAACCAGACCAGAAAACACTACAAGAAGCCCCTCCTATTCCTCTCTTGGCTCATCCTCTCTGGTTACAGCACCCAGAATCTTTATGCATTACCTCTCCATAGGAAAAGATTAATAATACAAACGCAAACAAGGGTAAATGCACCCCTCTCTAAGAGCTCTTACAAAACTTAACAAGACTCACTCACTGAAATGGAACTAAAGGAGTAATTTCAAACATCAATTAGGAGAGAAGAAGGTTTGACCAGAATTCATCACATGCCAGATCTCTCTCCAATCTTCTTCTATGTTATCTTATTTAATTTTCACAATAATCTTATTAAATATGTTTAGAACTAATATTAATTGTTTAAATAATATAAACATTTTTATAGCTTTTCAAGAATTCTGTATCTCTTAATGTTCCCACCAACACTGTGTAAGAAGTACATTTACCACCATTTAAAGTGATTAGAAAACTGTGGTAAAGAAACTAAATACTTTTCTCGAATCCAAAGCACATAAGGGAGCAGAGCCAGCACTCAAACCTGGTCCTTAGAAACGCATGCCACACCTTCTAAGGGTGCAGTTTCCCAAACCTGCGTGTCCTCAGAATGGAGGAAAGACCAGAGTCGTGCTCAGTAAATAGAAAAGCTAGATTTCTAGTCTGGTATTTTATTCCGAAGTCCATTCCCTCTCCTGAATGTCACTTCGGTTCCGCTGAGGGGCCGTGGCAGCACGGGTGGCCTTTATGGAATTTCTTGACTCACAGTACAGCATGTGTTCTGAGCAAGACGTCTCCGAGAACACGGGTACGCCAACCACTCCCGGCTCTGGCTATTACTGTCCATGGTGCTGAATTCGAAGACCTGTATAACTGACATGAAGAAACACTGACAAGCAATTTGAACCTTGATAATAAAGTGTTGTGGGGACTACCTGAGCCTGATCATTAAGAATCAGTGAAATGTTTCCCCAACTTTAAGCTCATAGTCTCCTTTCTCAAAATCTACAAACTGGACAGGATAAAACAAATGAGATTTATTGGATCTTGTCAATTTATAATTCCAAAGATTCTGCTATCTGGGAATAGGTCTATGAAAAGGGAACAGAAAGAAGAATATTCTGGAAACATCAACAAAGTTCAAATAAAAGGAATCAGCGATTACAGATCTGCAAGTGTTTTCAAAGCCACAGCACTGGGCCTGTGGAGCATGCTGGGTCTTATGTTGGGAACAAAAGCTGGAGACAGAGTATGTCTTTATATCTGGCATGGAATTGATTTTCAAGCCATAAAAATGTTAGTTAAGGAAACACTGACACAAACTAGGGCAGGGTGGAGAGAAAAGACATTGGAAAATAGCCACTGCAATTGCAGGCTTATAGAAATGGAATTAAAGTTAAGAGAAGGAAGGTAATCTATTGCTGTCCAGAAACTGGCAAACAGCACAGCCACTGTATTGCTATAGTGGCAGTGACCTGCTGTGTTCATTTGTCTCTGAGCTGTCTGACCTAGGAGCTGGGTGATTTATCTACTTTCCACAGCTCCAACTGGGCCAGGTCAGGAGTATAACTTAGAGAAATGGGTAGGGTGGAGGCAGTGGCATTCAAGCCCCATGCCAATGAACTCTACACATCGTGTATTAGAGGGTGTGCTCATAAATCAACCTATATCATACATTTATTTTACACCTACCATAAGCAAATCTCTGTGCCAGAGAGCTGCTAGTGAAAAATTGAGAAGACCAGAACCATTGGCCTTGAAGAGCTTATAATCTAGTAGCAAAATTAGGCATGAGGAAAACAGATTGACCATATAGGCTGGACCATGGATAGAGACAAGAGCTATCAGAAGACAGAGAAAGACTGTTACCCTTCACTGTTAAACAATGATTCTGAGAGCAGATAGCACCTCAGCCAGGATTAAACAACAGGCAGGATCTGTACAGTCAGAGAATTAAACACATGGAAGTGAGCATTTTAAGACGATGATGAAATCAATGAGGTCTAAGAGACAAAAGTGGGTCAGTTATATTTTGATGAGAGCAATACTGCCTATCCAATGCCAACTTCCTTTCTTAGCACTTAGATCCAAGGAAGACAGTTCCCAAAAATCCCCACAGAAAGGAAGAGAGCTGAATCTTCAGAAAACATGCAGGGTTCCATACATCAGCACTTGGATGAACCACTTCTATCAACAAATTAAATGACTTTCAATGTTAAATTAACTTTGGAATTTCTGGCCACCATAGGTTATTCCACATCCAGACCAAGTAATCTCCTCTGGTTATCTGCAAAGTTTACCAGGAGCATGCATCTTCTTTAAGTGAGCCTGTTCTCATTCTGGGAACTAAACAAACCAGGCATGCAGGCCAATTTTGGAAAAACAAAAAACATGGACAATCCACATGGATTCTTAGAAGGTAATAAAAATAGTATGTTGCCTGCCATCTGTGACCTCATGGCACTCTTGACATTCTAACTTTGCCTGTCACATTCTCATAGTGAGATGAATTCCTTCATGGAGCAGCTACTACCAAATAACAATTTGCAAAATCAAAAAAAAAAAAACAGACTAAGGGAGAGTCAAGTAAAAGGAAGAAAACATTCTGCTTCTAATTCTAGACCTATTTCTATAAAATGTATCTAATTTTTAATCCTAGCTCATGGGATTAAATAAAGATGATGCCTCTCAGAATTGAGAGTTTTAAAACAACAGCATCGCATCACAACGAGAGGACCTTGGGTATACGGAGGGACAGCAGGGGTATATAGGCTCTGTGGTGTTGCAAACATGCCTGTTACTATGGCCCCGTCTCACTCTGGCCCAATCCATTCTGAGAAAGGCCAAAGAGTAACACATTTTCAGGCAGATAGAGCCAAAGCAAAGACAAGCAAATCAAAAGTTATCTAGCAATTTGGTCTTATTCAATTAAAGAAAATTTTAGGAAAAATACAAATTTTGCTTAAAGAAGAGAGCACACGTGGACATATTGATACCTGGCCAGCCCACACCACTGAGAACATGGTGGGAACCATGCCTGAGACCTCCCAGGTGCCAGCTGCTAAAGCACCTGTGTGCGTGAACCACAGGTTCATTATACGTCAGCACCTGTAACACTTCAAATCTAAGACCCCCTGATCCCTCGACCTTGGCCAACAGTCCTGTGCGCATTCTCCTTCTACATTTCTGTCCAGCGCGTCCCAGCGGTCTTTGGTGGTCATGCCCTTTCCTCGTCCTTCTTGATGGTAGGTGTTCCCCTGAAACCTTGCATACAGCTCCCCTTTTACTCACTTCTCATATTGGACCTAATACAATACTGAGAGATTGGACAGAGAGGCAGAGAGATTGCATTTAATTTCAGCATCCCCTAGTAACGAGTCTACTAATGTTACGCAATGTGCTTAGGTTCTCTCACACTGTTACCTTACCACTAAAATACAAGTGATAAAGCCTTCTCAGCTTACATCATCTCACGTGATAATGTAAGGAAGGCTTTGAAGATTCTAAAGAGCTCTCTAAGGTAAAATGAGTGAATAGAATCTTCTCACGTGAGCTGTGTTCCCTTAGGGCCCTTGCTTCACCCCTCTTTCCTGACTTAACTCCTGTGTGATCCCCACACTGTCTCCCTCTCCACCCACCACTTAATCCCCACTTTGTCACTCAAAGACAACCATAAGAAATTCTTTCATTTAGGACATGGGTTAGATGGAACCTTGGGCCAAACTCAGATAAGCTGGGGTAACTAACTACTCTGCTGTGATACCAAGAAACAGCTCAGTATTGTATTTAAACACGAAGACCCCAGAGCTGTGTCTCTTGACATTCACCTACATTATATGCACTTTGTCCTTAAGTAAATTACTTGACCTTCCTATACTTTAAATTCCTCAGCTTAAAACAAGGATTTTAGTAACAGTATCCACCTCCAGAGGTCTTGTGATTTTTACATGAAATAGAACATATTAATTATCTGAGACATGATAAATATACAATAAATATTTTATTTCATTTCACATAGTATAGGCAAGAACTCAATCATACAATAAATAGTAAAGAATTAATTGGGAGTCAATTTGTCTTAGGAATGAGGAGGGACAAAGAGAATGTAGGTCAATATACGAGACCCAACTATGAAATATAAGAAGAAAATAAATGATAGTGGTAATCCCACAGTAGAAAAATATAAGGGTGCTGTGAGGAAACACAGGAAGAGCATCCGGTAATGGTAGGAGATGAGAAAAAGTAACAAGATATAACGAGTTGGTTTTGTCACCACCAAACCCCCAAATTCTTAGGTTGAGGCCTCCACTCCTGGGATCTGAGAGTATGGTTTATATTAGACACAGGATCTTGAAGAGGTAAGAAGTTGAAATAAGGACTCACAGGCGGGTCCCAATCTAATATAACTGGCTTGCCTACCCAAAGAAGAGAGTGGACACAGACACACAAAGGGAAACCGTGTGAGAGACATGTACACGTGGGAAGAGATCAAACCTGCCAGCCCCTCCGCGTCAGACCTCCAGGCAATGAAATATCTGTGGTTTAGGCCATGCACCCTGTGGCTCTCATGAAGGCAGGCCAGCGAGCCACAACATGGGGTGAGGCCACAGAAGGCCTTAGAGACAGGCAAGAGTGCATCTGAGACTGCAGCATGAGGCTCACTCAGGCAAAGACAGAGCACAGGAGGCCAAATGAGAAGGACCACAGCCACTACCTGATGCAACCTTGCAACTGTGCACACCCTGGATTCTTTGGGAGAATATTTATGTCCGCATTAACTTCTTTGTCCTCACAGCAGCCTTAAGCTGATGGGACCCATCTGTTTCCTAGTGATCCCTGTGTTACAGAGATCAAAACTAAGTCCCAGAGAGATACATGAAAAGGGCTGGCATGGAGCTGAACTTGTCTTAATCAAACTATATTAGTGCCAGCGTGAAGATATTAGCGGAGGAACAACAAAGCCCATCTCTTTGTATTTGGTGAACACAGTTTAGCTTTATTGATGTCACAGAACAGGGAAAAAGGTAAATTCCCAGTGTAGTCTTGTAACATGAGAAAATAGCAAAACCATAGGAGAACGCCAGTTTGGAGGAACATAACAAGGGTCCAATTTGAAACACACAGAGAGAATGGTTGTATGTGAGCTGACAGATGAGTTAGGCAGGAGAGAAAGATGGAAATAGGACATGACAGACACTTCGGAGGAGTTGCGGATGGTGGCTGAACTTCGTGAAATTCCCTGTCCTTTGAGGAAGGGGAGAGAGTGACTGGTGAACCAAAATAACTCTCTCAGTCCTTAAGCGTCTTCAGTCGTGATTTAATCCATCCAGACCCACAAGCAACGTGTCTTCCAGAAGGATGAGGAAGGTAAGCCCCAGCTGAGCGCTCTGAAAATGAGCCAGCACTGAAAAGGGGCTTCCCACATCTCCCTTGGGGACAGACGACAGGTGTTTTGCTGTTGTGACACTTTCTAGTGATGGGACAGTAGGTAATTTAGCTAAGTCAGGACTCTTTAAGCTTTACCTAAGTTTCCTTATCTATAAGATGGGGCTTCATTTACTATAAGTGTTAAAGATCAAAGAATTAGAGGCACAGGCACAGGAAAGGGGCAAGGTAAGCAGTAGGTCCTTATCTAGCATTTCAGAGTGGGGAGAATGGAGCTACTGTTCATCTGGAGGCTGTGGAATGGTTTAGAAGCATAGAATTGCCTTCTCGCCCTGAACTGTCTGCCACACAAATGCATCCACAGCCATGAGCTCCCCCGAAAAAGACAGCTGCCGGCGCCCGTACTCGCCCTTCTCGTTCCTGACATGAGCTAGCTGAAGTCTGAGGTACCCAGTCATGTCAAGTAGATGTATCTGAGCCTTCACAGAAAGTTTCTAATAAGAGTCCCAAAGATTCATTTGGTGATGGGAGGCATCTGTCCTTGCATGCACCTGCAGACATGATGGACAACGGGCCTCAGACTCGTTACAGAGCACTGAAACACAACTACGCCTCTGAGCAAAGCTGGGGTACAAAATCACAATCCCACGCCAAACCGCCTGATTCTGGGTTTATTGTTTTTCTCTATCATTTTCTTGTCTTCAATTTCTGGTCTAATTTTTATTATCTCTTTTGCTGCTTGCTCTAAATTTCAATTGCTCTTCTTTTTTCTAGTTTTCTAAGCTATGAACCTAGATTATTGATTTAAGTTCTTTATTCTTGTCTAATATATGCACTTAATGCTACAAACTTCCATCTCGGCATCTCTTTCACTCTTATCCTACAAATTTTGGTGAGGTATATTTTCATTTAGTTTAAAACAATTGTTAATTTCTCTTGAGAATTCTTTTGCCCATGTTATTTGGAAATGTTTTCATTTAACTTTTGGATATTTGAGTGTTTCCCAGCTATTTTTTCTGTTATCGATTTCTAGTTCAATCTTACAGTGATCTATCTGAACACATGCTCAGTGTGAATTTAATGCTTTTAAATTTGTTAATATATGCTCTATACTCCTCAATGTAGTCTGTTTGATGAATGTTTCACATGCATTTGAGAAAGATCTAGGTAGCATTCTTGTTGGATGAACTCTTCTATTAATGCCGGTTTGATCAAGTTGATTGATGGTGCTGTTCAGGTCAACTATATCCTTACTAATTTTCAGCCTGCTTGATCTCTAAATTACCAAAAGATTTGGTGTGTAAGAAAGTTTCCAACTGCACGATTTGCCCGTTACTCTTTACAGTTCTATTAGTTTTGCCTCGCGTATGTTGGTATGTTGTTAGTAAGGATTTTTCCAATTTTTCCAATTTTTATTTTTACCAGTGCATGTTTTCAATACATAAGGATCACATTCTTTGCAGTGAGTTGATATAGGTAGAAAACACATCGCAGCTCTTTTTAAATCCCCTTTCCTTTCCCTTCTTCCCCCTTCCCTTCCTCTTTTGTTTCCGCTCCCATGTGCAAAAGTTCCAGATTCCTGTTTCTTCATTGTGCTCTCGGTTTATACTGTGGGTTTCTCGTCTAAGAGTAACCATGTGATATTTAGCCTGCGCGTCTGATTTATTTTACTTCACATTATGGTCTCAAGGTGTGCATCTATTTCCCTACAGGTGACTCACAGAATCAACCCCTTTGTCATTACACAATGTCTCTCTCTGTTCCTGAAAACAGTCCTTGTTTTGTAGTCGGCTTTGAAATTATAGTCACTCCAGTGGTCTTTGACGGGCATTATATGGTATACGTAACATAATACATAATATATCTTTCTCCATTCCATTTTTTTCTGCTTTCAACATGGCTGAATTATTACATTTAAAGTGATTTTCTAAAGACAGAATATCCTCATGTATGGTGTTGTTATCTATCTGACCAGCTCTGTCTCAGTATATTTTGGACGCTGCCATTTAAAGTGATCATTAATGCCAGTGGATTCAGGTTTACCATTGAGCTGTTCTATTTCTCTTTGTTCCATCTTTTCGTGTTGGCTAATTTTAATTGAGGTTGCTGCATGATTCAGTTTTGTCTCCTTTTGAGCATATCAGTTATTATTTAAAAGTTATTGGTTGCCCTAAAGTTCAAGATGTACTCTTCTAACTGATCTAAGCCCACCTTCAAGTAACAGCATACAACTCCACATTTAGTGAAGGTATTTTATAAGAATTTTGCTTTTCTGTCTCTTTAGATATGACTTTTACTCACTTCAATTCATTCATAAAACATAATCATCTAATAAAACTTTCCTATTATTATTTCAACATACATTTCTCTTTGAGATCAATTAAGAACAAAGGACATAAAGATTTTGTAATTTTCTGGCCTGTATAATTCTTTTATTCCAAAAAAAATAGCTTTCCATTTTTTTGCAGGGAAGATCTATTAATGATAAATTCCCCTGGTTTTCTGTTGGTCTGGGCAAGTGTTTATGTCTCCATCAGTTTTAAAGGATAAGGGCCAGGCATATAGCTCTGTGTCAGAGCACGTGCCCCGCAAGCACAAGGTCCTCAGTTCGAGTCCTTGTACCAAAGCAACGATAACAAAAAAAGCCACTTAATATATAATTTAAAGGACAGCTTTTCTAGGTATAGAACTGTAAGTTGGTGGTTTTTGTCTTTAAATATTCTAACTCCACTCTTTCTTTGTTTCCATGATTTCTGACAATGCATCGGCCCCAAGCTTTATCTGTATTCTTTTACAGGTAAGTGCTTTATTTCTTCTGATTTTTTTTAAGACTTTTCCCATCTTTGCTTTTCCTGCAGCTTGAATACATACCTATGTGCCAATTTTTAATTATTTATCCTGCCTGATGTTGTCTGGGCTTCCTGGGTGGTATGATTTATTATCTACCATTAATTTTGAAAACTTCTTAACCATTTTTATGTCAAATATTTTAACAGTTCCAGTCTCTCCTTCTTCTCTTCCTGGAATTCCATTTAAATTCACATTTTAAAATTGGTCCATGGTGTCACAGTGATGGCTCTGGACAAGGTTTTTGTTGTTGTTGTTGTTTGTTGTTTTTGTTGTTTCATTCTTCTGTTTGCGTTTCAGTTGGGAAAATTCCTATTGACATATTTTCACATTTGTTTATTCTTACTTTGGTTATGTCTATTCTATTTATCAGCCCATCAAAATCATTCTTCATTTCTGTTAAAGTTTTTCTGATTTACTGTATTTTGATTCTTTCTTTGAGTTTCCATCCCTCTATTTACATTACCAATCTGTTCTTGCATGTTATTTGCATATTATTTGATATTTCTCTTGCATAGTTTTGATGGTAACTTTGTCTCTTTAGAGTTTTTCCTTGTCTTTCAGCATCACTTAGCATTTTTAGTGGAAAGCCAGGCATGCATGGGACAATAGAACTGTGATAAATTGGCCTTTTATTTGAAGTGTTACATTAATTTGGCTAGGACTTGGCCCCAGAGTTTAATGTTTGGTGTATCTATTGATCACAAAGACTTCAAATTCCTCCAGTGTCCTTGTTTTTGTCTCCTCTGTGGTCTTGGGGCATCTTCATAGGAGTTTGAATCTTGCTTTTTCAGCTATAATCCAAAGTTATTAGACTGGAACCCTGTTGGTATAATTACAAAATGTGAAGGAAAGGTTGTATTCCATAATCTTATTATTAAATCTCATATTTTACTAAGTCTGGTTCCCTAGGATGTGGCCTTCACAGCTGTTTTTAATTTTTTTATTTTCCCATCTTAGATTTAAAAAAAAAAAAGTCAAACAAAGGGCTTTCCATGCAGGGGGTGAATCACCACTTAAATCTTTGTTCCTGGAAAGTGGTTTTTTTTTATAGAGAATATTTAGATTTAGTTCATACTGGTGACTTTTCACCTCCACCTACCAGAATCATGAGGAAATCTTTCTTGGTTCTTCCCTGTGGGAACTGGAACAATTCATAGAAGTTAAACCCACAAAATAACAGGGTATTCCTGGGACCGTGGCCCTAGGAACTTTTCACATTTATATTAGCCCATAATGAGTCTCAAAAAAATCACCAAAATTACCACTGAGGTGAAGTCTGCTGTGAGTAAGCAGATTTCAGCTGGGATTTCTTGGTTAGGGTAACCCTAACCTGTCTGTCTCTCTAGATTTCAAAGTGGTGGTTTACTCGATAACTTTATTCTCTGATGAGTCCATGAAAAAACTGGTGCTTTTCTGCTTGTTCAACTTTCTTCTTGTTTTATTAATGTGTGGTGACCTTCAAGCTTTCTACATGTCTCAGTGGAAAGCAGAAGCTACTTGACGTGGGTTTCAGGATTCTCATCTGCAAAATGGAAAGACTCGACTTGAAGGGTCTATGAAATCAATGGCATCTCCCAGGGAGAAGCTTCCGGGAGGACCGAGAGCCAGGACACTGTGCTGTTTTATTTCATTCAAGCCGATCATTTTTTATTCCACGCATTCATAATCACAGAGACTTAGATATCTTTGTCCATGAGGATTTCTGAATCAAACCGTGACTGTGCTATGTTATGGATTCCTTTTGGGTGCTTCAGTCTTAGCATGTTACTTATCCACCCCTCCCATTGGCGAGATTCTGCTTGGAATGAAATAGGGTTCAGGTTGGTTGGGAGTAACAAGCACATGGGGTCAGGTGGGTCATAGGTCACAAGGTTACAAGCGTGAGTCTCGGGGATAGCTCTCCTGGACTCAGAACTGAGGCAGGGTATGAGATGAGCAAAGAGAGCTTTAAAACGCCTGAGATCTTCAGTACCCTGGGATAACTCCTCTTCCCCTGACCTCTGGGTGGCTTGCTTCCCCACTTCCTGCATCTGAAAATTATACTATTCTGCCTGGAATCGTAACATCTCTACTATAGGAGGAACAAGAGAACTAGTCACCCACCTAAGACATTATTAAAACAGTACCTAGCTCTAACCCAGTGGAATTTTTTAACATGTTAAGCTCAAATTCTCAAAGAATCTTAGAATTTTCCAATTAAGCATCCCTGGGAAATTTCATTAACCTGGATGGCTTTCTCCCTGCCCAACCAAAGGCTGGATACACAGCCACCTGCCTTGTCCTTTGCTGGACTCATCCAGCCACTACCACCCCGTGTAGGGAGGCTCCACACAGCCAAGCTGCCTCACCTTTGAAATAGAAGATGTGAGCCCTGATGCCAAACGTGCGAGTAAAGTTCAAAGATTTATGCTATCTTTTAAAATTCAGCCAATTCCAGTACACAAGAAAATATCAATTGTTGGACCAGCTTTGTTCTTGAAAAAAATCAATCACAGTTCTTGCCAATGATCCCATTACCCTCTGGATGCCAGGGTCCCTCCTTCACATCCTCCACTGAGTGCTGACGTTAACTGTACTGAACTGCATTTCCGTAAGGCTTCTGTCTTGGTTCAAGATTGAACCACCTTTTGCACTCCCCTCTCTTCTTAGCATCCTCACATCCCCATTAGTTTTCTCCAAAATAACTGTAAGTGTGCGGACTAATTAGCTTAGAGGGCACATGCTCCCTTAATGCCTTCGGAATCCTGCCACCTAATACTGATTTCTTTACACTCTGAGCTGTAAAATAGCCCCTCACTTGGTTTTGGTTTAATTATTCTTCAAGGTCATCCTTGTGCCACCCTTGCCCGTGTTTCTTTTCTTCTCTACTTCTGCTCTAAGAGGATTCTTAAATAGGTTCAGCAGCTCAGCCATTTGTGAGTAATTACCAGCCTCAATCCCCTTTCGCACTCACCACATGGCCTGTTTTGCCTCCGGCCTTGCCTCTTT
The DNA here is from genome assembly GCA_004027455.1 of Hydrochoerus hydrochaeris. Classification (NCBI taxonomy): domain Eukaryota; kingdom Metazoa; phylum Chordata; class Mammalia; order Rodentia; family Hydrochaeridae; genus Hydrochoerus; species Hydrochoerus hydrochaeris. The sequence continues at coordinate 189,436 of PVLA01003409.1, forward strand.
CTAGGCTGTATTTGTAAGAGTGTTTCTGATTCTCTCCAACCCCTTTGCCAGATTGGAATTCTGCCGTGTTTTGGAGGCCTGAATCTTTTCCCCAGCAATTGCATCTGAACCTCGTGGGCTTGACGACGGGAGGGGCTTTCCCCTCTGCAGTTCACTGCACAGGCGTGTCTCTCTTCGGCCTCTTCAGGAACCGGTCTGTTTCCTTGTTCTCCAGGATGCTCGGCAGAGAGGTGGGAACCCAGGCGGATGGCTTCCCCCTCCTCAGAGTTGATCGACGTCACCTCAGGCTTCTGGGTTTCCAGGGCACCTGCTGTTTTATTTCTATGCTTGACTTTGGCAGAATCCAAAATCCCAAGGTGAAAGAATAATAAAACAAGTGCCACTATCTTCATAACAATGCCACCTCCCGCTGGAGAACACCGGAAAGCTTTGAAGCATGTTCTATAAACCACCCAATTCAGAAAACTGCGCGTTGCAGACTTTTCTATATTGTCGTCTACTTATTCTAATTATTTTTTTCTTCCGAATTGCTACTGTAATTTCTCTTTCCTATTCACTTCACATTGTGAAGCACCTTCATAAAGAATTATGGAAGGGACTCCAGAGATAGGTCGAGACCAGAGGATATTGAACTACATGAAGTAACAGAAAACTCACACCAAAGCCAGGATTCACATCCTCCAAGGAAACTGGAATTGTAATCAGCAAACCTCACAAGTTAAACACAGCAGAAAGTGGGGATGTTAAAATTCAGAGGTATGCAAAAGACCCAAACATTCCTCCGAAATTCCAGCGCCAGACTCAGAGCAGCCCCTCATCCCACAAAGGAAGTCAGGAAAGCAGAGGGTTTTCAGAAGTCTATTTGTAGGGTAAAATAAGCAAAAGAATCTCAAATCAGACATCATGAGTTCAGATCCCACCTCTACCACTAACTAGCTACGTGACCTTAGAAAAGTGATAAAACCAATCTATGTCTCAATTTCTTCATCTGTTTAATGGGAACAAAGGTGCTTGCCACAGAGTTGTCACAAAAATCAAATGAGTAACTCCTAGGAAGATGCTTGTTGTGTAAGTGGTAACTGCTGTTATTGTTGTTAGTACCATCATCTAAAGCACCAGGACTTTTTATGAGTTTATAGAGAAACCAAAGCAAACCCATGAGCCTAGAGCAAGCATGTAAATAGAAGTGAATAGTTGAGGCAGAAAACTGGTGACCTAAAGCTCCTACTAGGCAGATATTGATAGCTAACTCTAGGCAATGAACAGAGTTCTAAAAGATGGAGTATTTTTCTTTCCTTGACTTATACACATTGTCTGACGTACAGGCTTCTCTAATCAAAAACACTGTAGCAATTGACATCAAGCACCAGTGTCTTCAATAATATGAGGAAAAACAACAATAAAGGTAAGTTTCATCAGTGTTTACATGAGATAGACTCTGTACCATTGTCCAAAACCAGAAAAGGGTTTTATGGCTGAGCACAGAGCTCAGTGAGAGTCCGTGTGTACAATATGCAAAGCCCAGATTTCAATCTCCAGTACCATCAAAAAGCATATTTGCAAACTCTTTTTAAAAAAAGAAAAATTGTGTAGTCGCTCTATTCTTGATGATTAATTTCCGCACAGTCATCTTTTTATCCAGTTGTGTGTGGCATAATGCAGCTGCTCCTGTCCGGGTGGATGAAGTAGGTGAGAGCGAGAATTTAGCTGTTGAGCAGGAACAAATGTTGGTCTGGTCTTTTAAACACTAAGGCCTGAGCTTTCAGATGCAAAGATTGTCTGGGGAAAGAAAGCATCGGCTCTGTAATGTGATGATAATATGGAGAACCAAATATTTGGCCTTTCAAATTCCCTACCCTTCATCTCAGCCTGGCTAGAAAAGGAGACAAAGTCACACTCCCAGAAATGTCATACATTGGCAAGGATAAATTCGGCAGAGTCCGAAGGATTCATCTGCACTTACCTTAGCAGCTGAGACTCAGGAAATGGGCAATTGCTTCTCCAACATGAAAAAGCATCCTGGAGCTAAGCAATTGAGAAAATGAGGCTCCCCTGCCAAAGATGAGAAGTCAGGGAGATCATTCATGTTCAGAGAGCATCCAAGCACGGCTAAGAAAGGCGAGCTGACCAGGACAATGAAAAGAACCGAGTGGATACTCCACACTACAAACGCAGGGAGTACCGCGCACCGTGAAGTTATTATTTTCTTCCATCACTTAGAAGTCTGAGATCAAACTGCTTATCTCAGAATTCTGCTGGTCTACAAATCCATCTCTACATCCTTGGTTTTAGTTCTATTTTTCTAAGGCTCAGAAAAACTATTGCTTTGAAGGGAAAAAAAATTGATTCTTTCAAACTATTTTATTCCAATCCATGGAGAAATTACATTTCCAAAAATATTTCCATTAGGCTGGTACCCCTGTGACCCTTCAGCCCTTACTGTGACATCTAGGGGCCATAAAATTATATGTCTGCCAAACAGGTTAAGAGAGGCTCTTAACAAGACCAAGGAAGACTGATCTCTTGGTACAGAAGGAAGGGAGGGAAATGTATGTGTTGTTTGGTGTTTTAAAGAGTTTTTGAAAATATCCACCTTCCACAGAGGTAAACCACACTGTAAGTGGTTCCACTCCATGTCCTGTTCAATAAACCAGTTGATCTGTCACCCACTCCATCTCCATACAGACATGGCAAGCCACATCAGTAACCCGAGCTCTGCAAACACCAAGGTCTGTTGACAATACTATTTTCCCTTATTTATTTTTACGTGTTGACATCCAGACAGATTCTCAGGCCGGTCCTGAAGACTTCAGATTTTCACAATATTACAATTTCGGCAGGCTGAATGCTAAAACATGGAAATTGGACAGACTGGTATCAACTTTAATCGACCATTAGAGCATCGGAGCCTGAAGGCACAGTATTTAACGGTTGGAATGGGGTGGTCAAGTAAAATGCTGTCTCTTTCATTTGGAATCTGGGAATAAAGCCAACCCAGATAAAAAAAAGTGGGGGGAGCCATTACTGTGACAGCTGTGGCAGAGCACAAGAATCGGTGTTATGAAGGAGGCCAAGATGCAAATATCTCATTGTGCTTGGGTACAGTTTGCCTATTGGATTCTGGTTTGCAGATTTTTGTACATAATGAAGACAAACAAGCTGAGAAATGAGACACTGACCTACTATTACCTTGCATCAAAAATGGACCTGGTGACATCATGTTGCATTGCCAGGCTGGCCCTCAAAATGTCATCGCCTTTCTGGGTAGCAGTAGGTATCTTTCTGGAGAGGTAAATAATTTGCTGCCTTCATTAGGCTTCTTCGCTTCAGCCCCTGGGCATGCGCACTGTGAATGCTTTGGAGACTGATTCTGGAATTAAGGTTTTTAATTACATCTGATACCAGCCAGCCTTCGCCTGTCAGCACCATTTTGTCAGAGTCACCCGCGGGAGGACAGCTGTCTTCCCGAGAGTCCAGGCGTCTTGCCCCGTGTGCTTCTGGTAGCCTGTGACACCATCTACACGGCTAATGGGATTCTGCACGGTGTGGATTTTCTGAAGGTTGAACCAAACATGGCTTTCTTCTTTTAAGCAAAATATATTGTTTATGTATAGAGTCTAATGGCCCATGGCAATCCAATTTACACGTAAAGTACAAGGTTTCATATTGAGTCAGTTTTATTACTTCACATATGAAAGCTATTGAGCAGTGGTAGGTATATTGTATTTGTATCAGAAAATTCAAGGTCAGATTTATTGGGCCGGTGCTTAATAATATCAGCATCGATTATCCCGATGAGAAATGAAACATCTGCTCACTGGGAGAAGAAAGGATTTCTTCCATCACCACACCCCTGTTGTCCAAGGGACCCTCTCGCATCTCCACTAGAATGAAATATTCATCAATAAGGGGTTAATAAGGCTTCCCAAAGTGATCCTCTTAAGTCTCTGCCAGCAGCCAGGGAACACCGGTGGTACCATTTAAAATTTATTAAGCATATTTGGTTTGCTGGGCATTAAACCAAACTCATAAAATATGAGATATTTTATCACTGGTTGCTTTGTATTCTAATTATGTTGATTTGCTTGACCTCTCAAAAACTGGATTTAATCTTTCCCATATTTTCTACATAATGGAAGCCTCAGCCCTATGTTTTCTTCATAGTTCGGTTCTCTCTCTGAAAAAACTGTTTGCATTAGATGATCTCCTTGCAAAGTCATCTACTCATAAACTATGAACCAACTGAAATATTTTAGAAGCCAGTTATGTTTTTATTAATCTGGAATATTGTTCTGTAAACACTACTACTGACAGAAAAAGAGCTGTTTTGAATGTCCCTAATGAACAGAATCTCTTGATGCCCCTTTCTTTTAAACATAATAATTTTTCATTTAATATGATTTACAAGCCCAATTTACATCACTTAAATCTGATGGGGATAAAGCAGAGTCTTGATTTAATAAAAACTGAAAGAAAAGCCAGAGCTTTAAGGGCCACACAATAATTTGAAAGGTACAAATACATAAGTAAAATTGCTTATAATGCCCTACTGGAAGTTTTGTTGCACCTTTAAATACAAGACTTTTGTTTTATGAGTTTTTATTTGTGAACAATTTTTTCCCATCTTCACAGGGGTGGGAAAAAGCTTTCTCTATTACCCTAATCTTCTTCTTGGAGTAAAATATGGCCCCTTGCTATCTACGGCTCAGCTGATACAATTCTCCTTTTGGATTTTGATAGAATGGACACATTTTCCATGGTCTTCTACCCTGTAGACATACAAACACAATTCAAACACAACATTTCAAGTAAACAAAACTAAATGGAAAACCTGAAAACTTTCTAGGGGGACACAGTAGTGAAGGCCAGCCCACAATATGATTCCTGCCTATGCTCCAAAGATAAATCAATCACACCCATTCTAGAGAGGACGTGTGCTCTGGGTGTATACCTGCATGTACGCACATGTGTGCAAGTGCTTGTGTGAGCCCCATAGAACAGTTCCTGGGATACAAATTAGTTATTAAATCACTACATTTGTGGACATTGGTTGTATAATACATGTTCCTGTCTTCCTTCAGCAGAAAAAGAATTCTTACCCAGAACACTGAGCTTCCATTTTTCAAAATGTTTCCTACAAAAGCAATCTTCCTCTTTCCCTCCCGGTAGATTCGCAAGACCAGATTTAGCTGCTAAACCCAACCATTGTTCCAGGAGGGCTCGGCATGAGGTTCAGGAGTTGACGTCATTGAGTCTCCACTTGCACTTGCGTGGTAAATGAGCCACCTGGGAGAGGCCAGACTGCACTGTCTGATCTCCAAAAACCACCAGTGTGCATGCTTCATCCGAAGGGTTTATCGGGTATTCCTTGCTCGTCAGAGACTAACATTCCAATCGCAGTACAGCTCACATTTAATCAGCTAATAAATCTACTTTGTGAGGCTCTCGCAAAGAACTATTTTCAATCAATTAAAGTTTCTATTCCTAATGTGTTAGCTTCAGCATCTTCAGCTGATCGTCACTTCTTACAGGGCCATCATATCTGGTACCTCATTCATCCAAAAAATAAAAGCAGCCCCGGAACTGGCATTCTTTGGCCATTTCAGCCTGAGTTACAATTCTTTGTAGATCACTGCCCGTGTACAAGCTGAGGTGCTAGGTTTTGTAGGGGAAGCCAAGACGTAGGGAATACACAATGCTTCCTGCAGAATTCACAGGCTCCTTGAGGAGCTTTTTTGTATGTCATGTAATTAGTAAGTGACCCAAGAATGAACGTGATTAAAATAGCAAAATGTGAGGTCTTAAAAGTTCAGAGCAACAAACATTTCATTATATTCACCACACTCACTACCAAGCCAGAAAAGTAGATTGAAATATTTTCAGTGGTAATTGAAATAATACAGTAAGAGTTCTCCTCTTCTTGCTACCTGAAAAAAGTCAAGTAATCATATTATGTTGATACCTCATAATTCCATTTCCTTAATGAGGCAAAAGAAAAACATTAATATAGCCAGAGTTTGCATTTGAATCCAAGTATCTTTGGTTTCCACCTTGCTTAATAGAGAATACATTTCTCTGATTGAAAAAAAAATGTTATGCGTGTGGCAATTAATATCCATTCTATTTCAGTCTTTTAAATGCACTTGACAAGCTCATATCAGCTGTTAGGAAAAACCACTAAGAAAACATTCTAGTGTATTCCCAACTCTTTCTAGCATAAGATCCAGTCATCCCATTTACTAGTTTCTTAAATTTTCCTTCTCTTCTCTTTGATGCCAATCTTTTTTTTTTTTTCTTTTTTTGTACCAGGGATCAAACTCATGACCTTGCACTTGCCAGGCAGGTGCTTACCCCACTGAGCTAAATCTCCAGCCCCCATTAATGCCAAGCTTGAACCCATACTCTGTCAGGCTCCTTGGGTTGGCTTTACCTGACCTTCAGAACAGGACTTTCTGTGTCTGCCTGTGTTCTCCACCTAGGGAAAGACTCCATCTCTTCCCTCCATCTGAACTTGGTCAGAACACAGCCCCCAGAGACCCAACGGTGACACGTGGAGTCCCATAGTCATTGTAAACACCAAAGCCATGACAATGAAAGACCATGTGCAGGAAGGATCAGAGAATCTGAATATTTGGATGCTGGAGCAATGCTATAAAACATCTGTTTGCCTGCCGACTGTGTAACCCCACTGATGGATTAAATCTTCAAAATCTGGCACGGAGACTTCCTCAGCTCTCACTCTAACACAATGCCTAGAAAAATAACATACAAATGATTATTTAATTAATCCATGCTTTAAGATTAATTAATTTTCCCAAACAAAACTTCCATTTATCCAGTGGTCTCAACTAGAGGTAGGAAGGAAGGCAATCTAATGGAGTTAATTCATTCTAAGGCATAAATTATTAAAATACATCAGTCTGAGCAGGACTTGGCAAGGGGGCTTTTTCTGAATCTCCCCGGGAGGTTTCCGTGCGCAGCCTGGCTCAAGCACTCCTGGCCTCAAAGCCCTCTGCGCTGCTGCTTCTACGGCTCCCGCCATCCTGACCCACGCCACGCCCCTCGTCTTTGCACGCCTCACTCGGGGCCTCTCCCGTGTGCCCTCGCCTTGCCCACTCCACGGCCTTCCCACCACCCCTGCAGAACTCTGAGGCGAGGGACCCTGCTAGCTGCTGTCTCCCCAACCCCATCCCAGGGCTATGCTCTTTGCATCCCTGGATCACCTTATTTTATGGCCATGGGTGTCAGAGATTATGTTCCATCCTGAACAAGAACTAAATCACTGAAGTTATACCACCCTTCCCTAGGAAAACTAAATCAAAGCTACTACGGAAATCATCAGCACCTGGATGGCTCCCAAGGAGAACGAACGACAGGGTTCAGTTCTTCAAGATGGGTCTGCAGCAGCTAACGGCGATGGCAGAAGGAATGCGTGGCGTCCTTTTCAGGGCAAAACCCATTGTTAAGAATAGAAAATGATTTATTGGAGCTGCCAGAGCTATGAAAGGGGGTCATAATTCCTGACACCTCTTCCTATTGTTCTCACCCTCTACTGTAAAATATCCACACCATTTGCAAGTGACAGGAGGCGCTGATGGTGGCGCTCAGGGCTCCCGTCCAGTGGACTTAAACCTGACTCAGGCTGCTGGGTAGATGCTGCCACAACAGGCCAGGGCTCACTGGCAAGACAGAACGAGTCCGGGGCAGTTTTTAAAAACAAAAATGGCTGTTTATCCTGGATTCCTCGTAACTGTACTCTGATGACGGGCCTGCTGTACTTATGAAATATTTAGAGCTTATTCATTTAAGATGCTCTGAAACGCCCCTCAGCTTCTCTTCCACATACGTGCCTTTTTGGAGCTGTTTCCATGTGGCAAGGGAAAGGAAGGTAAGGGGATTTATCAGGATTAATTAATACACAGGAGGAAAGAGATATATGTGATGAAACTGACTTCCCAGGTCCATCATAAATATTTTATTCATTTATGTGACTCTGCAGTTCTGTCTCTGTCACTTAGGAAATAGTCCTAGGTATGAGCCTTGAAACTTCACAAGAACAAAAGCAGGGAGCAAGGATTCTTGTAGCCAGGGTGGGGGTGGGGGGCTGGGGGAAGTCACAAAGACACTGTTAGTCAATGATCGCAGTGTGGGGAGGATGTGAATGACACGCTGTCCTGCATATCATATCGGGGCTGAGTCTGGTCTTCTGTAGGCAGCAAACCTCAGGGAGGAAAAGGCGGGATCATGCCAATGGAGGTCAACCTCAGAGAAGCAGAGGACAAGGCAGCATTCCCAAACTCTGCTTTCTAAGTCTCCACGGCTCTGTGGAAATGCCCTAGGCTTTTCCCTGCTGTTTTTCATACCATCTCCCTGGCTTCTGCCACACAGAGTGTATGGTCAAAAATCACGTGAATGATGAATGTGTAAGTTTAAAACTATGTGTCACACAAAAAGAAAAAAACACTGCTGTTAATCCCCCTTACCTTGAAAATACTTATGCATTCTGAAGCAGTCCTGGAAGTTCCCTCTTGAGTGCCTTCAGCTGCTCTGCCATGATTGCTTTGATGTCTTGAACCAGTTCAAAAGGTCCACCTTTCGTGGTTATTTTGATTTGGGGGAAGAGACAGAGCTGGTGAACAAGGTGGAGGAGGACGCACTGTCAAGATTTTCCAGGCCCAACTTTCTGTTGCATGGCCTTGGGCAGCAGCATTCACTGAGATTGGAGCACTCCTCTTAAAGACACTCCCAGAAGAGGGCCCCAGAGCTGCCTTCAAAGTAGCCAGAATATGAAACAAGTGTGTCCCAGGTGAGGGAGAGTATTTTAATAGTGATGTGTCTTTTGCTGCAGTATTTTTTAAAACTTTTAACTGTATATTTTATTCCCATCTCACGTCTTCTGCTCTGACACCTACTGTCCATCTTCAGAAATCCGTCCAAGTCTATTTCCATCAAGTCCACCATGACACTACTACTTCTACATTACCTACATCACTGGTCACTTTCTAGAAGGTTCTGTTTGAGTGGGGTGATTTCAAGAACCAAAGTTTCAAACACCCAAAGTAAAGGAATTTCTTTCTCTACTGTCGCCTCTCAAAGAACATCAAAATTTTCCAAATGCAGAGCATATAGAAATATTTGTTAAAACCCTTATTTGTCACTTTCCTTGCCATCTTAAAGATACTCCGACAGCATCTTCTCAATCTCCCACTGGAAAATGTCTCTCCCTCACCCAGCCCATAAGGTTTTCTTCCCTCTTTCACTGCAGGGGAGACTTTGGGGTAGCAATATCACACTTCTCTGCAGAGTTTTGGGGGAAGAACAACTTCAGAGAACTCGCAGATCTCATGAATTTATATCTCATCATAGACTTATGCCCTTGTGTTTGAAATTTTTTTCCTGTGTATTGATCTTGTCTTTTCAAATAAATTATGAATTCTTTAAGGAAAGAACTATATTTATTAACCTTTGTGTTATAATATAATGTAGGTTTTCAATAATAATACATGAAATGAATAAAAAACTAAAATATATACAGATAAAAGTCATAAATTAAATCTTACATTTATTAATTCCTTTTGCAAATACCACACACTACACACTCAATTACTATTTGCTGCTGATGATAAAAATAGGAAGGCAAACTGAACTGAGCCGGAGGAGGCAGTAGTGAAATGATTCTGGTAGTCTCCAGATTCGTTTCCCTTGTCCCTCCATGTTCCCTTCTGTCCACACCAGTGTAGCGATGCAGGGACACAGAATTTATGACAAGGTCCCTAACTTCAGCGACATTATTACCTGAGACCCTAGGTCCACAATAAGGTCTCTCAACTGGTAAATTTCTAAGCACTAGCTAGGGATACCATCAGGGTTCAAAAACATAACGGCAAAGATCTTGGGGGTTGGTTTTCCACGCTCAGATGCGGTTAAGAATTCTTTTTTAAGGAATCTCCAACCAGTACTGATGAATGCTCATTACCCACAAAACATCTCAAAGCTCAGCTTCCCAGCTCCACATGTTCAAAAGTATTCTCTTGAGGTCAACCAAATCACTAACCTTTGTGCCCTAGGACCCACCCGCCAAGCCTGGTGCTGTTGGCTGGAGTTACACAGAAATCTAAGTGCTGCCTCACATGATCTATATAAGCATTTGAAAACAACTCTTCACTGTTCTGTGACTTTTTTTCTCCTTATCCTAACTTCCTTTCCTACAACTCTTGGTCATGTAACATTCTGCCACCCCTCACCGTCAAGAACTGTGAAAGGTCTGAGAGTTTTACCCTGCTTGCAAGCTCATAAGCTAACGTGCCAGTTTCATGGATGCTGACCAAAGACACAAGACTCCTGGGTCAGAGACAAAGGACTTCATCGTTTATAGCACAGAAGGAAGCATGAGATTGGAGTCTGCCTCAGTTTCCCTGATCTCTAGGTCTCAAAGAGGTTAAGACGGATGCAGGTAAAGGTGCATGCTGTGCACACAGTAAGCTCATGTCACAACTAAGCCCCTGAGCTCAGGAGACTCCCACTGCCAAAAGGGAACCGCTGGAAAGCTTACCCGAAACTCAGCCCAGAGATGGGCATCATCGCGATCATCCTACTGTGGAAACAAAAGCAAGTCTGTCCCTTCCCCAAGTGACACCCTCCTTCCGTCATCCGTCTTCCAAAGCTACTGCACAGGCACACAACAAATTGATGAAACATTTGATTTAATCTATGGCTTTTATCTCTACATCGTCTAATTTTTCACTCATTTCATATATTATTATTGAAAACGTTTATTTCACTAAAGCACAAAGGTTAATAAACAGTCATAATTTGTTTGAACATTTGTTTGTTCAGAAGCTAGATACAGATTCAGAATATCCAGGGGGTGCAGCCTCCCACACGCATCCTCCTGGTTCCCTTCACTCCTCCCTGCAAACCAAAGTTGGACAATGTATTTTTGCAGTTTTCTTGATGGGCTTGACCAGTTCAGAGTACAGGTCGGTCACCATACCAGGGTTAACTTGTGTCTTCTTTCTTTCTTTGGACAGAATCTTGCTGCATAGTTTAGGCTAACCTTGAACTCCCTATGTAACCCATGTTGGCCTTGAACTTGTGGCAACCCTCCTGCCTCAGCCTCCCGAGTGCTGGGATTATAGATGTGAGCCACCATGCCCAACAACATGCATCTTTATTCACACAGAGACTACATTGCTGATTTGGAGACTCTGTTAGAGTCTATTAGGAAGCCCATGGCCCAGGGAGCAGCCTTGTTTCAACCTTCCTCCATGCTTACCTGGAGCACAAAGAAAAACCACCATCTGCCTGCATTCAGCTCCTCTTCTCCTCCCCTCCTCCTCCTCAGGCACCCTACCTTACCCTGCTCCTTTCTGCTGGGGCAAAAACATGGTTTCTAATTCACTTTTCACCAGCAGCTTCTCATAAAGAGGCCCTCAGTAGGACAGACTAAGTGCAAATCTCAGCCCTCCATGTTCCAGTGGTGAGATTCCAACCAAGCTATCGAGCCTCTCCCAGACTCACTTTCTTTACCTGTAAAAGGGGCGGAACTGCCATGTCTGGCCACTGGAGTGGCTGAGCAGTGCGAATGAACCCATCAGCAATAGGAGCTCAGACGAGCACGTGGCACAGAGTGAGCAGGAGTCTGCTTGCTCTCCTGTGTACCAGCTGATGGACCCACACAGCCTCTGCCTTCACACTTACGTGGCCTTGGATACAAACATACAGTTACACAAATTAATTAGAGTGGAGATGCGTGTTCTAAAGGAAAAGTCCAAGGTGCAGTGGCAGCTGGTCGCAGCAGGGTGGGGATGACTCAGAAGCAGGCAGGTCAGGTGTGGACACACGGTGGCCTGCCAAGTTCTTGTGGTAAAGGTTACGGACCATGGCTTCACCCTTCATTTACAGTTTGTTTACAGCTTCTCTCATCCTACAGCAGCAGGGCTGAGTATCCCAGAAAGAGACCTCACAGGCCACAAGCCAAGAGTATTTACCATGTGGGTTTTGAAGCAAAACTTTGCTGACTGCTGAGCTAGACAAAGAAGGAGAAGGAAATGACCCATCCAGAGGATGGAGGAAGGTGGGACCAGGTCAAAGGAACTTGAAAAATGTGTGTCCTTCAGATACCAACTTCTCAAATCCATACCGAAAGATGCATCTATGTATACAAAGACACATCACCGCCTTCCCCCAATCTCGGAGGGAAAGGTAAACCTTTTTCCTCTCAAGGCTGAATCCCCCACCTTGCTCAAGACTCCTCCTCCTCCTCCACCAATGCTGCCACCCAGGTGCTCTCTGCATCCTGCACCCCCAGTCTCACTTTCCGGGAGCCCTGTCACTGCTCCCACCAATGATAGCCATGATCACCACTCCCATGTACCCAGGCCAAAATCCTAGGCGTCATTCTCAACAGCTTCTTCTCTACCATCACAAATCCTGGGGGCCCCTTCTCTGTAATATTCATCCTGCGATGCCAACCTCTCCGCTTCAGGCCCTTTTATCTACCTCAACCATCCTGCTTTCTGAACTAGTCCCTCTCAGACAATCTATGTTATTGTAATAATCATTTGTGTTTCTTCTTGACCATTGTAACAACTGTGAAAACTGTGAAAATCTTCATGTTTCACAAATCCTTCAACTCTGTGTTTTGGGAAAGAAAATCCAAACCAGATGCTCAGGCACTTTCCCAGGCTCCCTTGCAGCTAGGATTCAGGTTAGCTAAGGCAGCCTAGGGTTCTCCAGTTGGAGAAACTCAGATGGAATCTTGGATCTGAGATCAAAACACAAAGCGGATGCACAGCCTCAGCATGCAGTCTGATGGGCATGGAGGAGCCAAGTGGGTCTCTCGTGGCCAGGCCTGCTGCCCAGCACAGCAGTGCCAACAGGGAAAGCACTGTTACAGAGTCCAGCAGAGTCCGTGATGTCTCTTCCACACTTTACGGCTATGTGTGTGGTTTTCATTGTGGTTCCCAGGTCCTTAGCATCAAGTCTAGAATTCCTGCACTCCTCAAAGTTCCAAGAGCTCCCTGCCTTTAAGCCATTTTTCTGCTTAGTGTAGCAGTTAATTTCAGTTTTCTTAAAGTTTTCTGATAAATCTCTAGAGTCTTTTCTCGCATGTTGTTCCCAATCAACAGAGAAAACCAGTTTCTACCTCTTTGTGCCCCACTGTGACCACACACACACACACACACACACACACACGCAATTTAAGAACTGCAGAGTGTGGGTGGCATTTACATCCATGTCTCTCTTTTTCCCTCTTTCTCTACCATAGCTCATTCATCCATTTATCAGACATGATGATGTTTCTACTAAATCCCAGACACTGCCTGAGGTACTAGGAATAGAACAGAGGAAGAGATAGAAAATGCTTCTGTCTTTATTGGACTTACCTTTTTAAGGCAGAGGCAGCATCTCACTTGTGTCCATCCCCAAGTGCCTGCTAGACGCGGAGCACATCTACACTGTGTACTGAGTGAGTGGATGACAGATGACTTATTTCCGTGTCCCAAGCCATCTCCTTGTGGACTTGCTTCAATTCAGCCGGTGGCTAAGCTATCACAGATCCATAACCTTCCTCCTGAGCTCTGTTTGGCTACCAGGACTGTGTCTACGGTAAACGAGCAGACTCCATGATGTCCCCTGGTTATGTTTGCCTTTCACTAAACCCCCAGAGTAAAAATAACTATCTTCTTTCTTTTAAGTAGCACAAAGCTGACTGCAGGTCTATTGTGTGTTCTATTTATCCGAGTTATCAAAGACTATAGGCTTTGTGTCCACTTTTGTCGAACTCATGCTAGGACTTGGAGAATAGTAGGTATTCAATCAACTGAGATTGAACATGTCTTTGTTTAAATATACGTACAGGATATGGATATCCTCACAAACAGAGCATGTGAAGAGAGGAACAAGGTCTAATTTTGCAGAAAAATTCAGAATGGCCTCTGATTAGTGAGTTTGCTCCATTTCCCAAGAAATCATTTTAACCTTTAAACACAGAAGGTCAGCGTCTCCTCTCTCTGCTCATGCATAATTCCCCTGCCCTCTGCTCTTCAGAGCTGCAGCTGCCCGCCTGAGAGAGAAACAGAGTCAGCAAGAGGAACGACGTAGCACACGGAGGCCCACGCCATCTCCCTGGGATTGACTAAGTCTCAGAATATGTTGTCTCATTTGCTACATTATTAATAAAATTGCAAAGAAGTTCAGGAGAAAACTTTTTTCCACCTAGAAAAATTACTCTATCTTATACACTGTGCAAACTTAGGAAGATGAACATTAATAAAACAGAAAATATTCCCCCTGGAGTCCGATCTGGCAGCCAGCACCAGCAAAGGACTTTCAAACAAAGAAGGGAGTGGGACAGGTCAAGTTGGGCACACTGGCCTTGCCAGGCAGGCCCTGTGGGGTGGGTATGCAGGCACAGTGGGGAGAGGAAATCCAGCCAGTGCTGGCATCCGAGCATTAATCCAGATGGCGGGTGGCAGTGGTACAAGTGGTCATTGACAGGGGCTCCCACCGTGGGCAATGGCTCGCAAGAGACAAAGAGACACAGAATCACAGAAATGAGGCCAAGGTCAGACCTGCTGGCTCGGTAATTTCCTGAAATGCCTGGACTGAACTGCAGGACTGAGCTCGCAGCTGGAGAAAGTCAGTGCACTTAGGAAGGCGGGGACCTCCAAACAGGTCACTCGAGCTGATAGCACTAACTCGTCACAGGAGCCAGGATTCCAGAGCTTTTCAGCAATCATGTCAAACACCTAATCATGAAGTCTTCCCCGGCTCCTCATCTGAGACAGCACTGCCCACTGTTCCCTTCCTTCCTTTCTCCCTCCCTTCACTCCTTTATTGGCAGCTCACAGCACGGAGCCTGTGCATTTGTGTTGCATATCCGGGGCCGTGAATCGCACCTCACCACATCGCTAGAGGGGAAGATGCAGGAAGACGATGTCATGTTACTCCTTGCTACATACCTCGCCTCCAGATCAGGGCCCGGGACCCCATGAAGATGTACAGACTTTATAGATAAAGGTAGCTTCTCCTGAACTAAGACTCCTACATCTCATCACTTAGACTGCTGAAGAGTCAAGAGTATTTGGTCTGTATTTGTGCAATTCTGAGTATTCCACTAAAAATACAGCACTTTATCTTTTGGGTTTTGGTCCATATTCTAGACTTTCGAGTGTATTAAGTCTTAGCTGTGACACAACTACGATTCCTCTCAGCCTTGTGTCCTTTCCCCCAAGCCAGGGCAGCGTGTCACCATCCCCTATCCAAGTAGTTGGTGAATATTGAACAAGCGAGGCTTGCTGCCATGCCAGCAGATACGTCCCCTTAGACCTAGACTAATCGTCCTTCATCATTTTCCGCAGGAATCCTTGAGACAAAGGCTCTCAGCCCTGGAGAGCACCCTGGAGACTGAGGGACCAGATGTCTCCATTTCACACATGGGGATCCCAGGATCAAATGGAGTAGTGAGTGACACCAGGATGGCCTCTCTTTGAGATCCTGCAAAATGCAGCAATGAATTTATAAGCCTCGCCCCTAAAATAAGCGATGTTCAAGTCCTGAAAAGAGCCTCTCCGCACTCAGGGAGGCAGGGACATTGAGTGGCAGGTTGCACAGCAATGAGCTCCAGGGTGGCCCTGGGGTTTGATGGCCAGTCCAGAAACTGATTTGCTGTTGTCTGTGCTTTCACAAAGAGATCCGTCCACAACGCTTAACTATTCTATGCTCCCATCCAAATTGTGGTCCAGGCACAGATGCTAGAAAGCCTGGGCAGCTCGCCCAGGGACCTCGGCCCCTTCCTTCCTCACCGTGTCCCTCTCTCTCCCCCAGCCTGAGGTGGCCAGTGCTCTCCTGTTCTCTTCCTGCTCCATCCCACAAAGATTTGCAAACTTACCTAAATGGAGCACAGGGGTACATAATGCACCGGTAAGCTAGAGTCAGCAGATCCTCAGAAACAAACAAGAGGTTTCTTGGTACTACTGAAAATATAAACCTTTTGGCTCTCAGCGACTAGTTCAGAAATTACAGAAAATCTGCCCTAAAACATCCAGAAATATACGGATAAGAAGAAGAGCAATATGTCTTTTTCAATGAATGAAAGACGACTGAAGGAATGATTTCAGTAAGTTAAAAAAAAAAAAAAAGTAATTGCACATAGACCTGGAAACTGCAGGGTTTCCTTAGGAGACTGACACTGGATCAAGTAGAGCCAGCAGGGCAAATTGCAACCAATGCCTCCCCTAGGAAAAGCCAGGCAGAGGCGTCTGACACTGAAGCAAGTCCTACTCCGGGAGGCAGCTGAGACTATCTCAAGCTTTGATTTCTCTTCCTGTTCTGTTCTCCTCTCTTTGTTACCTGAAGAATCTCCTTTCAGCCCTAAGTCAGCACACTCACACAAAGGGCAGCATAATGAATTTAGACCCTGCCCATCCTTTCAGTTTGCTCCCACCCTCCCATTCACCTCTCCCCTAGACAACACCACACTTCCATCCTGCACAAGCTCAGCTCGTAATGCAGACTCTCAGCAGGAAACCATCTGGGCGCACATGTAGACACAAGGTGAGCAGCTTCAGCTTGTGAAGCCAAAAAAGACAAGCATTTCAAAGCTGCCAAAAGGTATCTTCAGTTAAAGGAAGAGAAGCCACTCCTGTAGTCATTAATTATTTATGGGACAGATTTGGGGAGGAGGAAGAGGCAGGTGGCAAAACAAGCAACTTGGAGATGGTGGGACAGAAAGGAAGACTCGCAGGAGCTTACGCCGCAAGGCAGTGAGGTGATGCTCTCCCTTTCTTCGGGGAGAGCAGTGGCTCAGGATGCTTCCTGCCTCCACGGTTCCCCTTACACCCTTAGAAGCCTGGGAGGAAGAAGCTGCTTTCGAGGCCAAAGCTCTGACCTTCTCAGCCTGCGCAGCTTGAGTGTAGAAGGATTTCTAACAACAGACGCTGGCCACTCGGTGCAGCCTGGAATTGAGCCTCCAGTCCTGTGCCCATGTGCAGAGACCACTCATGTGGTCAGAGAGTCTCCTGACCCTTCTCCGTAGAGAAACCATGAGGGGCTTTCTCTATCCCTCCACCTCTCACCCACCACCTCATTCATCATCCCTAAGAATGACCTTTCCTGTGATGTCACATAAAATGCAGACAAACCCTGAGCCTCTCACATGCACGTCACCTACACAACACATGTGACATATGCATGCTACTCAAAACGATATGTAATGCACATACAAAACACTTAGAGCACATGGACATCATCATGCAACATGCGTGTGTGTGCGCACACACACACACATGACTTTCCTTTCTGCGTGTTGTTCTTCTGGAAAGCAGGAAGAGGTGGCTCTCCTCGCATACCCCATCCCATAGCGTCCTGTCTCTCCCACACTTCCTCGCCCCTCTAGTGAGCAGGTTCTGTCCTGAGGCATGCAGTGGAAACACGGTCTGACATCTTTGAGAAAAGGGAGAGTCCTAGCCATCCTATTACCTCACTGCCTGCTGACAGTGGGCACAGAGAGCCAGGAGGCATCAGATGGTACACCTCTTCTCTGTCCCTCCAAAGCTGCCCTCACTGCACCCCAGAATAGAATCCCCTGTGATCCAGATCGCAACCTCTTTTTCCCAAGCGAAGTCCCTTCTTCCCTCTTCTTCTGAATATTCTGTGTTTTCCTCTGCCAGACCGTCAGGGTTAGTCCCTCAGCTCTCCTGTTGCTTGCTTGATTTCCTGGCTTCCAATGCCTACATGCTAATAACACCACACCTGCAAGTCCAGCCCAGCTCTTGGCCCATCGGGGCATAACAACTTTCCCAGTGGATGAGAGGCTTCAACAAAACACATCTAACGCTAAAATGCTCACAGTTCTCCCACTTTTCTCTTTATCCCCAGTGTCTCATAGGAAGTTAGCATTTCCACCTGGTCATCTCCCCAAGTCCAAAACTGGGAAAGCCCTTGACCTTAAACCCCCTTCCCCCTTATCCAGTAAACTTCTTCACCCCATATCTTCTAAGCATCCCTCAAGTCTATCTTCCTCCCTGCTTCACCCTGAGGTCTGTAACACCTCACCCAGAACATGGGACTAACCCCTCTCCTACCATAGAGCCCACCACACCCCAAGTGCTGCCAGACAGCTCCAGAATGCAGAGGGGAGCTTGGTACACCTCCTGGCCATAACTTCTGCCCTCACAGTCCTCCTTCTAGGAGAAACAGGCCCAGGGAAGAGAAATGGAGCAGAACACAGCAAGTCCAAGGGCAGGGAGATTATTGATTCATACATTTGCTCGTTCGGTAAATTATACCTTCACAACTCGGAGTTAGTCCTTCTGGGACTTTCCAGGTCTAACCACTGAGATTTCATGTTTATTTCCTTCATAGCATTTACCCCCACTCGTTACTTGTTTTCTTTGGTTCATTGTTTCTTATTTTTTTCACTTTTTGAAAAAGTCTATCTCATCTTTAAAAATGTAAACTCCTCAAAGAAAAGGTACATTAGCTGCCTGTTAGCGACACAGAGTCTTAATTAGCTTGGGCTGCTAATACAAGATCCATAGACTTGACAGCTCAAGCAGGACAAATTTGTCACAGTGGTAGAGCTGAAAACTCCAAGAGCAGCGTGCCAGCAGAACCAGCCTCTGGAGAGGGTCTTCGTCCAAGTGTGCAGATGGCGTCATCCCTGAGGGCCCTCACATGTTAAGGAACAGAGAGAGGAAGCAAGATCTCTCTCCGCACTGTCAATACATACTTACCTCTCCAAAGCCCCTATCTCTTACTCTCATCCATTGAAGGATAGGTTTTCCATACACGGATTTAGAAAACCTTTCCTTCATTCCCACTGTGGATTGAGGGAGGGGGTGAAAGCAAACATTAGGTCCATGAAATAGGTAACAAAGTGGAATGTCATACTCAGGCCAGATGTTCAAGAAATATTAATGGAATGAATGAAGAACCAAATCGGCTCAGCATAGTTTCTGGCCAGAGTCAGTTCTCCCAAGCTTAGTTTAGAACAAATTTTACTGCTACCTATTGCCAAGCATTTACCAAGTCCCTTGGGCACTCAAAGCATAGGTGGAATAGGGCACAAACTAAGATATAGTGACAGAAGGTGTAATTTCTACGTGAGGATCCCTCTGAGGAAGAGTCACTCCAAAGTGCAGTGGGGAAGCCAGCAGGGGTGTCAGACCAGAGCTCCCCATACCCTGGCACTGGCACCCCCAGGACTGCACCCCATGGAGCTGCCCAGCTTGGGGTGGGAATTATCCCAGTGTAAAGGGTCTGGACCTGAGGATCCCCTGCCACCTGCTGTGTGGTCACACAGACTGCCATGACCCCTTCCATCTGCTCAGCCTTGATCAGGAAGGAGGACGTGTCCTCTACCCTGGTCACGTGAGGCTATTCATGCCTTTGCAGAAACTCAGAAGGGAGGTACGAATGGGTGAGGAGAAAAGGAATGAAGAGTAAAAGTAAGTTGAAAATAAAACAAAGAAAAGGGAGCAGGGACAGAGAAAATCCATCCATCCTCTGTGGGTTAAATCTAAAATAGCCCCCCAAACCTCAGGTTTTTGGAATGTGATTGGATTATGGAGCCTTATGCCAGACTTTCTAGTAGGATCTGTGGTTTGGTTTGAAAAGAGCGGTCATCGTGGGTGTGACCCAGAAAGAAATGCCTCCCTTCCTGGCTGTCCCTGACTCTCTGCTTCCAGGCTAGCAGGAGATGATCACTTCTCTCCGCCCAGACTCCTCCACCAGGCCATTGCCATGTTTAAGCTCCTCCGTCTCTGAGCTATGGGCCAGAAGAAACCTCTCCTCCTTTAGTTGATGGCATCAAGAGCACTGCTGCACACCACAGCCAACTCCATGAGAAAACGACTCCCAGAAAGACACTGTCTGAGTCTCCATTTTCCACCTCCCCTCTGCCTTCTCGGCCCCAGATGCCAGCAGGTCTCACTCAGGCCATGCAAAGTCCGTCTCTCCAGACTCCTTCTCCTCTCAAACCACAATGCAGGCCCCAGCAGAAGCTAGAGTGATCTTTCACAAACACAGATTGCTCTCTGCTGATGTGTCACTCCTCTGTTTAACATCTAGCTGGGCCTCCCCTATGCTGAAAATAAAATCCAAACCCCATGATCAATCTTGAAAGGCCCTCCTACTGTGGAATGTCTCCAGCCGCTAGGACCTGATTTTTGCATGTGACAAACACCAGACCTGATGTGTGGCAGCATGGGTGCCTTCACCTGGCTGCCCCTTCAGCCTGGCTTAGTCTTTCTCTTCATCTTCATGAGGGTGGGTCCTTCTTGTCCTTCAGCTTAAGCAGTGCCTCAGTCTGGCCTTCTGTGACCACCCCTTCCCATGTTGCCACAAGGCTCACTATCCGTGACTTTCTCGCGTTTTACTTTTCTGCGTAACTCTCAGTGCTATTGACTATCTCATGTTTCCTTTTTTCTCTATATTCCCCCATGTATTTATTTTCTATTGTTACAAAAACAAATTACTACAAACTAAGCAGCTGAGAAAAACACACGCTTATTAGCTCATAAGAGGTCAAAAATCTGGGCACAGAGTTGCTGAGTTCTCTGCTCGGGTCTTCACAGGGCTAAAATTATCACGTTGAACAGCTGCATTGTCATCTAGATCTTGTGGTCACCTTCTATGTGATTGTGCAAGTGACCCAGTCCATTTTCTGTAACATAGTATCTGGGCAAGTTATAAAGAAAACAGGTTTATTTTGGCTTGTAGTTCTGGTCCACAGTGAGGAGGTCACAGTAGCTGACAGTCTTTTTGCTAACAGAGGTCCAAGGTGGCACAGAGAGCCACATGACAAGAGACAGGGAACATGTGTCTCTCTCCTCCTCTTACAAAGCCACCAGACTTCAATCATGGATGTTCTATCCTGATGACCCTACACAACCATAATTAATTCTCACTTCTAAACACCATTGCTAAGTTAAATTTCCACCCTCTTAATACCTCACCATGGAGATTAAATTTAATTGTGTATTTTCAGATCAGAGGCTAAAAACCACATTCAGACTATAGCAAGCAGAAATTCAGTTCCTTGCCCTGGGCTAAGGCTTCCACAAGCTCCAAAAGGCTGCCACCATCCTCTGGCATGTGGCCCCTCCAACTTCAAAGCCTAAAGAAGAGAATCTTCCTCACATGGAACCCCTCTCACACTCTGAATATCTTTCACCAGGAAGTGCTCACTCTCTTAAAGGGACACCCAGGCACTGATTGTACCAGGCATACCCAGGGCTATCACCTTTAACACCAGCATTGCCGGCCGCCAGGGGCTTGGGGGGCGGGGTGCAACGGGCGTGGGCTGCCTGGGGCCTCTGCCCTGGCCCCGCCCTGCCACCGGGAACATTGTGGGGGGCGCCCAGGACTGAAAGCTGACCTGGACTGCTTCTGCTGGGCCCGCCCTCCCACCTGGAACATTGGAAGACCTCATCAGGCTCTAGTTAGTGTGAAAAAATTTGGAACTTTACTCCCAGGTGGTGAACCTTGGACTACAGCGGATTAACTGTAGCAGGGTGGTGAGTACGCCCCTAAAATAGAGGTGTACAGGGGATAAATAGGGCCAGTAATAAAACCCCCTCCAACTAACTGTAAGACTTTGGTGAGCCTGAAAAGAGTGTGTGTGATCCCCTCCTACACATGGAAAACATCAGGCAGAGTGAAAATGACAAAATAAAAAAGCAAAATACAGTCTCAAACATACAGTTCACCAGAAGCAAGTATAGGAGACATTGAAATAGAGGATCCCAAAAGTAACACACCGGGAATCTCTGAAAAGATAGTGAGTGAAATAAAAAAAACAACTGCATCAGGCTATAGAGGAAACCAAATTAGAAGTAGTCTCCCATGTAAAGATAGAAATAACAACTTTAGTAAAGGAGTTGTTGAATGTAGCTAAAGAAGAACTAGAGAAAAAAGTACATGAGCATGGGAAACTGATTGAAACTTTGAATGAACAATATAGAAAACAAGCAGAATTCATGAAACAAACTCAAAGAGACATCCAAGAAACAAAAATTCTAATGAAAGAGTGCAAAACCGCCTAAAGAAAGCTGACGATAGGATTTCAGACCTTGAGGACAGGATCACAATTAGTGATCAGGAAAGGATAGAACTTTTAAAAATAACAAAGCAGCATGAAATGACAATCCAGAAGCTTCATGATGATGCCAAGAGCAACAATATAAGAATAATGGGCATTCGCGAAGATACAGGAGTCCAGGCAAATGACATAAGTATTTACAGAAATAATAGCAGAAAATTTCCCAAACATGGGGAAAGAATCTGATATGCAGATAAGTGAGGCATACAGAACACCAAACAGTCACAATCAACATAAATCCACACCCAGACACATAATAATTAAGATCTCAGACATACAGCATAAAAACAGAATACTAAAAGCTGTCAGAGAAAAGACACAACTCACCTAACAAGGAAAGCCCATTAGAATCACAGCAGACTTTTCAGCACAAACCCTCAAGTCAAGAAGAGCTTGGAGTGAGGTATTTCAAGCCCTGAAAGAAAACAACCTTCAACCCAGACTGATGTACCCAGCAAAACTTTCATTCAAATTTAATGTAGAAACAAGATACTTCCATGACAAAGAACAACTGAAGAAATTCACATCCACCAAACCAACCCTACAAAGAGTACTGAAAGACATACTAGACAGAGATAAAAATGACCACAATCCCCAAAACAACAATAGAAAGAAACCACCAGGTAGGATAAGCAATTAAATAAGAGGAAAAGCAGAAA
Organism: Hydrochoerus hydrochaeris; assembly: GCA_004027455.1. Lineage (NCBI taxonomy): Eukaryota > Metazoa > Chordata > Mammalia > Rodentia > Hydrochaeridae > Hydrochoerus > Hydrochoerus hydrochaeris. The sequence continues at coordinate 212,203 of PVLA01003409.1, forward strand.
GAAACAACTGAAACATAACATGGCAAAGTCGAGCCAATACATATCAGTGATATCCATAAATATGAATGGCCTCAATTCACCTATAAAAAGAAATAGATTGACAGAATGGATCAAGAAACAGGATCCCACAATATGCTGTATACAAGAAACACAACTAACCCAAAAGGAAACTCATAGATTAAAATTCAAAGGATGGAAAACAGTATTCCATGCAACAGAAACCCAGAAAAAAGCAGGGGTAGCTATTCTATTTGCAGACAATGTGAACTTCAAACCTAAAATGATTAAAAGAGATAGAGAAGGTCACTACATACTTGTTAGTGGAAAAACTCAAGAGGAAAAACTAACAATTATAAATATATATGCACCAAATACAGGAGCACCCAACTATATAAGACAGATGCTAATGGACATGAAAAATCAAACACACAAGAACACAATTACAACAAGAGATCTTCACAGCCCACTGTCACAAAGAGATAGATCAAGTAGACAAAGAGTCAGCAAAGAAATAACAGAACTGAATCATACCTGTGAGCAATTGGATTTAGTAGATGTTTACAGAGTGTTCTTCCCAACCACATTAGAATACACATTCTTCTCAGCTGAACATGGGACAATCTCCAAAATAGGCTGACATTATCCAATAAAACATTCTTAAGTAAATGCAAAGACATTGAAATCATACCATGCATAATATCTGGCCATAGTACACTGAAATTGGAAATTAATGGCGAAAGAAATTGTAAAACATGCATGGAAATTAAATAACAGCCTTTTGAACAACCAGGGGGCTACAGATGAAGTTAAAGAAGAAATAAAGCAATACCTACAATTCAATGAAAATATAGAAACAACATACTGTAATCTGTGGGATGCAATGAAAGTGGTCTTAAGACGGAAATATATAGCAATAAATCGTCATATCAAGAAAACAGAACAAGCACAAATAAACAACCTAATGCTCCATCTCAAGCTTCTAGAAAAAGAAGAGCAAGCTAAACCCAAAGCTTATAGAAGAGAGGAAATTGTAAAGATTAGAGCAGAAATCAATGCAATTGAAACTAAAAAACAATACAAAGAATTAATGAATCAAAAGTCTGCTTTTTTGAGAGGATAAACAAAATTGACAAGCCCCTAGCTAACCTTATCAAAAGAAAGAAAGAAAAAAAAACCCAAATTCATGCAATAAGAACTGAAAAGGGAGAAATTACTACAGATCCCATGGAAATTCAAAAGCTCATGAATACCTACTTTGAAAATCTCTACTCACAAGAGTGGAAAACACAGAGGAAATGGACAGATTTCTAGAAACATATGAACTACCAAAGCTCAACCAAGAAGATATTGCAATTTTGAACAACCCAATATCAGCTATTGAAATAGAAAATGTGATTAAAAACTTACCAACAAAGAAAAGCCCAGGTCTGGATGGATTCACAGCTGAATTCTAAAAGAAATTTAGAGAAGATTTGATGCCAGTACTCCTTAAACTCTTCAATGAAATTGAGAAAAAAAGCAACCCTCCCTAAATCATTCCTGGAGGCAAGTATTACTCTGATACCAAAACCAGAGAAAGATCCAACCAAAAAAGAGAACTATAGGCCAATCTCACTAATGAACATTGATGCAAGGATTCTCGACAGGATATTGGCAAATAGAATGAAGCAAATCATCAAGAAGATTATGCATCATGACCAAGTGGGGGGTTCATTCCAGAAATGCAGGGATGATTTAACATACGCAAATCAATAAATATAATACACCACATCAACAGAGCCAAAAACAAAAACCACATGGTCATCTCAATGGATTCAGAAAAAGCTTTTGACAAAGTCCAACACATGTTCATGATAAAAACCCTTCAGAAACTCAGAATACACGGTGTCTACCTCAACCTTATGGAGGCCATCTATGACAAACCAACAGCCAACATTATACTGGATGGACAAAAGCTGAGGGCTTTCACTCTAAGATCAGGAGCAAGACAAGGATGTCCACTATCACCACTCCTTTTCAATATAGTTCTGGAAACACTAGCCAGGGCAATCAGACAAGAGAGGGAAATAAGAGGAGAAAGGATAGGAAAGGAAGAAGTTGAATTATCACTATTTGCAGATGGCATGGTGCTCTATATGGGAGACCCAGAATGCTCCATTAAAAGACTACTAGAGGTAATAAGTTCAGCAGTGTAGCTGGATGCAGGGTCAATGCTCGAGGATCAGTGGCATTCCGGTACACAGGCAAAAAACTCACTGAGAGAAAAATTATGGAAATATTGCCCTTTATAATAACATGTAAAAAAATGAAATGCTTTGGAATCAACCTAACTAAAAATGTAAAAGACCTATATGCTGAAAATTATACTATGCTGAAAAAGGAGATTGAAGAGGATATTAGAAAATGGAAAGACATTCCTTGCTCTTCCAAACCAACATTGTGAAAATGGCCATACTCCCAAAACTGTTATACAGATTTAACGCAATCCCAATCAAAATAACATGGACATACCTCACAGATCTAGAGAAAACATTACTAAAATTCATTTGGAAACAGAAAAAACCTAGAATAGCAAAGGCAATTCTAGGCAACAAAAGCAAGGCAGGAGGCATCTCAATTCCTGACTTGAAACAGTACTATAAAGCCACAGTGATAAAATCAGCTTGGTACTGGCAAAGAAATAGACCTGAGGATCAATGGAACAGATTAGAAGATGCAAGCACAACTACAAAGA
>PVLA01003410.1:0-39134 GCA_004027455.1 Hydrochoerus hydrochaeris
CCCCCCCCCCCCTCCATCCCAGGAGAGGAGGGAAAGGACTCCGCCCCCCTCCTCCATCCCAGGAGAGGAGGGAAAGGACTCCGCGCCCCCCCCCATCCCAGGAGAGGGCCTTGGCATCCAGCATATTTAGTCAGCACCCCAGATGATTCAGTGACAGGCAGGCTTGGGAGACAAGGACAGGTATCACAAACAAGGAAACGGAGCCCTAGTGAGAGGGAACATCTTGCTCAACCTGGAACCGGTCAGTCAGGCAGAACCAGGAATGATATTTAGATTTCCCAACTCTCAGCTCCATGAATTTTTTTTTTTTTTTTTTTTTTTGAGACAGGGTCTCACTATGTAATCCAGGCTGCCTTTGCTCTCCATATGTGGCCCAGGCTGGCCTCAAACTTTCCATTCTCTTGCCTCAGCCTCAAAAGGGCTAGGATTCCAAGCGTGCACCACCACACCTGGCTCACCTGCAATATCTAAACTTGAGGCAAGACACAAAACCTAAGTACAGACCAGGCAGACAGCTGTCTGCACCCTGGTGGGCAAGCCTGCCTTTGCAGAGTCCAACAATGCATAACTATTTCATTTTGTAAGAAAGCTTTTTCCTCTAACAGATTTTAAAGCCCTCTGAATTGTCCATCACAGGAACACAGGAAGAGAGGAGGGAGAGAAGAACGCAAGGAACTCCGGGAACTCCGGGCAGATCGGAAGGGTTTCTTTGGGGAGTTTGTCTCCGGTGGGCAGCCTGGATTTCCAGTACTCCCTGCAGGCCATGAGTGATGTGTGTGAAGGGGTCCAGGGTAGACTTCTTGAAAGCAGATCTTTCTCCATGCCGCCTAACAATGTTCCCGGGTGCAGGCTGGGAAATGCCAGCCTGGTGTGGCTGGTGCTGCACCACCTGCCCAAAGGGCCAAGGACAGCCATGGCCCTGGATGGTGGAGCCGGCTGCTTTCCAGGCCACACACCCTGGAGGTTTGAGCGTCTGCGTGATTGTGTGTGCTGTGTGTGTGGCAGCACCATGCCACTCGCGCGGTAAACCAGATGCACGCTCCTCCCAGGCCCTGTTTCACTGTATCTGGGGTTGCAGTCCTCCCAGGAGAGCTGAACTTCTGCAAGAAAGTTTCCTTCCAAGTTTGCTGTGCAGGCTGCAAGGAGACAAACAGTGGCCTTTGTTGTTTGTTCTTCCTGTGTGGAGACAAAAGCCCTTTCAGCTGCTGGGGACCATGCACCAAGTGTCATGCAAAGGGCTGCAGGCCTAGCTGGAAACCCAGCAGATTAGGCTGAATGGGGTCCCCCTGCTTCAGCCCGGTGTTTTTGAGGTCCTGCAGCCTGACGTCCCTGACATGGTCGGGGACTCCCTGTACCCTCCTTGTGATCACCTCCAGCTGCTGCCACAACCCCGGGCAGGTGCAGTTTGCTGTGTCCTCCACTCACCGCTCCCCACCCAGGGCAGTGGTATCACCGCTGCTTTGCTGCCCAGGGATCAATTTTCAGAGGAAAGCCTGGAGGGGACAGCCAGTGACGAGAGGGAGGACACTCCGTCCCCACAGCCTGCCCTTGTAGCAGAGCAGAACACACCTCAAGCAGTACGGTTTACTTCTTGTCTAGAGTTTCAGCAAAACAAAAAGTACAACTTCAGTAGAAACAGAAAAACAAAACAACTCGGCCACCACAGAATGCTGGAGTGGTGAGAGTGGCCTTTTCTCTTTGCATATTTCCAGGTCTGGGTGTTTCCATGTAGCCAGAGACTCACCCCAGCGAAGCCTGTCACTAAAAGCCTGGCCGTCTCTCAGAGTATTGCCTGCTTTTGTCCAATCAGGGTCTGGCACCTTTTAAGTTGCCAAAGTCAAACACAGTATTGAACTTTGCTCTAGTTTCAAAATGTCAGTGAAACCAGAGCCAAAAGGAAGTGCTCGGGAGAAGGCGGGCAGTTGGCCGAGCTGGACACCAGCCAGAGGGAGGGCAGGCAAGGAACTGACCTGGGCCACTGGAGGTGTGTGGGAGAGACCGTTGACCCTCTGGGTTGTACAATCTTGCCATCTTACAAGCCAGAGAAGAAGAAAGGAGAGAGGGGAGCCAAGGAGAGATGAATGTGGGGACCAGACGGGTTTTCTATGTGATCCTGGGCAAACAAGACTCTTATCAAAGAGTAATACTAAACTCCGCTCCTTCCTGCCACCCCAGCTCCCAGGAGGTGTGTGTGACTTTTACGTTCTACTAGAGAGGATTAAATTGTCTGGAGATACGCACCCCAAAGAAGCAGATAAGGCTGATAGAAATGGGGGGGGGTTCACTTGTGTCCTCCAGGGACAGACTCTGGATCCACGTCCTTCACGCTCAGACTGTGGGACAGAAGAGAGCCACTGTCTCATCACACAGCAGACCTGATGGCATCGCCTGCTCTGTGCCAGCCTGGGCTGCGGGTGTGGAGCAGGCATCAGGGATGAGCCGTGGAGGAACAAGCTGGTTAGGGAGGTCCGGTCCCAGGGGGTTTGTGTGGGTTCAGGGCTTGATTCTTAAATGCCTACTGAATCATTATTATGCACCTAACAGGGTCCTTGGTGCCCCGGGGAAAACCCCAAGTAGTTGTCCAACTGCTGAATCTATATTCGCTGTCAAGTTTATAGCGCCACATTAGAGAAGGAAGAAATAGCACGGCAAGAAATACCCACAGCCTGCAGCAGGAGCCTCCCCTAGCTGGCCGAGTGGCCGGGTCAGTTCCTCTCTTTGCCTGTTTTCTCACCTGTAAAATGAGAACGATTCCTCTGGTAGTTGTGCAGATCAAATGTAAAGTGCTGAGCCCGGTGCCTGGCACACAGTAAGAAGTTAGTCATGGCTTATTATTACTATCTAACATTTCCACTCTTGGCCTTTGGCTGTTTTCTCCTAGAAGGGAAAGTGCACATTTGGTAAGTCCTGAAATGCAGCATCCTAAGCTGGTATTGCTCACAGATGTGCTATGGATGGTGGCGGACAAAGACCCTTCAAGCCGGACTCATTAAAAAGGCGTCAGGAGCTCGGGGATCCAGGTCTGTGCTAGAGTATTTACTTCACATGTGGGAAACTCTGGATTCTAACCTCAGTACTGTAAAATGAAGGGTCTGGGCTTCCGAGAGTTGCTGAAGAACAGCTGGAGAATCAATAGGAGAAGAATAAGTGAAGGCAGACAAGCCGGGAGTCAGAGCTCACCGGAGGCTGCTACCCCAGGGAAATGCAGGCCAAGTCTGCAGGTGCTGGATTGCTGTAGCTCGGGTAGGTGAGTCGTCAGAAAGAGAAACTGACACTGGGAGAGACCTCAGAGCAGAGCAGGGCTTTCTTCTGCACGCAGGAGGAAGCCTTTGGAGGCCCCTGAGCCGTGGGACTGACTCCTCCTCCTCCCCTGAACTTCTCAATCAAGAAGTCACCGTGCACATCAGCAGCAGATCCACAGAGGCACCTTGAGCTTTGACTTCTTGGCAACTGGTAGGCTGGAGGGCAGGGACTGACCAGCCTCTGAAGCAGCCCTTTCTCCTTCCCTTCAGGTCCCGTAGGACCAGTGGGAGGATGCCCCAGCATGGGGATGAGGAGAGAGAGGCTGCTGCAGGTCACAACAGGAAGCTAAAATTGGCCTGGAACTGCAGTGTCCTACCTAAGGGGTTGCCTAGCACCTTGGCCACCTCCTGCTTGACCTATGGCTGCTCCAAATTGAGAAGTGTTGCAGGGGTAACACACACAACCAGATTTCAAAGTTTAGCCTTAGAAAAAGAGTGGATATTAATAATAATTGAACTATTATCTGCTGCTATAATATTTTGGCATTTGGGCTAAATAAAGTGCTATTAAAAATAATTTCACTTGTCTTTTTTTTTTTTAATGTGGCTACTACAACATTTAAAATTACTTATGCAGCTCACATTATATTTTGGATAACACCGGTGCAGAGGGCTGGGTGACCTGGATATGACTAGGGTTGTAACTCGCTCATATTACTTCAGGAGATGTGTCTTCCTTTTTAAGCCAGGCTCAGATTTGAACAAGTTCATCATTATGTGTAGGGTTAGAAGTTCAATGAGGAAAGGGTGTAGCAATTTTGCAAAATTTTCCACTATTTGGCTCCTAAATCATGAGGCTAAAAGATAGTAGGACTCTTTGCTGAGAAGGTCCTCGCCAGTGACGGTAAAGGGAGAAGTTCCCAGAAGACAAGGGGGAACAAGCCCTGTCGTTATTTCCGTTAGTATCTCTTTGGTTGAGCTTTTTTATAAATATCGCCATATTTAGGAATTAGGAACTAGAGGGGGAGGAGATCTGGGACTGCAGGGGCACAACTATAATGTAAGAATACATTTATAAAATAGCAAAATTATAGGTATTTCATGATACAAATTAGCAATTAGAGGCTTCTGACCACGTTTCTGCTGTGGAATTCAACTGACCTTGGCAGTGTCTAAAGCCCAGCCACACACTACTGAAGTCAGAGTAATTGTCTATATTTTAAGGCACCCTGGGCTAGTCAAGGACATCTTTAACTATGCTCACTCTGTAAGGCCTCTCTCCCCTGGTTCCCAGACTGTTTCTATATTATGATAAACAATTCCCTTGTTTCAACAAATCTGTTCCAGACTAGCCTGCCTGTTAATATATGACTCAATGCATGTAACCAATTTAATAATGTTTTATCACTTGCTTTGTACCTCCCATGTCTAAATGCTATATGAACTAAGCTTTTTGTAAACCCAGTGCTGTTGCCTTTGGGAGTGATCCCGCAACAGACCACTGGTGCAAAGATTAAATACTGCCTTCTTGTCTTCTTGGAGCTGAGTCTTCTTTTCAGTCTGACTGGAGAATTTTCCTGCAACAGGACCAGTAGCGTTCTGAAAGTTATGCTGCATAAGAGGGAAATACATTAAACTGTTTAAAATGATTGTCTCAATCAGGCACAGAGGTTCAGGCCTCTATCCCAGCACTCCGGGAGACGGAGGCAGAAGGACAGAGAGTTAGAGCTTAGCCTGCCAAATTAGGGACTTAACAAGATAGCATCTCAAAATAAAAACAGATTGAGGATATAATATAGCTGAGTACAAAGGCCCTGAGTTCAATCCCTAGGACTGCAAAACAAAACAAAAACAAAATCTTAAGGTTTTATAATTAGGGATGATTTAACTTTCCTCCTGTGCTTTTCTAGATTTTCATTTTTTCCTCCCCCTTTGTTTTGTTTTTGTATTTTGTTTTCTACTGAGAATCAAACCCAAGACCTCACAATGCCCAGAAACTCCCTTTGGTTTTTTTGAGACAGGGTCTTGCTGTGTGTATGTGGTCTGGGCTGGTCTTGAATTTGCAGGCATCCTCCTGCCTCAGCCTCCCAAGTGCTAGGTTTATAGACATGCAACACCATATCTGGCTTCAACACTTTTCTTTTTGAACACATTTTCAGACCAAAGGGAGGCGATAGTAAGTTCTCAAAGATTGTCTGGGGAAGGGTCTCAGGAAAGATGCTGGGAGGCTCCAGGCTTGATGTTGCGAAGGCTGAGAAGGCTCCATCATGAGAGGGCAGCAGCCCGAGTGGATAGAATAGAGAGTGTGTGTGAGAGCTACCAGGATTCACAAGACTGAGTTGATTCTCACACCGCCATTCACCATCCATGTGCCACCAGCCACAGCACCCAGTCACCTCCAGGGGTAGGAAGTGCTTTCCGAATGCTAGGTACCCTTATCACAGGGGCTTAGCCTCTGAAATACTTAGGGGTAGGAAAAGATTCCTTGCTTCCACCATGGGTTTCCAGGAACCTGTCTTTCTAAGAAAAGTCAGAAGGAGACAGATTGTAGAAAGGCCCAGGGGGAGGTGAGGTGCCTCCACCCAGCTGCGCCCAGCACTGCCCTGGACATTCCATTCCCAAGCCAAGGCCCAAGGAAATGGGGTGCTTCCAGGAACTCTAACTAGGAGAAGCTGGCAGAATAAGGGTTTTCAAAAAGTGACTACACTCATGGCCTGCAGGGGAAGAGATAATCTCTCAACACCTGTCTGGTCTAAATCAAGGGCTCAAATTGGTTTGAGGCTGTATCTGATTTGACAGCTTTGATTGTCAGGCCCAACTTTGGGCCAATTTAAGTGTGTCATTTTATTACCCATTTTATTGCTGGGAGTGGGCTCCATGTTTAGAAGGAGATGGAACATTCTTCCATTGTTGTTGTTGTTGTTGTTTTAAATTTGTTGGGGGGCGGATACTAGGGATAGAACTCACAACCTCACGCTTGCCAGGCAGGCACTTACGCCGCTGAGCTAAATCCAGCCTCTTCCATTGTTCTGGATGTTCATATTAAATCTCTGCAGAGCTTTCTGTACACTTTCACTCCTATCTTGGTTGCAGGGCTCTCCTCTGTTAGGAGGCTGGCCCACCACGTTAGCTCTTGGCCTGTGCCGTTTTTCCTGTTCTCTCTCTCCCCGCAGCATTTTCCAGCATTTTCTGGGCAGGCTGACGTAAGGGCTGCCCTCCTTCACACAGTTAGGGCTGAAGAGGGACAGAAGTCTGGTTTTTCTGCAGCCCAAGAGTCGCCACCTATGCCCTGAGCCCTGGGGCCCTGAAGGTGTGTGTGTGGGGGGGACGGACCAGGAAAAGAAAAATCACACCCAAATCACACTCCATCAGGAAGCCCTAACCTGCTGGTTCTCAGCCCACGAGTTTTGCCCCCGAGAGGACATTGGGCAATGTCTGAAGATATTTTTTTGTGTCCCACCTGGGAGCAGGGCCACACAAGTAGCGGCCAGGGTACCACTGGTGTCTGGGAGGTGAGACAGGGGCCGCTTCTCAGCCAGCAGTGCACAGAAGGCTGTCCCGTTCTGTTACCCACAGCTCACACAGGAGAAGGTGCTCTGCTCTGAAATGCTCACCTTCTCCCAGCCTGAGGCTGGGGTTGAGCTGATTCAGCGTCACTGGCTGCCCATACAAGGGGGGCTCTGTCTGGACTCCCCAGACAGGTCCTGCCCCCGCCTGTCTTTGTTCTGACCTCTGTACTTTTGCCTTTGCTCCTGTGGTCTCTGCCTGAAACTTCCTCCTGTGTACTCTTGGAGCCTTGCTTTTCCTTCAAAGCTCAAGCATCTCTCTGCCTGTGAATCAGGGTTCAGCTGCCTTGGCATGGAGCCTTGGAGCGTCCCATGAAGGAGCTCCGGCCATGTGTCATTCATGGTGCCTAGTCACGGGCTGTGGTGTGGTGCCCGATGCCTAGACCCTGAGGGCAGGGACTGGTGCTTAGTGTATCTGGATCCTGCGCTATTTTTACCACACCCATGACCTTGGGACCTAAAGAATGTGTTTCCTTCACAAGGAACAGATTCTTGTCTGTGTCTGCTCCAAGCCCCAGAAACAGGCTGAAAACCAAAATGGAGGGTTGGGGTCCACCCAGTGCTGGAGCACTTGCCTAGTGTGCCAGGCCCTGGGTTCAATCCCCCAGCACCACAAAATACATACATATATTACATAGGTACATACATCCGTAGGTACGCCTACACACTTACACAAAATCAAAATGGAGTCACACTCAATTTCCTTCTTTTTTTTTTTTTGTCTGTACTAAGGGTTGAACACAGGGCCTTTCCACTGAGCTACATTTCCAGCTCTTTTTTATTTCTGATGTTGAGGCAAGGTCTCCCTAACTCACTAAATTACCAACACTGGATTCGAATTTGTTACCCTCCTGCCTCAGCCTCCTGGAGTACTGGCATTATAAGTGTACTCCACGATGCCCATCTCCATATTTCTTTAAAGTAGTTGAGGCAGAAATTTTCATATATTTGTCTATTTATTTATTTATTTTGAGATAGGGTCTTGCTATGTAGTCTAGGACGGCCTTGAACTCACTACGTAGCCAAGGGTGGCCTCAAACTTGTGGTAATTCACCTGCCTCAGCCTCCTGAGTACTGGAATTACAGGCATGTGCCACCACACCCAATTTTGGGAAGTTTTGTCAGATGAGGAAACAACTTCAAGGTGAGAGCTGCAGGGAAGTCACATGAATTACATAGTTACAGTGTCACAGGGGTCCTCTGCAGGTCTGGAAATGCATTGGCTTCTTGAAAGCCAGGTTTCCTTGTTCCTTTTCCTTTTGCTTTAGAATTTATAAGTGGGTGGAAAGGAACATTATGTCCCTATACATTTTCTCTTTAGGCATCTCATCCGCACACTGGGCTATAATTACTCTCTACACATAGCTGACTCACACATAGATCTTTAGAGCTCGCCTCTGAGTTCTAGCCACTCAGTGAGTTATCATCCACCCTAGATTTCTCAGATGCACCCCAAGTTCACCAGGCATCATCCTGCAGCTCTCCTGCTCAAAATTCTCCCATTCTTCCTGGTATTCTTAGGAAAAGAATGGCAAACACAGAGCCATGCTGTCTGTGGTCTTGCCCCTCCTAGAACCCCACAGTTGGTATGAAGATTATTTTAAGCTGAAGCTGGTAGGATTCATCAGGTGTAGAAGACTTCACAGAGCTTGTATATCTAAGAGCAGAAATGAGACTGTCATAAACTCCCTCTTTAGGGCAGCTTTTAATTCCAGGAAGAGAGAGAGAGAGAGAGAGAGAGAGAGAGAGAGAGAGAGAGAGAGAGAGAGAGAGAGAGACAAGGGGCAGAGGGGAGGAGCGAGAACTTAAAAGGCGCCTACGCATCCCAGCAGTCTGCATGGCGAATGTGTGGAAGCCAGCACCCAGCACTGTGAACACCCCTTGTAATTGTGGAGACCAAAGGTAACTTGTATTAATCTCATGATGTCTCAATAAATTCAGTATTACAGTATTTGCACAAGTTTTCCTGATGTATATATTTTGGGGGGCGGGCTCTGGATAGCTCTATCTCCTCACCAGGGCAGGTTTTATGCTACTGCAGAAACAGAACACTCACTCGCATGAACAAACCTAATCACAAACTTTCCCATCTCCCCTTTGTTTTCCTGCTAGAAGCGTTTTTTTTCTTTTCTTTTCTTTTCTTTTCTTTTCTTTTCTTTTCTTTTCTTTTCTTTTTCCTTTCTCTTTTCCCCTACTCTGTTGGGTAAATAATACTTTAATCATTGATTGAATTTGGTTGGGGCTTTTTGGTAAACTCCCGCAGGTACACCAATAAACATTTTTCCCTTGTTGAGTCCTCTGTGGCTGATTTAATTTGCAAGGCCCAAGGTAGGGAAAAGCGTAAGAGGATGGACTGGATGATTTTTCCTCCCTGATTCTTCCTCTGCTCTTCTTTCTAGCATGCTTTTTGTTTCCTGATCTCTCCGGGCCACTGCCTTCTGCCCAGTGCTCTTTCGTCTGCCAGGAACGCTTTTCTCTCTTCTTCGCACATATTTACTACTGCTCATCCTGCGGAACTCACTCGGGACAGCTCCTCCCTAGGAAGCCTTTGGCCTTCCTATTGTTGCTCAGGGGATCCTGTATTCCTTCCAGTCTTTGTTACAATAGCAGCAGAATCCCTATGATTATTTTGATTGATGTCATCTCCTTCAATAGACTGGGCACCTTCCTCCTCCTCCTCTTCCTCCTCCTCTTCAAGACTGGGGATGGAACCCAGGGTTTACACATACTTGCTGGGCAAGTGCTCTACTGTTGAGTTACAACCCCAGCCTAACTCTAAGCTTCTTTTTCTTTTTTTTTTGCCACGTTGCAAATACATTTATTCTTCACCATAGATTCCCACCACAGATTCATTTACTGTATTTTCTTTTGTGTATTGTAAAATTGTTGATTAATAGACTGGGTGTGGCTGAGGCGGGAGGATTGCCACAGGTTAAAAACCAATCCAGGCTACATAGTGAGTTTAAGGCTATTCTGGACTACACAGGAAAATCCTCTCTCAAAACAACAACAAAAAAATCAGAAAGACAAAAGAGTTGTTTATCAGTGCCTGTTAATCTTACAAAATGTTGGGTTTCAGTGCATACAGTATCTTTGGATCATATTCACCGCCCATTCCCTCCCTTGCACCCCCCCCTTCTTGCCTGATAATCACCTCCCTTCTACTTTCATGTCATCTCTTTTAGATTCCACATATTAGAAAACATGCAATATTTGTCTTCCTAAATCTGGCTTATTTCACTTCCCATGATGATCTCTGGTACTATCCATTTTCCTGCAAGTGAAAAACTGTTTTTCTTCTTTATGGCTGAATAACGTCAATGAGTATGTACATTACATTTTCTTTGCCCATTCATCTGTTGATGGGCACTCAGACTATCTCTATATCTGGGCTACTGTGAATCGAACCATGGTAACCAGAGGTACTCTAACAGTAGCATACTACCCTAATTCCTTTGGGTATAGATCACTGATTCTTAGCTTGGATAGTAGGGGTCTCGTGCATTTTTTCCTTTACCATTGTATTCTAAATTTCTAGCACAAAGGAGCCACAAGAGAGAATTTCTGAATGAAGGACTGGGGATATAGCTCAGTGGTAGAGCACTTGCCTGCCATATATGAGGCCTTGAGTTTAATCTCCAGCAGAAAGAAGAAAGAAGAAAGAAAGAAAGAAAGAAAGAAAGAAAGAAAGAAAGAAAAGAAAGAAAGAAAAGAAAAGAAAAGAAAAGAATAAGAAAGAAAGAAAGAAAGAAAGAAAGAAAGAAAGAAAGAAAAAATAAAAGAAGAGGAGAAACTCCACACATGATAGACTAGATCTCCTCCCTTCAGTATCACAGCCCTACATCACAGGTCTTTGGAGGTCAGTCGTATAGCTTGGTCAATCTCAAAATAGGCAATGGTCTGGGTTACATATGAGTTCGAGGCCAAACTGAGCTACATAGTGAAACCCTGTCTCAAAAAAAAAAAAAAAAAAAGCTGGGCATGGTGGCACACACCTGTAATCCCAGCACTCAGGAGGCTGAGCTAGGAGGATCCCCGTGAGTTAGAGACCAGCCTAGGCTACATAGTGAGATTCTGTCTCAAAAACGCTGAAAGAAACCAAACCAAAACAAAAAACCAATGTTAGCATGGGAAAAATTGTCACTCTATCAGGGCAAGTCTCCTGACTGGGGATTAGATGACAGTTTAATTTGAGAGGGCTGACCCAGAAAACCATCTTGCAACATGCATGAGAGAAACTGATCAAATCTAAAAATAGCTCCATCACTGGAATAGGAAAAACTCCAATGAGGATGCCACCTCTCTTCTTGGCAGCCTCTCCCTGTAGCAAACGATGGCCTCCACTCCAGCCGGTTCACTTCAGGTGCCCAGGTAATAGTTCCAGCTCCGATTCCAGTTGCTTCTGTCTCTTAGAAAGGGCTGGTCGCTGTGATGCATATCGTGACAACCAAAGACAGCCGAGTGTCCCATCTCGGTACCCTCCTTTTGCAACCCTGTAATAACTTCCCTCCTTGGGTCTCTGAGGCCTGAAGTTTTGAGGGACAATCCATTCCCTGTCAGTGCCCAGCTGAAGGTGAGTAAATCTGCCTCCAAACCCTGGGTGTCATTTCAGTGTGTCTGTTTGCTGTTGTACAGTCTCATGGAGGGTTTGCTTTTTTAAAATTAAACTACAAACTCTCAGAATGCCTGGAAGTGATGTAATTTACTGGTGTCACTTTAAAATAAGAAAATTGGATCCAGAGAGGCTTACCAATTTCCCATTGTTTGGTTTCAGAAAACAGAACCCCAAAATATGGTGCTTTGAAAAATCTCTCTGCTATTCCCTCTCACCCCTCTTCTTTTGATCCTCTTTTTTCTCCCAGTTTCCAGAGTTATCTAAAAACCGAAGCAGAGCACAACCATCTTCAATCTTCTTGCTGAAATTTCATTAACTAAGAAAAGTTATGAGCCTCCTGCCTCATTTCAAGTTTGAAGACATCCTAGAGTACACAGTGATCTCAAAGCCAGCCTGAACTACATATCAAGATCTTGTCTCAAAAAAAACCAAACCAAAACAACAACAACGACAAAAAAACCCCACCAAACAAAAACTAAATTCATTTCACAGGGAAAGAAGTGAAAATCAAACATCATATCTGGACCATACAGGAACTGCGTCTTGGGCCACTGTTTGATCTTTAGTTTCATTCATTTCTCTAGGCATCGATTACTAATCTAATCTTGCCTGCAGCCCCCTACTTCCTCCTCTCTCCCCTATGAAAAGGATATTTAAGCTTTTGCCATCTGGTCCCTCTTTGAACTTTGAGCCAAGAGCTTTCTAGCATTGACTGCACCACAATGTTCACATGTGACACCACCCAGGTCTCTGGCGTCTTAGATGCTGAAGACCCCACAAGATTTATGTCCCATGGGCCGACCTAATGAGAGTAGGGGTTTATGTGTCACTTTTCTTGTTCATTGTCACAATAAGCAAAAGTCTCAGTCATGGGAATTGGAGCAAGGCATGGAGTACAGTCACATGGCAAATAGGAGCTTGCCCCCCAATAGCTGACTATCTTTGGGTGACACACTTGTCTCTTTAAACATTTGTTAAATGGGTCAGTAACACTGCATTCAGGCTACTGTGAGTCTCGAATGAGATACTGTGCTCAAGATCTGAGCATCATGCCTGGTATCTGGTGTTGAGCAAAGGGAGCTACTGTTCCCATCCCAGACCAGTGCAAACTCATAAATATTTATGGAACATCTGCTTTAGAGACAAGCAGATGGGGACCGCAGTATATAATTAGTTGGGAAGGGAAATCTCAGTCCTCCACCCAAATGACAAATTCTTTCCTTAAATATGTTAATACTTTTAATGAGGTTGCTGCCAAGGCCTGCTGGCCTTCTGAGTCCTTTTTAGTGTCTTTGCATATCTGTCCCCTGATTCATTAGTCATGAGTTTGCAGTTTAGCATCTGGAGCAATCTCAGTTCCTTCATTCCCAAATATTCAGGTAGCCTAGCCCAAAATACCCAGTCACACACAGAGTGTGGGCCATCGGCGGCAGCCACATTTGGTGACATGGTCTTACCGTGGCCGGTAGCTCCCTTCTAAAAAGCGGCGCCCCAGCTAAACACAACTGGGTTTGGGGTTGCGCGCCTCTCCTCCTGGAGTTGGAGTCCTGGTTCTTCTCAAACGAAAAATTCAACAAAAGGAAGCAAAAGGCAGTGGCAAAGTTTATTAGAGAAAGTGAAAGTGAAGAGTGGGAGAGAAACTGGCTCTGCAGAGTGAGCTTGAGCTGCTGAGCCCAAGAGAAACAGAGGGTAAGAGCAAAGCTGAAAGCACACGCTGCCTCTGGGAAACAGTGCGTGCTATGCTGGAAGCTACAAAAGCCAAGTCTTCATGGCGCCCATGTGTCCTTCTAGGCTAAATCTTGAGGAAACCCGGGAGAACTTCTGCGTGCAGGTTCCGAGAGGTCGTACTGGGATCCCTCGCCTGAGGTCAGGTCTAGGCCAGGTGAAAACCTTCTGGCATCCTCACCACGAGTCCACACGCAGGGCACTGGGAACCATTCTGTGCATGTGTACAGGATCCTTTTTTTTTTTTTTTTTTTGAGACAGTGTCTCTCTATGCAGTTCAGGCCGGCCTTGAGCTAACTTTGTAGCCCAGGCTGGTCTCGAACTCTCAGACACCCTCCTGCCTCTGCCTCCAGACTGCTAGAATTGTGGGCAGGTGCCGAGCACCTGCAGGTCATGCACGTTACATCCCAGGTCTTGTACTGGACAGGTCATGCCCACTTCCCCAGACAGCCCAATATCCTATCTCATTACTACGTAGCCCAGGTTGGCCTCAAATTCACAATCCTTCTGCCTCAGCCTTCCGGAATTCTGAGATTATACCACACAGGATTCAGTCATTATCATCATCATCATCATTATTATTTTATTTTGTTTTGTTTTTATTTGAGACAGGGTCTCTTTATATAGCCCAGGCTGGCCTCAAACTTGCAACAATCCTTCTGCTTCAGCCTCCTGAGTGCTAGAATTACAGGTGTGTATGCAAAACATAAAAGATAACATCAAAATAGAAACCTATGTAACTACAGTGAAAACACAACCAAGTCTACCACACAAATAAGCTTTGCTTCAACTGTCACACCCAAGGCAGTTTTCACAGATAACAGCTATATGTTCCATACAAAAGTATCGCTTGCACTGATAGCACCTATGTTTTGGTTTTCTGTTCTTTCTTTAGGGCGCATTGACATCTTTTTTGTTTTCTTGTTGTCATAGTAGGTCTTTGTGATGCTGTACCTGCCTGTTCACCTGTAGTTCACCATGTGCTCCACAATTTGTTTTTCATAATTCCCTGGGCAGAAACATTTTTTCCTCTGCCATAAATGATTTTTTTATGAGCTCCAGTCCCAATCCTCTAGGAAAGTTTCTCTGATAGTTTGTGCTTATTATTTTCTTCATAAACTGTTCAACTATTAAGGCTTAAACACATTCAGGCTTGCATAAAGCACAGCCATTGGCCAGTGCTTTGTGTTTTAAATGGCATCATAGTTGCTAGATGACATCTACTAATGACTGATGACATCTACTCCACGTCTGGGTTTGGCATTGAAATTTTCCATCTCAAGCTTTCATTTTGTCAAGGTTTCCCTATCAGTATCTCCATCATGGTGAAATTTGACATCAGCGATCCCAGCTTGCTTTTCAGTTTGCTCTTCTTTGCCATATAGGAGGTCAATGTTTTATGTTTCTGAAAGATTGAACTGTACAATTGTCTGTTTTGAGGTTGCAACATTTCATTTGGTCAATTTGTGCTCTGTTAGCAAATGTAACATCAATTGGAAACTGGTAAACCAGTTGTTGAATATCACATTCCAATTAATTTGGGAGACGGGAGCAACAAGTCTGTTCACAACGTCATTCGGCTTAATGCTATACAAATAAGGACCTGATGGCTGAGTTCCAGGATAAATGTCTAAACTGAAAGAATAACGAGTCTTCCCATCTACAAGGGCATAAATTTATATGCCATCTTTTGACTCATTGCTTTTCCATAAGTCTTTTACATTCCTGTGCTGCTTACCAGTGCAGCTTTTGAAGTTCTGGGGGTTGGGGGGAGATGGCAAGAGGGTGGGAAACCAAAGAAAAGAGACGAATGTTGAGGTCAGGTGGAGCCCTCTCTCCTGATGGAAGAAAAGGAACTGCTCCACCATGGCGGCATATTTATTTATACACTAAGGAGGATGATGCTGATTTCAACCTCTCTGCCTAGCAACTCGTTTGCCTGGCCATTCGGGCCTTTTCAGAGCTAGCACAGTGTCAGAGACCTGGCCAAGATCCCCAACTGCCTGGATGAGGGGTATGGTGAAAGGATAAATTTAGTAATATATGATGGGGAGCCAGGAGGTCAGTGTCTCAAGATGGGAAAAGACCAAGATACTCAAAACCAGCCAGTGTTGATTGGCTGTATACAATGTGAGAGGGCTAGTGGAAGATTCAATTTCAGCAGAAGACTCAGAGGCTGATGACTCAGCAGGCGACACGTAATCCTGGGGTGAGTCAAGCGGGCAGAGATGACTTTATGCTAAGAAGGATCTTGCTCTGGAGTATTTTCTCTAATCTTAGCTAGTCTTAGTGGATGGGAGGGGATGGCCCATCCCAAAAGAGTTAAAGCGAGGTCTAAAGGATGATACCATAACCCCCAGCCTCCATTTACCCCTTAGGGAAGTATGCTAAATTAGCCATTGTGAATTCATGGTCCCCGGTAGGTAGGACAGCTTGCTTATCTAGCTTGCTTTGGGCTCTCCATGTTCTCGGGGCTGGCCTTGCCTTAGCCCCACGTGTGAGTGATCTCTAGTTTCAGCTCTCCCTACATTTCTGCGATCACCATGAGACATTTGTGCTAAGCAGACCCATGGGTGCTTTTAGTTCAGCTAGTGAGGTGCCTAATAAATACATTTTTGCATATGATTATTCGTGCATACAGAACATTTAACTTGCATTTTGGCCTTTATTTCCATAGCATCTTGTAGCATTTTCCCTGTGATAGTTTCCAACACTGAGTGGCAGTGCTGGCATTCTGTCCAATACATTTCTCTCTCTCTCTTTTTTTTAATTTAAAGAGAAAAAAAAACCAGAAAAAAGTAGAAATATTACAGAATTTCAAAAAAAGGATAAACAGCAAGAGATCACTGGTTGATAAATTACATATTGTCCTTTTAGAAATAGTTGTTCAAGTTACAAAATTAGAGCATACAAAGTAGACATTCAAGCAGTGAGACTGTAAACATATCTGTTCAACAATCCAACAAGAACTTAGAAGTATGGTTATCAATCCTACACACTTAAATATTCATGCAGTTATATCTTTTATAGCACTTCCTATTTCCTCTCTTTTTTACAATAGCAATTATGCATTTTTTATAAATTTTATTTAAAGAGAAAAAAAAGCAAAAGAAAAAGGGTAGCAACAACACAGAATTCTAAAAGAAAAAAAGAGAAAAACACTAAGAAATCACTAGTTGATAAATTACATATTGTCATCTTGGATGTAGTTGTTCAAGTTACAAAATTAATGGATACATAGTAGACATTCAAACACTGATACTGCAAACAGTTCTGCTCAAAGATCCAACAAAGATTCAGCAATATGCTCATCTATTTTACACACTCAAACATACATGCAGTTATATCCCTTAGAGCCCTTTCTTTTCCTCTCTTTTTTACAATAGCAATTACACATTTTGGGTTTTATTTCTCTTATCATTCTTATTACTTTTTACACTAGAGAACAATGTGACATTTATAAATATGATTCTTATTTATTTCACTAATGAGGATAGTCTCAAGTTGTCTCCATTTACCTATGAAGGCCTCAAGATCATCCTTTTTATAGCTGAGTAATATTTCACTGTGTAAAAATACCACATCTTTTTTATCCACTCTGCAGTTGATGGGCATCTTGGTTGTTTACAAGATTTAGCTATTACAAATTGTGCTGCTATGAACATGGGTACACATATATCACTATGATATGTATGAACTTTTCAGTTCTTCTGGGGAAATACCCAGGATGGGAATAGCTGGATTGAATGGGACTTCCAATCCTAGTGTTCTGAGAATTTTCATATAGATTTCCATAGTGGTTGCACCAGTCTACATTCCCACCAAAAGTGGAGCAGTGTTCCTTTTCCCCCCGCAGCCTCACCAACATTTGTTATCAGTTGCTTTCTTGATGGCAGCTATTCTTTCCAGAGTGAGGTGAAATCTCAGTCTTGTTTTAATTTGCATTTCTCGAATGACCAGTGATGGTGAACATTTCTTCATGTATTTATTTGCCATTTATATCTTTCTCTGAGACCTGTGTGTTCATCTCAGATGCCCATTTTTGGAGAGGGTCTTTGAATCTGGGGGGCTTGATGCTTTTCAATTCTTTATATGTTCTGGACATAAGTCCTTTGTCTGAGGGGTTGCTAGCTAAAATTCTTTCCCACTCTGTGGGTTTTCTTTTCACTCTGTTGGTGATTTCTTTTGAAGTGCAGAAACTTTTCAATAATATGAGATCCCAGTTGTTGATTCTTTGGAGTGTTTCCCGTGCAGTTTGTGTTTTGTTCATAAATTCTCTGCCTACCCCTATGTCTCCGAGACTTCTACCTACCTTGTCTTCCAGTAGATTTAGTGTTTCTGTTTTAATATTGAGGTCTTTGATCCATTTAGACTTTAGTTTTGTGCATGGTGATTAGCATGGATCTAGTTTCAGTCTTCGGCATGTGGAGAGCCAATTTTTCCAACACCATTTATTAAAGAGGCTATCCTTCTTCCAGTGGACATATTTAGCTCCTTTGTCAAATATCACATGACTGAGTGTCTTTGTAGTTGTGCTTGCATGTCCTAATCTGTTCCATTGATCCTCAGGTCTATTTCTTTGCCAGTACCATGCTGATTTTATCACTGTGGCTTTGCAGTATAGATTCAAGTCAGGAATTGAGATGCCTCCTGCCTTGCCTTTGTTGCCCAGAATTGCCTTTGCTATTCTAGGTTTCTTCTGTTTCCAAATGAATTTTAGGAGTGTTTTCTCTAGATCTGTGAGGTATGCCAATGGTATTTTGATTGGGATTGCGTTAAATCTGTTTAACAGTTTGGGGCCATTTTCACAATGTTGGTTCTTCCTAGCCAAGAGCAAGGAATATCCTTCCATTTTCTAATATCTTCTTCAATCTCCTTTTTCAGTGTAGTATAATTTTCAGCATATAGGTCTTTTACATTTTTAGTTAGGTTGATTCCTAAGTCTTTCATTTTTTTAGATGTTATTGTAAAGGGCGATATTTCCATAATTTCTCTCTCAGTGAGTTTTTGTTTGCGTACAGGAATGCTATTGATTTTTGAGCATTGCCTTTGTATCCAGCTACACTGCTGAACTTGTTTATTACCTCTAGCAGTCTTTTAATGGAGTTTTTTGGGGTCTTCTATATAGAGTATCATGTCATCTGCAAATAGTGATAATTTAACTTCTTCCTTTCTTATCTTTATTCCTTTTATTTCTCTCTCTTGTCTGATTGCCCTGGCTAGTGTTTCCAGAACTATGTTGAAAAGGAGTGGTGATAGTGGACATCCTTGTCTTGTTCCTGATTTTAAAGTGAAAGCTTTCAGTTTTTGTCCGTTTAGTATAATGTTGGCTGTTAGTTTGTCATAGATGGCCTTTATAAGGTTGAGGTAGACATGTATTCTGAGTTTGTGAAGGGTTTTTATCATGAACGTGTGTTAGACTTTGTCGAAAGCTTTTTCCGCATCTATTGAGATGACCATGTGGTTTTTGTTTTTGGCTCTGTTGATGTGGTCTATTACATTTATTGATTTGCGTACATTAAACCATCCCTGCATTCCTAGAATGAACCCCACTTGGTCATGATGTATAATCTTTTTGATGATTCACTGCATTCTATTTGCCAGTATTTTATTGAGAATCTGCATCAATGTTCATTAGTGAGATTGGTCTATAGTTCTCCTTTTTGGTTGGATCTTTCTCTGATTTTGGTATCAGAGTAATACTTGCCTCCAGGAATGATTTAGGGAGGATTGCTTTTTTCTCAATTTCATTGAAGAGTTTAAGGAGTATTGGCATCAAATCTTCTCTAAATTTCTTGTAGAATTCAGCTGTGAATCCATCAGGACCTGGGCTTTTTTCTTTGTTGGTAAGTTTTAATTATGTTTTCAATTTCAATAGCTGATATTGAGTTGTTCAAAATTTTTATATCTTCTTGGTTGAGCTTTGGTAGTTCATATGCTTCTAGAAATCTGTCCATTTCCTCTGTGTTTTCCACTCTATGTGAGTAGAGATTTTCAAAGTAGGTATTTATGATCTTTTGAATTTCCATGGGATCTATAGTAATTTCTCCCTTTTCAGTTCTTATTGCATGAATTTGGGTTTTTTCTTTCTTTCTCTTGATAAGGTTAGCTAGTGGTTTGTCAATTTTGTTTATTCTCTCAAAAAACTAGCTTTTTGATTCACTAATTCTTTGTATTGTTTTTTTAGTTTCAATTGCATTGATTTCTGCTCTAATCTTTGCAATTTCCTCTCTTCTATGAGCTTTGGGTTTAGCTTGCTCTTCTTTTTCTAGAAGCTTGAGATGGAGCATTAGGTTGTTTATTTGTGCTCGTTCTGTTTTCCTGATATGACAATTTATTGCTATATATTTCCCTCTTAAGACCACTTTCATTGCATCCCATAGATTATAGTATGTTGTTTCTGTGTTTTCATTGAGTTGTAGGTATTGCTTTATTTCTTTTTTAATTTCATCTGTAGCGCACTGGTTGTTCAAAAGGTTGTTATTTAATTTCCATGTATTTGTACAGGTTTTGCAATTTGTTTTGCCATTAATTTCCAATTTCAGTGCACTATGTTCAGATATTATGCATGGGATGATTTCAATACCTTTGCATTTACTTAAGAATATTTTATGGGATAATATATGGTCTATTTTGGAGAATGTCCCATGTGCAGCTGAGAATAATTTGTATTCTGATGTGGTTGGGTGGAACACTCTGTAAACACCTATTAAGTCCAATTGCTCACAGGTGTGATTTAGTTCTGTTAGTTCTTTGCTGAGTTTTTGTCTAGTTGATCTATACCTTTGTGACGATGGGCTGTTAAGATCTCCTATTATAATTGTGTTCTTCTCTATTTGGTTTTTCATATCCATTAGTGTCTGTCTTACATAGTTGGGTGCTCCTGTATTTGGTCCATATATATTTATAATTGTTAGTTTTTCCTCTTGAATTTTTCCACTAACAAGTATGTAGTGACCTTCTTTATCTCTTTTAATCATTTTAGGTTTGAAGTTCACATTGTCTGCAATTAGAATAGTTACTCCTGCTTTTTCTGGGTTCCTGTCACATGGAATACTGTTTTCCATCCTTTAACTTTTAATCCATGAGTTTCCTTTTGGGTCAGATGTGTTTCTTGTATACAGCATACTGTGGGATCATGTTTCTTGATCCATTCTGTCAGTCTATTTCTTTTTATAGGTGAATTGAGGCCATTTACATTTATGGATATCACTGATATGTACTGGCTTGACTTTGCCATGCTATGTTCCAGTTGTTTGCTTTCTGCTTTTCCCCTTAATTGCTTATCCTACTTGATGGTTTATTTCTGTTGTTGTTTTGGGGATTGTGGTCATTTTTATCTCTGTGTAGAATGTCTTTCAGTACTCTTTCTAGGGTTGGTTTGGTGGATGTGAATTTCTTCAGTTGTTCTTTGTCATGGAAGTATCTTGTTTCTCCATTAAATTTGAATGAAAGTTTTGCTGGGTACAACAGTCTGGGTTAAGAGTTGTTTTCTTTCAGGGCTTGAAATACCTCACTCCAAGCTCTTCTTGACTTGAGAGTTTGTGCTGAAAAGTCTGCTGTGATTCTAATGGGCTTTCCTTGGTAGGTGAGTTGTGTCTTTTCTCTAACAGCTTTTAGTATTCTGTTTTTATGCTGCATGTCTGAGATCTTAATTATTATGTGTCTGGGTGTGGATTTATGTTGATTGTGACTATTTGGCATTCTATATGCCTCATTTATCTGCATATCAGATTCTTTCCCCATGTTTGGGAAATTTTCTTCTATTACTTCTGTGAATATTTTGGCTACGTCATTTGCATTGACTCCTGCCTCTTCACTGATGCCTATTAATCTTATATTGCTGCTCTTGGCATCATCTTGAAGCTGTTGGATTGTTACTTCATGCTGCTTTGTTATTTTTAAAAGTTCTATCCTTTCATGATCACTAATTGCAATCCTGTCCTCAAGGTCCAAAATCCTGTCCTCAGCTTCATTTAAGCGGTGTTGCAAGCTTTGAATAGAATTTCTTGTTTCTTGGATGTCTCTTTCTGTTTGTTACATGAATTCTGCATGTTTTCTATATTGTTCATTCAAGGTTTCAATCAGTTTCCCATGCTTCTGTACTTTTTTCTCAATTCCTTCTTTGGCTGCATTCAACAACTCCTTTACTAAAGTTGTTATTTCTTTCTTTACATGGGAGAGTACTTCTAATTTGATGTCCTCTATGGCCTCATGGAGTTGTTTATTTATTTCGCTTGCTATCTTTTCAGAGGTTCCTGGTGTGTTACTTTTGGGGTCCTCTATTTCAATATCTCCTGCACTTGCTTCTGGTGGGCTAGATGTTTGAGACTGCATTTTGCTTTTTTGTTTTGCCATTTTCCCTCTGCCTAATATTTTCTGTGTGTAGGAGGGGTCACCCTCACTCTATTCAGACTCACCAAGGTCTTACAGTTAGTTGGAGGGGACTTTACTAATGGCCCTATTTACCCACTGTACACCTCTATTTTAGGGGCATACTCAACACACTGGCACAGTTAATCCACTGTAGTCCAATTTTCGTCACCTGGGAGCTAAATTCCAAGTTTTTTCCGTGTGCTGGGATTCCCCCAGAGTGCATGGTCAGAGCCTGAGGCTGGAATCTGGGTCCCCCACTGGCTGCTTGGTGGTCATTGGGTGTGGCCCAATTGGGCCCCTGTCCCTGTGTGTGGCCCTGGGTGGTCTCAGACACAGCACATGGTCTTACTGCCTGGGATCAGGCTCAAAGTCCCTTTCCGTGTGCTGGGGTTCTGCAGGAGTGCATGGTAAGGGCCCAAACCTGGAATCTGGGTCCCACTGGCTGCTTGATGGTCGCTGGGCATGACCCAGTTAGCCCCCCTCATCCCTGTTTGTGGTCAGGGTGGTCTGGGACACAGCAGGTGGTCTTACCGCCTGGGAGCAGGCTCAAAGTCCCTTTCCATGTGCTGGGATTTGGTTGGAGCACACAATGAGGGCCCAAAGCTGGAATCTGGGTTCCACTGGCTGCTTCTGTCCAATATATTTCACCAAGCCAAGGCCTTCACTCTATTTTCGGATCTAGTTTTAACACTGGAGCAGTCCATTTGGTCAGGTGACCAAATGCTCAGCACATTTCTATTAGTCAAATATATGCTCACGTTGCTGTTTTCTTTGTCTTCTGAATTAAAGAGGTCTGTATTCCCTGTGTGTGTATCAGCCAATTCCTGCTCCATTTCACTGTCACAGGAACTTTGGCTCACATGGCCAATGTCAAAGTCATCATCATCATCACCACCACAGCCACCATCCTCACCATCTACCCACACCACTCTTCTGTTATGAAAGCATTCATTTTACCATAACAGATCATCTTCATCATCCACATGAGTAACCTGATGATTCACTTTGACCTTCTCCAAAACTTGCAAATCTGTATTTTCATGTGCCATTATAGTGAATTGGGTTACTTATACCAGAAAAATCAAAAGAAAAC
This sequence comes from Hydrochoerus hydrochaeris, assembly GCA_004027455.1. Taxonomy (NCBI): domain Eukaryota; kingdom Metazoa; phylum Chordata; class Mammalia; order Rodentia; family Hydrochaeridae; genus Hydrochoerus; species Hydrochoerus hydrochaeris. The sequence continues at coordinate 22,618 of PVLA01003410.1, forward strand.
TTCTTTTATTTCAACAAATCCGGGAGTGGTGGGTCTACTAAACCCTCTGTGATGCTTGGGTAAACATATGCAAAAACTGTCCTATGGAGCATAAGGAGGGGTCCAAATCCTGTTCTGCTACTTCTGCACAGGTGCACACTCCTTGCCATTCATCATGCCAAGATTGCTTCCTGTATCCCTCGGGGGAAAGGTACTGTGATGCACAGCTGGGTACTGTTACACTAAAGTACAAATTCACAGTAGAAAGTAAAAGATGGGCTCACTGGGCCGGGGGTTTAGCTCAGCTATGGAAGTGCCTGCTTGGCAAATTTAAAGTTGTGAGTTTGATCCCTGGTACCAAAATTTAAAAATAAATAATTAATTAAAAAAAAAAGATGGGCTCACCAAACCCTGTTTTATGTTTAAATTAATGGACTGCTCTGGCACTCTCCATATGAGCTGTGTTCTCTTCAGCTCCTCAGGTTGAAGTCTCTGCTGTTTTCTCCTACTTTCTAAATCTGAGGCAGGAGATGAGGACATGGCAAGCTGCTTGAGGAAGTGGGCATTACAAAGGTCCAGAGCACAAGTGCAGAACAGTTCTCAAAACCCTGCATGTGGCACCAGAGAATGCTACGTCCAATTCTTCTCATGAGAGCTGGAACACATTTTCCGTAGGACAGTCTAGACCCAACATCAGCCTGAGGAGTGGGAGATGCAAAGGGTCAGTCACCGCTGAGCTAGCGGCCACTGTGTTCTGTCTTCACAGTGGTCTGTCCTCACCCTCTAGAGTGTACTTTCTACTTCCCCAAACTCACTCTGCAGAACCGGTTTCTTTTCCTACCTTGAATAAATGTAATACCTTGCTATCTTTTGTACTTGACCAATTCTTTGTTTAAGACAAGAAGAACCTAGAAACCACCTCTGGAAGGAGACCCCAGAACACCAGAATCCCAGAACCTCAAAACTTGGTAATGACTCTGCCAAATAAATCTACTTATGTCTCTTGTCAACATGTCCTGAGACTCTTTTTCTGTGACAGTGAGTCAAGAACGTACTCAGAGGAGTGAGACGTAGTCCCTATCTTCTCTTTGAAGCCTCTTTGCCCAGTGACACAGAAACCCACTTATTTACTTAAAAGCCATTCATTTTCTCATAAGTGTCCTTGCTTCTCTCCCCTAAGAACTCATTGCATTTCTAGTAAATGATTCCTTACCTATTTAGATGGTATGTCAGCTGCATGCTGCTCACTCCTTTGAGCTGCATTTCTTTGTGAACTCTATTTATTTCTTTATTTATTTACAGACAGGGTCTCTCCATGCAGTTCAGGCCAGCCTTGACCTCACTATGTAGCCCGGGCTGGGCTGGAACTCGTGGCAATCCTCCTGTGACAGCCTCCTGAGAGCTGTGATTACAGGCGTGCACCACCACACCCGGCTGTAAACTCCTGTATGCAATTAAACTCCATTTTTTCTTTTGCTGATCTTTTGTTCTTCACTGTGATCAGAGGTGCTGGAATAAACTTCAGGTACATGTTTTGGGTTCATGCATCTCTAAATATTCATGTAGCATAAGCTCTTAGAAGTAGAATTTTGGTTGGGTGTGGTGGGACACTCCTATAATCTCAGCACACTACAGGCTGAGGCTGGAGAATCGCAAGTTTGAGGCCATCAGGGGCAATGTAGCTAGTTTTAGACCAACCTAGACTACATAGAAAGAGCCTCAGAATTTTTTTTAAAAAAGTGAAAATTTGAACTCAAAAGCTCTTAAATACCTTTAACACCTGTTTTAAAATAATTTGCTAATAGTTTTACATTTCTTGGGAACCAAAACACCTTACCTTCTAGTTTCTAGAAAGGAAGGTTTTTGTCATTGTTTTTGTTTTTGAGACAAAAACAATGTAGCCCAAGTTGGCCTCAAACTCACAGTAATCCTCTTCCCTCAGTCTCCCAAGTGCTGGGATTACAGGTGTGTGTCATCGAAGCTGGTTTAGAAAGGGAGATTTATCCAGGCAACATGATATGAAATTTGTATATAAGGTAGAGAAACATTTGTGTGTGTCTTATCCAAGCTACTTGGCAGGCTAGGGCAGGAGGGTCCCAACTTTGAGGCCAACCTGGGAAACAGTGAGATCCTGCCTGAAACTATAAACTACATGTGCTGGAGATGTAGGTCAGAGGTAGAATGCTTGCCAGGCAGTATAAGCCTCTGGGTTCCATTCCCCAACCCCCAAAACTAAAACACAAACCAAAACAAATACCCCACCTGTGAACCTGTCCTAGCCTGCTCATGCAAAAGGGAGCTGATCTTCGGATAGAACATAACTTCATATGAGTAATAGCTGTCACTTAAGGTACTGGGGATTGAACCCAGATCTTTCACACTGAGCTAAATCCCCAGCCTTTTTTAAAATTTTGAGACAGAACCTCACTCACCTCAATTTATTGAAATTGCCCAGGCTGGGTTCAGTCTTGGAATCCTCTTGCCTCATCCTCCCGCAGTGCTGTGATTGCGGCCACGCCTACCACCTCCCACTGATAGGTGCTGTTATTTTTAACTTGGTCCGGTTTTCACCTCCCATCAGACTCACTTGTGCACCCTCCATCATGGCCCTGTGAGTGAGTACAGCTTTGAGAGACTATTCGCCTTCCTGACTCTCCTGTTTTAAAGTGGCTTCAATCAGTCAGTGAATTTTTACCAATTTATGGCAAATTAGCTCATGTTCTGAGCTTTTAATCATAAAAATCTGATGATCATTTCTGTGTAACCATCTTGTCTTTACCTTTCAGAAATACAGTTCTGTGAGCCAAGCCTGCCTGCTGACCACTCACCAGGCCTAGTTTTGTCTTTGGGAGGTAGGACAGTTTGAAAGGGCTGCTCTGGGTCCCAGAGGTGTTGGCCAGAAGCTAGGCCAGAGGCTAACTGTTCAGCACCATGGTACAGGACCATGGTTCACTTACTTGTGCCGGAAAGTTCTTGGAAACTTCAAAAGGCGAGGTAGAAACCTGGCCCTGCAGAACTCCACGGGATGGAGCTGAGTCGGGGTATTGGCAGAACTAGCGGCCTGAGAGGGGATGAGCAGGGAGGTGCAGCTTCCGGTGATGAGAGTCCGAGGTAAACCAGGCTGTGAAGCGAGCAAGCACCCCGCTGTCCTCCTGAGATAGGAAACTGGGGTGCCCAGTAACCAGGATAGGCCGGAACAGACAGAGATGGCAACACCTCTGACTAAGAGCTGGTCTTAAACATTCCAACTCCATTTGGAGAGACCCCAGCGCTTGCTGAAAAGTACTAATGACACTGCTGTAGCGCCCAGGAGGACGCAGTGCTCCCCTTGGTCGGGGCTGCTCTACCGACGACGGAGGAGCTGGCTCCGCAGCGCTTCCCGGGCTGCTCTGTCCAGGGAGCAGCCCACTGTCCTCCTCCCGCTGTGGTGGTCTGCTGGACTCCTTCTCTGTGATGGACGTTCACTTTAATCATCAGTAACTCATGCATGCATGGTTTCCAGCTTAGGTGAGGCAGGTGACCGACCCAGGAAACATCCCCAGAGTGGATGGGAACAAAGTTGTGGCCAGAAGGCCAGGGAGAGATTTGTTTTCGTTCCGTTGTTGGTTTTATGTGTATTTTCCTGAAGGCACAGTGGGTCAGGAACTTAGAGTCTGGCCTATAACCTTTTTCAGAATCTTCACAGGTAGACATAGATAAAATAGGGACAGTATACTGAGTAAGTTTAGGACTGGGGAGTCTGAAGAACTTCTGGGCTCAAGTGATCCTCCTGCCTCAGCCTCTAGAGTAGCTGGAACTACAGGTGTGTACCATCACACCCAGCACACAAAATATTTTTAATACTGTATTTGAAGAGTAAATACATAACTACATCTGAATTTATGTCCATTAATATTCATCCAATTTGAATCCTCACATAGATAACACTGATTTCATAATTTTTTTAATTTATTTTTTTAAATAAAGAAAAACAGAAAGAAGGTAGAAATGATACAGAATTTCAAAAAAATAGCATTAAGAAATCATCACTAGTTGATATATAACATATTATTGTCTTAAAAGTAGTTGTTCAAGTTACAAAATCAAAACATAAAAAATGAACAGACAATGAAACAATGACAGCAAAAACTATTGTTTGATGAACAAAAACTCAGTAGTATGGTTCTCTACCTTGTACACTTTTTTTTGGGGGGGGGTACTGGGGATCGAACTCACAACCTCGCACTTGCCAGGCAGGCACTTAAGCCACGGAGCTAAATCCCCAGCCCTCTACCTTGTACACTTAAACATACATAAAGTTATATGTTTTCACCTACAAGTTGTTCTTTCCTTTTGAGCACTTTCTTTCCCTTTTATTATTACAATATCTATTATATACTTTGGATCTTATTAATCTTTCAGTTTTTTATTACTTTTTACACTATAGAGACAATACAATATTTACAAATGTGAGTCTGATTTATTTCACTTACAAGGATAGTCTCAAGTTACCTCCATTTACCTCAAGGCCTCAAGACCATCTTTTTTATAGCTGAGTAATATTCCATTGTATAAAAATACCACATTTTTTTTTTCATCTTTATGCAGCTGATGGACATTTTGGTTGTTTCCAAGATTTAGCTATCAAAAACTGTGCTGCTAGGAACATGGGTGCAAATATATCACTGTGAAATGACCTTTTCAGTTTTTCTGGGAAAATACCCAGGAGGGGACTAGCTGGATTGAATGGAGCTTCCAATCCTAGTTTTTTGAGGAATCTCCATACTGATTTTCACAGTGGCTGCACCAGTCTACACTCCCACCAACAGTGGAGCAATGTTCCTTTTTCCCTACAGCCTCTCCAACATTTGTTATCAGTAGATTTCTAGGTCCTGTCTCTGCAGCGCAATGGGTTACCGCGTTCAGCTGTTATCAGTTGATTTCTTGATGGCAGCCATTCTTTCTGGGGTGAGATGAAATCTCAGTGCTGTTTTAATTTGCATTTCCTGAGTGATTTTGGTTTAAAAACAGTTGTACATATTTATCTCGATTTTATCACAGCATGGGATGTAACATACATGTATATAACATTTTAGGTAGGAGTTGGGTTTTGTTTTGTTTGGCAGTCCTAATTTGAACTTTCTAATTTTTGACACTGGTTTTATGATTAGACCATTGTTTCACAAAACATTTAAGATTATGAAATTGTAAATATGTGTTTGCAACTAAATTGAATTGTAACAAGTAAAGTGTTGATTAAAAAAAAAAAAACAAAAAATACCAAGAGGCTGAGGCAGAAGGATTAGCATGGGCTTGACACCAGCCTGGGATACACAGTCAGTTTAAGGCCAGCTTGAACTACATAGAGAGACCCTATTTCAACAAAACAAAACAAAACAAAACAAAAGAAAATGAAATGAATGACTTCTTGTGAATCTTATACAATGCTACAGTTTGTCCAGATCCTATTACCTCACTTTCAGTGACCATGGAAAAATGTCTTTCTTTTTTTTAATGTATAAGTTTATTGGTACATTTTAGGTGTACATAATGATCACATTCATCATAAGGAATTTATTCTTTTTTTCCCCATCCTCTACCCTCCCTTCAACCCCTCCTTATTTACAAAAGCTTTATTTAACCACGGAAAACTTCTAGTAGTCATCTCTCTGGCATGATTTAACATCAGCAATGACTGCATTATCCTGCAGCTGCAATTATTATTATTATTGTCTTTTTGAAGCAGGGTCTTGCTATGCAGTTCAGGCTGGCCTTGAGCTCACTTTGTAGCCCAGGCTGGCCTCGAACTCACAATGATCCTCCTGCCTCAGCCTCCAGAGTGCTGGGATTACAGCCGTGAGCCACCATGCCCAGTTGAATACTAGTTCTTTTTTTTTTTTTTTTTTTTTGGTACCAGGGATAGAACTCATGACCTCGCACTTTCCAGGCAGGCGCTTATGCCACTGAGCTAAATCCCCAGCCCTAAGCATAATTTTTAAGGCTCTCAAATAATTTTAAAACTGAGACTAAGTTAATTAATGAAAAATCTTTGGCTATTTGTAAGAGAATTAAAATTTATACAGCAATAGAAAGAGAAAAATACTGAGTCGCCAAGCATACTTTTAACCATTCTTAGTCGTAGAAAGAACTGAGTTCAGCATAGAATATTCTTTATCTTGCAATGTAAGTTTAATTATATTTCATTTTTGTTAGTATCGCTTAATTAGAATGATTTCCGTCAGGAAGAGCAACTTTATTTTTCCTCCTTTCTTGTTAGCATGTGTCTCCGAGGCAGAATAAAAGCACACGTGGCGGGAATCATCCAGACACACGGCGCCTCCCACCCTGCGTACTTCCCCTGCTCTGCCCCTCCCTCCGCGAGCGATGCATGTACATTTTTGGTTCCAGCAATCAAACTCATGACCTCCCATATGTCAGGCAGGTGCTGTACCACTGAGCTATATCCCTGGCCTGGTTAATTATATTTTAAAGCTACAATAGAAAGTTTTAATTAATAGTGTCATCTAACTTTATATATAATTATATGTGGGTTTTTTCTTCTTTTTCTGTCTTTTTGGGACAGGGTTTCACTGTGCCATTCAGGCTGGCCTTGAACTCACGTTGTAGCCCAGACTGGCCTCAAACTGGAAGTGATCTTCCTGCTTCAGCCTTCTGAGTATTGGGATTACAGGCATGCACTACCATGTCTGGCAATTATGTGTATATATACACATAATTATAATAACAAATTATAATTAAATTATAATAACAACATAATTATAATAACAAATATATATACACTCTGTTAAAAGGAATAAGAAAAACCCAGTGTAATGATACATACCCATAATCCTAACACTCTAGAAGGCTGAGGCAAGAGGATTGTATGTTTAAACCCAGGCTGGGCGATTTAGTGATTTAGTAAGACACTGTCTCAAATAAATAAATAAATAAATAAATAAAATTTCAAAAGCTTGAGTATGTACTATAGTTTATTTTTTTATTTTTATTTTTTTCCATACCAGGGGTTGAACTCATGACCTTGCGCTCACCAGGCAGGCACTAAGCTAAATCCCCAGCCCTTGTACTGTAGTTTAATTTGAGGGCCCTGAGTTCCATCTCTAGTGGAACAAAACAAATATATATATATATGTTTGTTTGTTTGTTTGTTTGGTAGGGGGGATTAAACTCATGACCTCACACTTGCCAGGCAGGCACTTGTGCCCCGCTGAGTTAAATCCTAGGCCCAATAAGTAAATATTTTAACTGGGCATAGTGGCACACACACCTGTAATCCCAGCACTCAGGAGGCTGAGGCAGAAGGATCACCATGAGTTCAAGGACAACCGGAGCTATATAGTGAATTCAAGGCCATCCTGGAATACCTAGTAAGATCCTGTCTCAAGAAAGCAAAGTAAAAAGTTTTTTTTAAATTTAAAAATAGGCAGCAGTGGTGGTGCATTCTATAACCCCAGCACTTAGGAGGCTGAGGTAGGAGGATCATTGTGAGCTTGAGACCAGCTTGGGCTACAAAGTAAGCTGAAAGCCAGCATGAATTACAGAGCAAGACCCTGTCTCAAAAAGGGTCTTATATATATATATATATATTTTTAATTTAATATAATTTTAAAATAAAATAAAGAGTAAATGATTAAGCTGGGCATGGTAGCACACTCTTGTAATCCCAGTACTCCAGAGGCTGAGGCAGGCAGATGGTTGCAACTTTGAAACCAGCCTGGGCTACAAAGTGAGCCCAAGTTCAGCCTGAACTGCAGAGTAAATGATTAAGCAAAATAAGTTATATGTGCTGAAGAGGAGGCAGTGTTTAGCTCAAAACTAGCCTTGGAAATTTTAATTTGCTTTCCACCAAAGGCAGCAAAAAGTTATTTATCATCTGTGGGGTCTGCCCTGATGGCCGAAACACTATATGGCAACTGAATATTCATTTCTTTGTGAGACAGGGTTTTACTGTACAGTTCAGTTTGGCCTTGATCTCACTTTGTAGCTGGCCTCGAATTTGCAGCAATCCTCCTACCTCAGCCTCCTGAGTACTGGGATTACAGGCGTGTGCCTCCACGCCTGCCCGGCTGAACAGAGTGTTCTTTTTTATTTTTTGAAGGTAGTAAAACACAACAAAACAAGACAGAACAAAGCCAATCGAGACAATGCAATGAAATTGGTACAGAACTTCAGAGCAGGTTACCAGGATAACAGTAATAGGTTCCATAGTATATCTTGCTATCTTCACAATAGTTGTCCATTCCATCAGGTACAGCAAAATCAAACCAAAAACAGAACACTATAAAACCTATCAAAACAGAATATCGAATAGGGCAAAACAATTAATCAGAATAAAGCAAAACAGTGAGAACAATATTGGATTTCAAAGACAAGATAGAAGGAAATCCCCCATATTTGCTATATTTCATAGGGTCATCCTCTTTGTGTACCTTAATTGCTGTCAACTCCTGCTATCCTAGATACCTTCCAGCTGCTAACCAGGGGTGGGGGGTGGGGGGCTGGGATGTTTGATTCTCAGCCCACGCCCCCATAGGCTCATGGGAGACACTGATTTGTTCTCTCCCTGGCACACCTGCTGCTCGCTTGTACCACCACAGCTTACCAGGAAGGAGGACTTGCTTTCTTGCTCAGCCCCCCAAGTTCCAACATGGCTGGATCCGGGAGACATTGACTGCTTCCCATGAACAGAGTATTCTTGAGAGCCTGTCAGTTTTGGGATTCTTACACAAATGTCCAAAGTTATTCACACCTGGAAGTGCTACATGACACCATGATGATGAGAATACTGTTTGGTAACCCCCAAAGTCTTATTTTCTAAACTAGGTGGTCCACCAGGTAGCTGGACCACTAAACCCAGTCAGCCTTGACTGGCCCACCCAGTTGCCTTCCATAGATGTCTGATTCAGGTCAGTCTAACCACGTCCAGCTGCACTGTCTGCACTTTCCCTCCTAAAACTATATTGTTTTTCTAACACATTTCAAGGACTTTCTACCCAGCAACAGACAATGACTAACTTAACCCAGTGAAAATTCACCACACCTTTAAGCTTCTATACTTTCTGCTTGCAAAACCTATATAAGCCAAACCCAAACTGACTCAGGGCTGGTGATGTGGAACTGGCTCCCACCAGCCCACTGGTGTAATAAAAAGTTGCCTTCCAACTCTTTAGTGGGGAGCATCTTCCTTTTGGGTGGGAACTGGTTCTGCAAAAGAAAAATGCTACAATAATTGGTTATGTTGGGGTATCTTTGTGTTTTTATTCCTCAACTCATAATGACAGCTCTTGTGCTTGCCAAACTCACAATGTGGGAAGAGCTGTCCATCAAAAAGAGAAGTTAAATGCTCCCAAGTCAATTATGAACATATAAAGTGTTATTAAAGCACAGATTCCCTTTCCGGACAGTTATAGGCAAAAACAGCAGTGAAGAAGAATTTCTTGGTATTGGTCAAGGAGTCAAAATTGAGCATTTCATGAAAAAAATCCATTAAACCCTCTTTGGAATGATACTGCTATGGAAGGTACTGTCCTAGACGCCTTGTGTAGTATCCTGATGGAAGATAATTCTTAGCGATTCTTAGCTGCTCAGTATCTACGACCCTAAATTTGCAGACTTAGTTCTCCTGCTGCACCTGTAGAGTGGGCCAGGCCAAACAGAAGCTATATAATAATAAAAAGGCAACAGATTCCGAGAACGCAGGGGAGAGCTATCATGGAATATAAGTATTTACAAGTATTTTGATTTTCATAATTAGATCTTTGTGTATAATTTATGTCTGATGCAATTTCTGTTACAGGAAGAAATGTAGAAAATGGCCAACTAAGTGAGCAGTTCAAATAATGATCTCAGCATAATAACATGTCTTTATCTTTAGAGATTATTGACGGACATAAGGGTAATTGTTTAGGAAAATTTTAGAAATAAAGCAAACAAACAACTGCATGACTTTTTTTTTTTTTCTATCCAAGTCTTAAAATTGTACTTAGGGGCCGGGATGTGGCCTGGGGGTAAAGCATCTTCCCATCATACCCAAGGCTCTGGGTTTGAGCCCCAGCACCACTAAAAAATAGGAAAAAAGAGTGTGTTAGAAGATTGTGTGTAGGGCTGGGCATGGTGGAGTATGCCCATAATCCCAGCACTCAGGAGGCTTAGGCAGGAGGATCGCTGTGAATTTGAGGCTAGCCTGGGCTACAGAGTGAGACCCTGTCTCAAAACACCAAAAAAAAAAATTCATTTTTAAATATATAACATAGAATCTGCCCTCTTAACCACTTTTCAGTGCACAGTTCAGCGGTATAGATACAATTATAATGCTGTACAACCACCACCCCTGTCCCTCTCCTCGCTCCTCATCATGTGGGACTGAGACTAATGCCCACTAACAATGATCCCTCCCTCCTTCTTGGCAGCCACCACTCTACCATCTGTCTGTCTCTGGGAATGTGACAAAGTGCCACAGGTAAGTAGAGTCATTCAGTATTAGTCATTTGTGGCACACTTACTCTATGCAGCATAATGTCCCCAAGGCTTACCCATGTTGCAGCATACATCTCAGCTCCATTCTTTTTTTGGGGGTGGGGGGGTATGTGTGAGGTACTGAGAATTGAACCAGGGCCTTTTCACTAGGCTATGTGTCGAGCCCGTTTTATTTTTCTTTTAGAGGCAAATTCTCATTAAGTTGCTCATTTGCCCAGGTTGGGCCCCAACATGTGATCCTCCTGTCTCACCCTCTGAGAGAGCTGGGATTACAGGCCTGTGCCAGCATGCCCAGCTGTTTACTCTCTTTTAAGGCTGAATAATATTCCCAGTGTGTCTACATGTCACATTTTCCTTAACCCTTATTTGTAGATCAATGGGTCCCTTATTTGCTAATTTGAGACTAATGCTACTATGAACATGGGTGTACAAGTATCTTTCTGAGACCATTTTTAATCTTCTAAGTTCATATCCAGAAGTGAAAACATGAGATGAGAAAATTAGGTCTTAAATTTTTGGGGGAAACAGAATATAGCCTCCCATAGTGACTGTATCATTTTATATTCCTATTAATCATACCCAAAAGTTCCAATTTCTCCACATCTTTACTTCAGGTTTCCACCACTGTGACAAAATACCTTAGATAAACAATTTAAGAAGACAGAAGGCTCATGGTATGAAAGGGTTCGGTCCGTGTCAGCTGGCACCAATGTTTTGCTCCCTGTGATGAGGTAGGATATCATGGACGGTGGGCTCTACACGGCTGAGGAAACCACTCTGCCTGCTCACGACAGTGGCCTCTTCACGGGCTCACCCAGTCTCCCATCTCCCATCCAGTAGATCCAACCTCTTCACGGCCACCACCTCTCAACAGCAACATGGCCTGTGACAGGGGCTTTAACACACAGGGCTTTTATGGCTTGTGTTTAGACCTCCCCCAGAAAGTCACAACTGGTCATAGATGGGGCTTTTCAGAGGTGGCCAGAATCACAGTGTGCTGGAGTAAAGCTTGTGTGCTCATCCACTGATTGGATTGGTCTTGCTCTGGTTGTGAATAATGAGAAGTCTCAGCCCCGGTGTGGGTGTTACCGCCACAAGGGCCTGAAGGCTGGATAGAATGTAAGAGAGAAGGTCACTTGCTGCTGGCTGCTTGCTGCTTCTTTTCACTGCTTTGCTGCTCTGCTGCCTTCTGCCCACCATGAACTGTTTCTCCTCTGCGATGCCCCTCTGCCATGCCACTGCCTTGGAGCTAGCCAAGTATGAAGTGAAACCTCTATAAACCATGAACTATAATAAACCTTTCCTCTTTTAATTTTGGGTGTCAGGTATTTTTTCTCAGCAATGAGAAATAAGTAACTAAGACAAGGCCTTGGGTCAACAGTTCAGATCCAAACTAACCAGCATTTTTTTGTTTGTTTGGTGGTAGCCATCCTCATGAATGTAAGCTGGACATGGTCTTTTAAAGAGAGCATTTTCAAGTAAGTCCACCTGAGAGTTACCTGATTCTTGGGGGAATGTAATACTGTTTAGCACCTGGAAATTTTATAACCTTGAAAATTATGAGTAGATGGGCACAGTGGTATACACCTGTAATCCCAGCACTCAGGAGGCTGAGGCAGAAAGACTGCCATGAGTTCAAGGTCAACCTGAACTAATAGTGAGATACCTGACTCAAAAGCGGGGGGTGGGGGGCAGATGTGGTGATGCACGTCTGTAATGCCAGCATTTAGGAGGGAGAGGCAGGAGGATTGCTGTGAGTTTGAGGCAAGCATGGGTTACCTAGCAAGTTCAAGACCAGCCTGAACTACAGTGAGACCCTGTCTCAAAAAAAAAATTATGCATAATGTACAGAAAACAAACTAGGGGGAGTGTGTGTGTGTGTGTGTGTGTGTGTGTGTGTGTGCCTGCCTGGCAAATGTATGGTAACCAAATATATGGTTTATTGTTCTGTGTCTTAGTTACTTCTCTCATCCCAGGAACAAAATACCTAACACCTACAATGTAGAGAAGATGTTTTCACTGTTTTAATTTTTTGAGACAGAGTTTTATTTTGTAGTTCAGGCTTCTCTCAAACTCAAGGCAATCCTCCTGCCTCAGCCTCCCAAGTACTGGGATTACAATTGTATACCACTATGACCAGCTTGACATATTTTTTTATATACACACACCAAGTTTCCTTACAAACTGCTCACTGTAAATAATCCAAATGGCCATCAACTAGATGAGTGGACAAACAAGGCAGGTACTGTTCTACTATTTTAAAATGAAGTTGTTTTGTTGTTGTTGTTTGTTCTTTTGAGACAGGGCCTCACTATGCAGTTCCGGCTGGCCTTGGGCTCATGTTGTACCCCAGGCTAGTCTCGAATTTGGCTGGTCTCACCTGCCTCAGCCTCCCTAGTGCTGGGATTACAGGAGTGCACCACGCCCGGCTTGTTGCTGTTGCTGCAGTTGCTACTGCTGTCTTGTTTTGAGTCTGGGTCTCATCACAGAGTTCAGCAGGCTGGTCTTGGACCTGCAGTCCTCCTACCTCAGCCACCCACTGCCGAGATAGCAGGAGCCCACAGCAATGCCCAGTCAGGAATACAGTGCTGGTTCCCACGACAACATGAATCATCCTGGAAAATATCTCGCTCTGTGAAAAAAACCAATCAAAACTGACCATGTAATAAGTACTCATTTATATGAAATATCCGCAATGGCTAATCTATAGGGACAGAAAGTAGATCAGTGGTTGCCAGGGACTGGAGAAAAGCAGGAATGGAAACGGCTAACAACGGGTACACAATTTCCTCACAGGGCTGTGAAAACATCCTGGAATCAAACAGTGCTGATGGTTGTACAACCTTATAGACAGAACCACTGAACCGTATATTAAAAAGTAGATTTTTATTTTTTAAAGAAGTATTACTAGTATTATTTTCAATCCTTTATTTATTTACTGGTTTGTGTTTTGTGGTGCTAGGGATAGAACCCAGGCCTTGTGCACGGAAGGCAAGAACTCTGTCCTGGAGCCACATCCCCAGCCCAATTTATTTATTTTTTAAAGAGGTGTCACTATGCAGTTCAGGCTGGCCTTGAACTCAGTATGTAGCACAGGTTGGCTTCAAACTCATGGTGATCCTCTTGCCTCAGCCTCCCAAGTGCTGGGATTATAAGCATGCGCCACCATACCTCAAAGTTGAAATTTTTTTATTTTTATTTTTATTTTTTTGGTACCGGGAATTGAACTCACAATCTCATGCTTTCCGGGCAGGCACTGTGCTGCTGGGCTATCACCCTGCAGCTCATGAATTTTATCTCAATTCTTAAAAAAAAAAAAAAAAACCCTTATACATTTTCTGCTGCTGTGTTCTAAGTGGCTAAAGATTTCTGTGACTTTTGGCAATCAGCATTTCACAGAACACGGTAATGGCAAGATACAAGAAGCTGACAGCCAAGGCAGTTTTTACAGAAATATACAAAGAATTTATTTCAGACTCAAGTTATAAAGTCTACCCAACTGAAGTAAAAATCTGTGTTGGCACAAATTGTGATATTTCTTCCTAATGAGATGGCTGTCTATTCAGACTGCAAGTTACTGAAAGAGGACTTTTCTTTTTTTTTTTTTTTTTTGCCATCTCTTGTTTTCCCCATACCTATGTTTCCTATCAGAACAAGGGGACAAATTTCTTCCCATTTTTCCTAACTTAGGAAAAAAAACCCCACAGTACTACAGGAGGGGAGGGGAGAGGAGGGGAGGGGAGAGAAGAGAGGAGGGGAGAGGAAGGGAGGGGACGGGAGGGGAGGTCCTCTCCTCCCCTGTGGTGCTGGGGTCAAACACAGGCCCTTGCACGTGTAAAGCAAGCCGGACCTCTGGGCCTCCTCCTGACTCCTCGTTTAATCATTTTTAAATAGATGAAAGCAAATGACAACTCCAACTCCCCTCAAAGAACAAGGCACAGGAATTAATATCAAAGCCAGTACAGTTACTAGGAACTTTTTGCTTTTCTATTTTTCAACTGGGCAGGTAGTGGGTGCTTTGCAGTCTTTCTGTGTATGTTTGTCCATGTGATTCCCCTTCTTTGGAATGCTTCATTGCAAGAGAAAAGGGCAGCTCAGCTCAGACTTCTGCAAGATTTCATGAGAAAGGGACCAGGGAGACAGAGATCCCAGAGTGTCACACCGGGTCACAAGCCTGGGTGTCGCTGTGTCAGAGCTGGAGTAACCTGGCAGAGTCCTGCACAGTCCTTACATTCTGTCCTTTGCCTTGACGTATAATGTTACCAGCTGCATTGCTTATCTCACCTTACATAACCACCAGCCCCGAATCGCTGTGGCTCCGAAACTAGAGACGGCCTTGGCTGGGGGCCCTGTAGTGAGGTGTGGACCAGGGATGCAGTCAACTGGGGCAGAGCCGGGTCTGGAGACTCCTGTGGGTTTTGGTTCTCAAATGGACAGGAAGTCTGCGCTAGGTGCTAGCAGAAGGCCCTGTTGACCACATGGCTGTCTCCCCAGGGCTGTTTCCTTGTTCTGCTGACATGGTGGCTGGTTTCCACAGACCAAGGAGCCACGAGCAGAAACTGCAGAGTCTATTTATTTGTTTGTCTGTGATGGGAGACTGAACCTGGGGCCTTCACACTGAGTAACAGCCATGGTCTTCTTTTTTTTATTTTTCTATTTTGAGGCAGGGTCTTACTAAGTGGACCAGACAGGCCTCAAACTTGCAATCCTCCTGCCTCAGCCTCCTAGAATGCTGGGGTTATAGGAATGTGCCACCACGCCTGGCTTCACATCTTGGAAGTCACATTCTATCATTTTCACAACATAACCCCTTAGTGTGGGAGGAGACTTTCCAGGGGCATGAATCTCAGGGGACTTAGTCAATGGGACCATCTTGGAGGTTGGCTACCACATGAGACAGAGGTCAGTGTCAGCTGAACTTGAGTGGGAATTTCTTCTCTGTCCCTATAGAAAGCCCTTCTGGACCTTATCTCCATCTAGAAAAGTCCACATTGTAATCTCAGGAAAAAGTTACTGGAATTCTAATAAATTAATTCCATCTTCCACTTCCAGGGCAACCCATGGTGAGAAAAAAGACACTAAGGCATATTTGTAGTTGTAGGGAGCCAAGGGGGTCCCAGATCCAGTCAGAATAATGGCTAATCCAAACAAAGGCCTTGGCCCAGGGCCAATCCCAAGTTTTATGAATTCATGGAGAGGGGTGGCTCGGGCATGAGTGACTGAGAGAAATGCAGGAAGTACATGAGTGCTGCAAGTGGGTGAGGCAGGAGGCCTGAAGTCACCTTTGCAATAAGGAGAGGGAGAGACAGAGAGATGCAGACAGAGTAACCTGCATGTCACAGACTGGGGCAGTATCTAGTGTCCTGGGGTGCTGCTTCCGTTCTGATGTGTAACCATCACGCCCTGAGACATCACACCTTCTTTCTTGAAGTTCAGTCTGAGCATGGTGTCACTCAGCCCAGCTCACACAGGCCACTTCGGAACTCCAGGTGGAGCATCACTGACCTGTCGCATGGCTTTAAAGACTACACGTTATCACCGCGACCCATTTGCATGGCTTAATTGAGGGGAGAAACAAATATCCTAGCCAGCTCTGTACATATCAAGACACAGAAGTAGGGCCAAGTTCTCTCCTTTCAAGGAGAACCATCCAAGTGGTCCTCCACAGGTCCTTCAGCAAAACCCCCAGATCCTAACTGGAGCACCTCAACAGAGACATGTTCTATAGTTTGCAGAAGAGTCGCTGGAATGGGCAGGAATTACACAGAACAATCTAAGAAGGATTGAGACTCACCCACTAGAAAATAGAGGGGGACATGGTTGGAGTCTAGCAATCAGGAAAGGGGTGCAGGAGAGCCCATTTTGAGGCTAAAAAGAGGAGGTTCCCTCTTAAAACCAAAAAGTTATGGAAACATCCAAAGCCCATCCCCACGGCTCTGAGTCCCTGGAGTGATCTGGACTGAGCATGCAGGCAACCTCCAGGTTCCTCTGTGCCTCCCCAGCTTGCTCCTCAGCGGTCTCCCTGGGCTTGGAACCTCAAGGTGTCACGTGCATGGTTTCCC
>PVLA01003410.1:39234-215020 GCA_004027455.1 Hydrochoerus hydrochaeris
GGGGGGGGCTGGCTCTCTCTGTGTCACATGCTGCAGGCTGACGCTCTTCTTGCACATAGCTGTGGCTTGGAGAGACTGTAGGTATCACAGGGACATGTGTTTGCATGTGTTTTGGGCCCTGACGCTCCTGTTGTTTCCAGCCTGGATCTTGTAGAAAAGTTCTTAGCAACCGGGGGTGGAACGTTTGTGTTTATGTTTAGTATAAATACAGCTGACCCAAATGGCTTGGGAGCAGGAACACAAAGCTCAGGAAGACAACAGGGGGAGAGCTTCCCCCTCCAGAGTTCTTGGACTTCTCTGACCCTGTTATTCCAGCCTACATTCTGTGCTGCAGGCCCACCTGTGGCCTCCTGGTCCCCAGGACCAGGATGGAGGTGTTTGCGTCTCTCCAGGTCCTGAGCGGTGGGTCTTTACACTGAGCTTTGACATGATGCTGTGGTTCTGAATCAGGAAACTGAAGAGGCTGGGGCTGGTCATGGGAAAGTCCTGGGTTACAGTCTTTGTTGTGGTTTGGATCTAAAATGTTCCCCCAAAGCCTCACATGTGTAAAGGCAATGGGATAATGAGGGTGCTGTTCTCAGTGATTCATCCATAGCTGATGTGCTGGTGGGAGAAGTGGGTCACTGGGTGTGACCTGGAAGAGGGTCCTCTCGCCCACAGCTCCTCCTTACCCCCTGCTTCCTGACTGCCATGCACCAATCAGCTTTCCTACAGCGTGTCACTCTGTCGTGATGTTTCTGCCTTAGAGCCATCCAACCACCATCTGAATCCACTGAAACTGTAAGCCGGAATAAACCGGTCCTCCTTTAAATTATGAGTGTCAGGAATTTCTCCCAGTCACAGGAAAGTGACTAATACAAGTCCTCTAATTCATCAGTGGATTCATCCATTGAAGAATTCATGATTCGATGGCATAGTTGAGAAGCGATAGAAACTTAGAAGGTGGGAACCTAGCTTAAGGGATTGGGTCACAGAGGCCTGAACTTGGGGACTATAACTTGCTACAGCCCCTTCCTCTCTGGCTCTTTCCCTCTCTCTTTGCTTCCCAGATGCTATGACATAGGCAGTTTTCCTATACCACATCACTCTACCATGCTTTTGTTTCCCCACACACCTAAAACCAATAGTCAGCTGACCATGGACTGAAGCTTCTGAAACCATGAGCCAAATTAAACAGTGGCAGACAGCTGACCAACAGTCTTGCTTCTGTTTCCAGCTAGGCTTGCAAACCATATAAGCCTCCAAGTTTCTCTGAGCCTCAGTTTTATCAGCCATAAAGCAGAGGGTTGGAGAGGACTGACCTGGATAACTAAGGAGAAAATGGGATAAGTCAGGGAGATATCGTTAGTTACATCAGATATAAACAGACAAGCATGTGTCAGTCCATCATCGGTGCAGCCAGCCTGCTGTTTGTTTCTGTGTCTTGCCCTCTGATTTAAAAGGGTATCTTCTATGTCCCCCAGCTGAGTTACCACTAGAACACAGTACCTAATACAATTCAAATGAGGAAAGGTTTGATTTAGCTCAGTTTCAAGGGGATTTAGTCCATGGTTAGCTGGATCTAAGACCAGAACATTACGGTAGCAGGGTGTAGCAAAGATGTTAAAGCTTAGCCCCTCCGTGGTGTGCTAGGAGTCAGCCCCCCTGAGGGTTCTTTGGTCCACTTTTCCTCTGTGATGGTCTGGACACAGCTATCTATCTGAAGTGTCCTTGCCAGGCTTTAAGCCAAAGTCCCTCTCTTACATGAGGAGAAGTGGCCCTGAGACAATTAGTGACTCATCTGAAGATGGCAGAGCACAGACAGGAAACTGGAGCTCCCAAATTCTTGCCCTCTCTTCACGAGGTCCCATGGGAGACAAATCTTGAAGTTGTTCCTGACTGCCGCCCAATTGTCTGTCAGGATCTGCTGTCCCTAAACCTGTTTGCAGCCATGTATTTTTCCAATGAGGAGGACCCAAGGGTGTTTACTCTTGGCAGAACAGGTTGGCCTGTGACTTGGCCTGCATGAATTCTCTAGGGCCAGACAGATTGCAGCCCCTACCCCCTCCTTCCACGGGTCTGGGGACATAGACAAGAGGTCAGCCACGTGCAGCTCCCGACCTCACAGCTGGCCTAAGCTTTGCTTCCAACACCACTGGGGGGTCTCCAGGCCCAGATGTCGGTCCCCATGATTCTCATTGGTGCTCTGTGCCTTCTCACTAGAAACTGACCTTGCAGGCTGACTGTGCCTCAGAATTTGACCTTTCGCTTCCTTTGGCTCAACAAATAGCAACTATGGCCCCAAGCAGCCCTTACCTGCCCTGTGCTCCAGTCAGAACACTGACTGGGTCATGGCAGAAATTGTAAATCCTGCTCAGGCCTCCCACACAGAGGTCCCAGTGAATGTGGGATCAGTGTACAACACTTGTGGGTGTGTGTATGTGTGCATGTGTGCAAGAAGCCAAGGGTATAAGAGAGGGAAATAAACCAGAGAATGTCCTTCAAATTATTCAGTCTCTCTCACCCTTCTCTCTCTCTCTCTCTCTCTCTCTCTCTCTCACACACACACACACACACACACACACACACACTGTCTGTCTCTGCCTCTCTGTCTGTCTCTCTCCCTGCTCATTCTTGAACCCAGGGTACCTCACACATGCTAGGCGAGCACTCTACCACTGAGATATTTTCCCAGGCCCGAGACTGAGGCTTCTCTGTACGAGTGCCATTCGCTGTCCCTCCTCCTTCCTACTGCCTGGAATTCACAGGTATTAGCTGAGTTCCAGCAGCAGTCATATCAGATGGAACAGGAGAGAAGCTGGGTCCCCAGGGAGCTGTCACAGCAGCTGGGAACAGCCTACCTGGTTTTTACTTTTTAATGTGAAATAATAAAAACTTGGGTTTAAATTATGTAGTTGGTTTTTATTTCTTAAAGATGAATTAAATTCCTAACTGATCAGCATTTTAGAAATCAGGGATTAACAAATGATGCTGGGAAAACTAAATCTCCACATAAAAAAGAATGAGACTGGACCCTTACCTAATATAATATACAAAAGTAACTCAAAATACATCACGTGTAAACATAAGAGATAAAATAATAAAGCTCTTAAAATATAAGGGAAAATCTTTATGATATTGGATTTGGCAATGATTTTTTTTTTGGATGTGATGCTAACAAAAGAAAAATAGACATATTGGACTTCATCAAAATTAAGAACTTTTGTGGATCAAAAGTTTTCAATTGCCAACAGAATAAAAGGAGAAAATATTTGCAAACCATATATTTGATAGAGGCTAAATATTTCAGAATATATAAAGAGTTCATAAAATGTAACAAAAATTGCTAGGGATTTAGCTCAGTGGTATAAGCACCTGCCTGGCAGGTGAGTTCAATCCCTGGTACAAAAAAAAAAAGTAACAAAATTCAAACAACCTGTGCTTTCTATCCCTGTGACAAAATATCTCAGATAATCAACCTAAAGGACAAAGGTTTATTTTGACTTACGGTTACAGAGGGTTCAGTCTGCGGTCACTTGACCCTTTGCTTTGGGCCCATGCTGATGTAGTACATCATAGAGGGAGCATGGCCGAGGAGGCCTGTTCACCTCATGGTAGCCCCATGAAAAAGCAAAGAGAAGGAGGGGCAGACTCAACCCAATTCCCCTTCCAGGGCACATGCACTAATGATCTAGTTTCATTCCCCAAGATTCTTCCTCCAAAGATTTCACCACCTCCCAGCAGTGCCAGAAGCTGCAGACTCAGACTTCTTCACTGGGCTTCTGGGGGACATTTAGGATCCAGACTATACTACAACCCAGTTCTAAAACTGGCAAAGAATTTAGTTAGAAATTTCTCCAGTTAATACACAAACAGCCAAGTAGTACACAAAACCATGCTGAATATTAGTCATTAGGTGAATGTAAATTATAATGAGATATCATATCATACCGATTAAGATGGCTACTATCAAAAAACAGAAAATAACAAATGTTGGAAAGGATGTAGAGTAATTGGATCCATTCTGCACTCCTGATGGGATTGTAAAATCATGCAGTCACTGTAGAAAACAATTGTTTTCTACAGTTGTTCCTTGAAAAATTAAACATAGAATTACTATTTAATCCAGGACTTTCACTTATGGACATACACATAAAATAACTGAAAACAACGAATTATTTGTGTGTTTGTTTTCAGTACAAGAGGTTGAGCCCAAGGCCTCATACTTGCTAAGCAATGCCTACAACTAAGCTAATATTCCCAGGAATTGAAAAGATATTAGTACTCTCTCATTCATAGCAGCATTATTCACAATAGCAAAATGAAGAAAATAACCCAAATATTCATTAAAAAGATAAAAAGATAAACGAAAGTTGGCATACACACACAATGGAATATTATCCAACTTTGAAAAGGGGTGAAATTCTGATACTTCCTACAACGTGGATGAATCTTGACCACATTACACTTACAGAAATACAACGTGGATGAATCTTGACCACATTACACATACAGAAGAACGTATGAGGAAGCGGGGAAGCTGTAGCCATGGAGACAGAGTATAGCGGTGGTTACAAGGAGGTGGGGAAGGAAGTAGTAGGGAGATACTGGTTTTTTGTTTCTTAACGATAGCAAAGTTTTTATTAAGGGTAGGAAAAGAAACAGGCTCTGCAGGGTGAATTGGGGCCAAGTAAAAGTAGGAAAAGAAGCAGACGCTGCAGTGTGAGGGTGGCCAATAACGCAAGAGCAAACACAGTGGCCGAGCTATCGTTTTTATGGGTACGGAGTTTTAGTTTGAGATGAACCATGCTGATGCTTGGATAACACTGTAAAGACACTTAGTGCCACTTAGCAAGACTCTGACTTAAAAAATATAAAAGGGCTAAGGATGTAGCTCAGTGGTAGTGAGTGTATCCCTGAGTTCAATACCCAGTTTAAAAACAAAAGTTAAAACGAGAGACATCGTATCAGTCAGGGTGCCCGTTTTCAGATTCTTCTGTGAACTGACCTCACCAGCTTCCTGGATCCCTCACCATGGGAGAGTTACATGAAGTCACTGACGTGTGTTCATTTTATATATGCACAAGAATTACGATTTCCCCTTTAAATAAGTATTCAGCAATTTAAAATGTCTAGCGCTTAAGCTGAGGGATGGAGAGTACAGAGAGGGAGGAGAAAATAGGAGCGGATGGAATAGGAGAGGAGAGGAGAGGAAAAGAAAGAGAAAGTCAGCATGGACATGGTGGAGGTTGGGGACGGGCAGGGACGGTGAGGGGACAAAGGGGAGAAAGCCACAGCAAAGGACCTTGGCGCTGGAAGTGGACAGATAGGCTCCCTCCGCTTGAAGGAAGTCTTTATGATTTTGACTCAGCTGGGAGAGGCCTTCTCAGTTCCTCAGTCCGAGATGGAATTTATTTTCTGCCTCCGTCGTTTCCCAGGTCACCAGTTATATTAAGCCAAAGTTCCCGGGTGGCTGCTGTCTATAGATTTTCCACTCCCCACCCTTCCCAGGCAGACTGCAAAACAAGGACATTTTGAAAGTTGGGTTCTTCAAGCTCGAGGCAGCAGAGGTGCGACCCCAGCTCTCTCGGGCTGGGGAGCTGGGCAGGATCTCCGAATGGGGGGGGCATCCAGTAGATGATCAAGAGAATGCCAAGCGGGGCAACCACAGCTGCGCGACCCAGCCTGGCCACCTGCGACACCACCCGGCGGGAGGATGGGGCTGCTCCCAAAATGCCCCATCTGGGGTAAGAGGCAGGCTCTTGGCCCCAAAATGCTTCCTATGGCCTGGCATGGATGTGAAGCTTAGGGAATCAGTCTTTACCAATAAGCTGCTTCCTACGACGACTCCAGCCTGTCTGTGCAAACCTCACTCCCCGCCCCGCATCCCTAGCTCCAGTGCAGCCGGTCCACTTGCCACTCTTTGGACACGTCAGCCATTGTCATCTTGCCAGTGCTGTCCCCTCTGCCTGGACTGCCTTTTCCCTGTCATCTCCACCCCACAACTTTACCTCCTGTTTTCTCTAATTTCCAGGCAGAGTACGTTACTCCCTCCCTTCAGCCTTTATGTGTGCTCTACACGTATCTCTACTTAGACACAATGCTCATTGCCCCGTTTTGTACTTATTGCCTGTACCCCAGTCTGTTCTTCAAGGGTGACAGCCCAGGGTCACTCACAGCCTATCACAATCCTTGACTTGGTGCCTGGTACATTCACTGGGTCATTTCACAAATTTCTTGAATACTATGTGTCAGACTGCTTTCTAGATACTGGGCGTGGGACACAACTGATAAGTTCTCTACTCTGCCAAGGGTGGTGCGAAGGGTGATTACAGATTACTCCTGTGATCTCAGCTGCTTGGGACACTGAGGCAGGAGGATCACACAGAAGATCCTGTCTCAAAAATAAATAAATAAAAAGAGCTGGAGGTGTAGTTCAGTAGAGAGCTCACCTCCCACGTGCACAGTCCCAGGTTCAATCTACAGCACCGGCAAAACAAAACAAAACTCTCTTTTCGTTTGGGAAGATAAATCGTATATGAATAAACAGAAATGAATAATAGGTCAGGTCATGCTAGAACAACCAAGGGGCCAACAGCACAGTGACTGGGGAGAGTGTTTCAGCCACTCGGAATGCTCAGGGCCAGCCTTGATAGGGTGACATTAGTGTGAGGGTGAAAATGTGTGTCTGGAGTGTTTAGGGAGCAGTGAGAAGAACCCTAAGGGCACAGAGAAGACAGTGGCAAAGGCCAGGATGCCTAGCGCCTTCAGAACCTGAGAGCAACTTCAGCTTTTACTGCAACAGACAGAAGCCACTGCAGGGGTCTGAGCAGAAGCTGGGC
Source organism: Hydrochoerus hydrochaeris (assembly GCA_004027455.1). Lineage (NCBI taxonomy): Eukaryota > Metazoa > Chordata > Mammalia > Rodentia > Hydrochaeridae > Hydrochoerus > Hydrochoerus hydrochaeris. Next base: position 46,056 of record PVLA01003410.1, read on the forward strand.
CGCTAATGTAAATTTCAGAGCATTGGCATTCTCAGATGACCTCCTGGATACTCTGCAGAACAGACTGTCCCTGGGTCAGGTTTCGTGGGCTCTCACAAAGGTAACAGCAATGTGGGACCAGATGCCAGGGGCCCTTGAGGACAGCGCAGAGGAAATGGGACAGGAAGTAGGAGGGTCTACTTTAATCTGTTTCCCTCTTCTTAACCCTGGTGCGGCCCAGGCTGTGGCAGGAAGATTGCAAATTCGAGCCCAGGGAGACCCTGTCTTAAACAGACAAACAAACCGGCGAAAGCCGGGCACCTAGCTCAGTGGTAGAGCGCTCACCTAGCATGCGCTAGGCCCTGGGTACCAGCCCCAGCACGGAGCGGGGTGGTAGAGCCTGTAGAGGAGGGCTTTCTCCCGTGGCAATGAAAAGTCAGGCTCTAGAGAGAGAAGACAGAACTCTCGGAGATAAGCAGAGAACCTGACCGTCTCCTCTGACGCACACTGGCTTTGCCAGTCCCAGACGTTTATCCAGAAAGTCCAGGCCCACCTCCCTGGGGAAGAGCTCAAAGACCCAGTGATTCAGGAGAGCTAGGGCTTGGCCACTCCGGCCCTCTGACACCATGTGGGCTCCGGGTCCCTTCAGGCCGGCCGGGCCGAAGAAGGAGAAAGGCCTGCAGCTGCCGGCTCCTTTCAGGCTCTTCCCCAGGCTCCGAGACCTCACCTCTCCGCCGGCGAGAGATGGCATCTTTAGGGTGCAGTTTCGGGCACTGGGGAGGGCGACTTCCAGGGAGCCTTCACGCCTGAACAGAAAGCTCCTCCTCCTAGGAGGACAATGAAGGACAGGGTGGGGACGACCCGGGGCGCGGGCGGCGGCTCTCGGTGGGGGGCTGGGGGCTCGGGGGAGCCGCAGAGCCGGCGGCGCACGGCAGAGGGCGCAGAGGAGACGCCGCCGCCGCCTCGGCCCACGGCGGTTCCGTGCTGCGCCCTTGCGTGGCCACCCGGGGCTGCTCCTCCGCCACCCTCGGCCCCGCCCGGCCGCAGCCGCAGCCCCGGGAGTGTCTATGGAAGGTCACCCTAGGGCCGCGCCCTCAGTCCGCCCGCCCGGGACGCGCCACCCCTTCCCGGGCCTCCCTCCCCGCTTCCTCTCCAGGTGTGGAGTGGCAGGAGGTGGCCAGGGTGGGGCACGGTCCCGAGGCCTCGGGCCAGCACCCGGGCCGTGGGGGCGGGGCTTTGCAGCTCGGAAGGTGAGAGGCCAGAGCGGCGTCACCCACAGCCCTGCTCCAGGGCCTGAGAGTTGGGCGGGGGCGCAGAGCAGCAATCCGCCCTCCAGGGAGGGACAGTGGGCAGCAGCCCACACTGCTGCAGCGACTGGCACGTGACAGGGGCCTCCAGGGTTTGAATGAATGAAATGACAGGTGATCGGCTGCCTCAGACCAGTGACCTCCCACGATCTAGCTGGCCTGTCTCCTAACCATACCCCCATCTTCCCAACCTCACAGGGTTCACTTCCTGCCCCTGCTCGAATGCTCCCACAAAGGCTCCTCCAAATCCTTTATCCTAGAATTCAAAGTTGTGCAGTTTCGACCCATCCCACTGAGGGGTGACAAAACACTGCATCCCAAGGTCCGCCACTTGGGCAGAGGATTTTTTTTTTTAAGCTGATGGCAATTGAGAAAAAAATATACATATATACAAGAAAAGGCTTCTGCCTTTTGCCTAAAAGCAAGACAAATTTAAAAGGGTGTCCCCACCCCTCTCTACCAGAGGACAAAGGTGGATCCTGACGACAACCGTAGATCCTAATCAGCCTGGAGATGGCACCAGAGGAAGTTAGGTGACTAGCTTTCCCCAGCCTTTAGCTTTCGTTAGTTTCCCGTGGAATTGCCTTCCCATAGTTTCCTACCCCTAGAGACCCAGTGTCCTTTGCTTTTGTCTTGTCACTTCTCTAAAATTGTGCAGTTCTTTGTCCAACATGCTAAGCAGGAGTTCTAGGCCACCTCTGAGAGTTCCTCAGTTTTTCCCATGTATACATGTGAATCAGTTTCCAGGGCCAGAGAGAGAGCTCAGGGGTAGAGTGTTTGCCTCGTGTGTGCAAGGCCCTGGGTTCAATGCCCAATGTCACAAAGGAACAAAAACTCTTTCCTTTTCCTCCTATCAATCTCTCTTGTTACAGGAGTCCTGGCCAAGAACTTGAAAAGAGAAAATTATTCTTCCTCCCTTCTGCTATGTGACAGGCAGGGCACACAGCACACTCTTACCTGACTCTGCTCGGTGGGTACACTTACTCCATTGGAGTCCATGAAACCTGACCTGACCTTCCTTCTGGAAGCCACCCAACTCCCTTGTCTCTATCAGGACACCTTCTCCCATAGCTCTGTGCCTCCAGATCCTTCTCATCATTCATGGTGAGTCCCAAATTCCATCTGATTTCATCAAGAAGTAGCTCCTGACTTTTCAGACCTCTGCGAGTTTTCCCAGCCAGGCTGCCTTGACCCTTTTCTGCCCCGTTACTGTTTTTCTTTGCCACACAGCTCTTATGTATCCCTTTTCTCTCCCACTACGCTGTAAACATTAGGCAAGCAGAATGTAAGTTTTACTTCTCTTTCTAGCTCTTCCCTTCAATTCAACACACATTTATTGAGTGTCTTTTATATACCAGTATGTAGTTTAACATTTAGGGTTCCAAAGAAATGCAGGACTCCCCGAAATGAAATTGAGGCAACAAGAAGACACAGGGGACTTGTGTGGCTTCTTCATGGAACACTCACCAGGAAAGCCCCAGGGGACTTCCTTCGAAAGCATTTAGCATCCTGGAGTAAGAAGCATTCTCATTCTTGAAGGGTGTGGCTGCCCACTCATGGAGATACTCACCCACCCTCTCTTTCATTCATTCATTCATTCATTCATTCATTCATTCATTCATTTGATAAATATTTGTTGAGCCCTACTTTTTCCAAATGAGTCACAGTGTTGGTCATATGACAGCTTAGGAGCCTGGGAAACTTTTGGGCTGAGTTGCTTCTTTGTCAGTTCCTGTTTTCAGGTAGAAGAACCTCCTGGGAATGGTCTTGGGAAAGAATGTGGCAAGGACAGGGAAACCTGGTATGTATGGAGGAAGGAAGACATCAGCCTGCCCGAGGGCAAGTGCCAGCCAGCCTGTGGCTCACCTCGGAAGAGCTTACTCTGTCTGCCAAGAGCTAGTGTATCATAAAGTCTTTTCCTTCTATGATCATTTGGGGTTTTCCAAACAGGCCTGTGAGATCTTAGGTCCATATGCCAGATGGGAAAACTGAGGCCAAGATTTATGATATCCCCATAGACAGCAGGCTATGGCAAGTTGGGCCTAGACCTGATCTTCCCAGCTTCATTTTAACGGATTGTATCCAAGACACTGTGGGGAGCCTATGTGTTAGGTTTTATACTGGGTACGTAGTGGATACTTAACCGCCCCATCTGCAGGTTTGCCAGGCCTGCTGAAGAGCCAGCCGATTCGAGAGGAACCATGAAGGAAGCAGGCGCCCAGAACAGAATTATCTAAACCTCAGCTCAAACTGCCAGCTTCAGTTGGATCTGGCCACCTGCAGTTCTCCAGCTCTCCCTCAGAAATTCCTAAGTTATTTCTGAATCCTAAGTGCCACTTATTTCCAAACTCTAATCTTAAAAAACAAACTTTCATCTTAATGCCCCAACTCTAGCCCTTCTCTTAATCATTTGTTCCCTAGTTCTAACTGGAATATGTCACTCTGCTCCTAAAGGCAACTTGGCCCCTCTCACGGTGGCCTATCTTTCTTACCCTTTATATACCCCCAAGCGGGTCACAGCATCCTGAAGCAAAGAGAAGGTTCAAAGTAAGGGTGCAGGCAGCTGAGAGGGGCTAGTAACACTGTGAATTTCTCTTCAGTACAAAAGAGATCCCTTTCCTTGCCAGTTGTCCAGGACTTCATGTTGTTCTAGGTCCTTCTGGGGGGAGGGAGGCAGTATGTTAATCCTTCTAGATATTTTTCAGAGAAGCCTCAAACATGCAAGTTTTGTCAGAAGAGACTAGTATTAATGGATTCCAGGGCAAACCTCATAATGAGATGTAGAATTCCTGCTCTCAGGCAGATTGTGTATCTAAAGACAATTCATCTATCTCTGTAACACTTGGAATGAATTAGGTACCTCTGTTAAAATTTTCTCCATGACTTTTTTGCTGAATTGCTATAACCCTATGGAAAAGCAACTATTATCCAATTCTATGGATGTATAAACTGAGGCTCAGTTCTAGTTTCTCAAGCAAAACTAGAGATTAACAGGCTCCTAAATTACTTTTTTACTGACTCTGGGTGGGACAGGGGAGTTTTCAAACTAAGGTCTGTTCCTGAACCAAGATGGTTCCAGCACCACCAGGCTGGTCAGCAAGTGGTAGAAGCAGGGGATTGGTTATGTTCTCTCCAAGACCCCGCCCACTCCAATACCCTGAGCCTATTAGATGGCAGGCCCTTGGGAGGGACAGTTAGCAGAGCCCGGGACCCCAGGAGTTCTCTTGTTCTTCCTGCATGGGTTCTTCCTCCTTCCCTGTTGACCCCCAGGGTTCCAAATCACCCGAGAGTCATGGCTTCCTATGGCTTCTGTCATGGCAGCTCTGTGTGACAAAGCACAAAGGAAATGATTCTGCTTCCTCTTTATAAGACCTGTAAAACTGTCAATGTGAGGAAGCTACTCTGTGCTCAGCCTTGTGGAGGGAAATGACCCTGCCCTTAAGTACTTACCAGTCAGTTATAAAAAACAGGAACTGATAAATAGGACATCACCATAAGCCCACATCACATCTGTGAGGTGCTGGAATGGGTTGCTACCTCTTTGTTAGATTTATTTATTTATTTTTTGTACCAGGGATTGAACTCACCACCTCACGCTTGCCAGGCAGGCACTTATGCCACTGAGCTAAATCCCCAGCCCCTTGGGTTGCTACCCCTTTGAACAGGATTCTCTCATTTGTAGCAGGCTACATTAACACATATCACAGCAGCTTTGCTCCTGCAACTTGAGGTGGGGGCAGGGACATCCAAATTTACATCTTCTCAAAAATGCTCACTCTCTGGTGCTTAGAAGGTACTAACCAGTCTGAACCTGAGTTTCCATAACTGTGAAATGGAAATCTTTTCTTTTTTTAGGTAGGGTCTAGCTATATAGTTCAGCCAGGCCTTGAACTTACTTTGTAGCCCAGGCTGAACACACAGCAATCCTCCTGCCTCAGCCTCTCAAGTGCTGGCATGATAGGTATGAGCCACCATATCTGGCAGGAAATATTTTCTACACTGTGGCAAAAAGCTGTTTGTGAGGGTTAAGGGGGACCTGTAATGCCTATGAAGCATCAAGCAAGGAGTTTGCCACAGGTGTTATATATTCACTCATTTTACAAATATGGACTGAGTACCTGTTACATGCCAAGCCCAGTGCTAGGCATCTGATGATAAAATATTGAACTAAACACAAAGGCCATGACTTTATAGAATTTAAACTATGATTTACTGAGTCTGGGGTTCTTCCCTTCAGCTTGTTATTCCTATATACTTTCATGTTGATTAGCTCCTTTTAAGCAGATATGTTTATGTGCTCCTTCTTTGGACCACCTTGGTAAAGTGGGGATAAAAGAGGATTAATTCCATGCAGTGGGTGGAGAAATGGAGGCTCAGAGATTAGATGATTTACACAGTATCTGTCTTAGTTACTTTTCTCTCATTGCTGAGACAAAATACCTGACACCCAAAATGAAGGAAGGACATGCTTATTTAGCTCACAATTTATGGAGGTTTTAGTCCATAATCAGTTGGCTCAAAGGTAGGATAGCATGGCAGGGGGCAACTGTTCAGGGTGGCAGAAAACAGCAAAAACAATAAGAACAAGAGGAGGATCATGGAGAGAAGACTTTTTCTGTCCCTTGTATTGTATGCAGGCCACACTCACTTGGGTGTAGCAGTCACACCCATAATCCCAGTTTTGGACTGTGAATCAATCACAAACTCTAGAAGCCTGCTTCCATGACTGCATAAGGCTTTGGGGAGGACATTCAGACACAAACTATAACATTCTGCCCCTGGCCTTGTAAACACTCATGCAAATCCCTTTATGCAAAAGGCATTTTTTTTTTTTTTGCAAAAGGCATTTCAGTCCATCTCTTAAGAGTTGCCAAAATCTTAACAGTTTTAGCATTGCTGAAAAGTCTAAGTCCTAATTCTCCTCCAAGATCTAAAGCAAAGTCTTATCTGTGAATCCTTGTATAAATGAAAAGTTAAACACTTCCAACACTCAATGGCACAAGATAAACATTACCATTCCAAAAGTACAAATGGGGATACAAAGCATTGAGACCAAAGGAAGTCCAAAATCCTTCAGGGCACATCTGTAGTCCTACAGTTCCATGTGGAACATCCAAAGCAATGTGGTAAATTGTGAGCTCTAAAGGACTTGCATGACTCCACTCCTGTAGCACTTTCAGGTGGCTATAGCTCCTACAGCTTCTTTCTTGGGCCCATTTTGCTCCCTCCTTACAGATTTCCTCAAATGATCCATATTCCTGGCTTTTCCAAACTTCTGGGTTTTTCACTATACTTTTGGCTTCACCTTCACAGCTTCACATACTGCCTTCTCAGACCTTCTTCTGAAATCTGGGTGGGAGACTTTTTAACTTCAGAACTCTTGCATTTTGCATGCACCTAAAACTAGTGCCATATGGATGATGGGAAGGTCCACTGCCAGCTGGAGGAGTAGCCAGCCTTTCTTTGCTCTTGGCTGTAGAGGTCGAGAGCCTGGATTGCTGAGTGCTCTGAGGAACAAATTCTCTAGGCCACCACCATTTTGGAACCTGGTGCTCTGCAACTTTCTCCTCAAAGCATAGTCTTTCACTTTTGAAGTTTTGAGATTTCCTCTGTTCCATCTTTGCAGTCCACAGCTCACTGGAGCTTACTTTCTGGCCAAACTCACAACATTTTAAAACATTCTGCTGAGCTCTTTGCTCTTGATTCTCTACATAGATCTAGCTAAAAACCCCCAACAATAACCATGCCACTGCCCCAACATTTGACTGCCTTAAAATTTCTTCTGCCAGTTTAATTAGTCTGCCGCTCTTAATCTCAGTCTCACCCAAAATCTGTGGACAGGAGAAAAATGCAGAAAAACTTTCTGCCAAACCATAACACACATCATCTGGACTCCCTCAACTAATGTAGTCATTCTTCCCAGTAGAAACCTCCTGAGCCTGATCTTTACTGGCAAGATTTCTTTCAGCCTTCTGGTCTTCTGAAATCTGACCAGAATCTCCCATACAGAACAGCCTAAGGCAGTCCAGCACTACACTTTCTGCCTTTCTGAACTAAATAAGCCTTTCCCAAAGTCCCTTGAACCACATGTCAGATGTAGTCACAACAATGACCCCACTTCTCTGGTACCAAATTCTGTGTTGGTTACTTTTGTCTCATTGCCAGGACAAAATACTCGATGCCCAAAATTAAGGAAGGAAAGATTTGTTTGGTTCACAGTTTGTGGAGGTTTCAGTCCATAATCTGCTGGGTCCAAGGTAGGATGGCTCATGGAAGAGGGTAACAGTTCATGGTAGTGGAAAACAGCAAATACAACAAAAGCAAAAATGGAGGACCACAGAGAGGAGACTCTTTCTGTCCCTTATATTGTAAGTAGGCTACATTCACTTGCATGTAACAATCATGCCTGTAGGCCCAGTATTGGACCCTGAATCATTCACAAACTCTAGAAGCCAGCCCCCATGACTCTATGAGGCTTTGAAGGACATCTAGACACAAACCATAACAACCTCTGTAACAGAATCTTTTTTCCCTCCTTTGGATTTTTGAGACAGGGTCTCACTGTGTAGTTCAGGTTGGCCTTAAACTCACTAAGTAGCCCAGGCTGACCTCAAACTCTCAGTGATCTTCCTGCCTTGGCCACTTCAGTGGTGGGATTATAGACATGTATCACTACACCCAGCTCTGTAACAAAATCTTAACCACAGACTGGTCTGTGGTCTACACTTCCATTCACTTGGGATTCTCTTTTGACATCCCTTTAGTTCAGCCCCACTTTTCTCCTTATAACTCCGAGTTTTCCAGAAAAACTTCCTGCTGGAGATCTTAGCCCCTCACCCCCTTGGAGCTCATTTACCTAGGCGAAGCTGAGTGCTGAGCACCAAGACAGAGCCCTCTGACAGTGTAGACAGGCTCAGTCCAAACTGATGTGGAAGAACAAGGTCAGTGGTGACTATGCTTTCTGTGTTAACCTTCTCAACTTCCAACCCCATCCAGCCCAGAACAATTGCCCACGTAAGCTTCTTCTCATCTTCCTATACTCCTCCATCCCTTCTTCCAGACTTTCTTGGTGTACAAGAATCCAGCAAAGTGATGGTGAACCTTTTAGCACTTTCAGTGATACAACCAGTCCACTACAGCACGCATACTATAAGTTCTCTACCACTGACCTAGCAGGATCCCTGCACAGAATGGAAAGAGATGGAGTGTGCAGGCTCCACAAGTAAGAGAACTTGGATTTAATAAAGCTGACCCTCAAATTTATGGCTCTGTAGCAGAATTTACCAGAAGCAAAAGTCCAAGGAGTGGGCAATATGATGTACAAACCTGTTCATTTACTGGAGTTACTGAAGATTGCAAAACAATGCAAATAAGCTAATTGTCCAACAGTAGGGGATTCATTGAGTGAAACTGTGGTTTTGTCTACTCTGTAATCTCTGGTAGCCATTAATAATTCCCATAAAATAATATTTCCGGGGAAAATAACTGATACATTGATAAGAAGAGGAGGTTGTTCTGTCCAGCTTTGCCATCCGTGCAAACATGGCCTAGACCAGTTTTAGAGCCAACTCAACCTCCTAGGTGAGATTCATCTGCTGGAGATTTTCCTCTTGGTTTCATATTCTTCTTTCCCCTACTTTTTGAAAAAAAAATTTTTTTTTTTTTTTTTTTTTTGTAAGCATGATCCTTGATGTTTCCTAAATGCCGGTAAGAGAAAGAACTCATGAAAGTCATGGTAGTTCTGAGGCTCAGCCAGGGCCTTTGCACAAATTGTTGCTGTGGAAGGAACCAACCACTGGGCATGCTTTCTCTATCCTCCAGTCACCTTTGCATCTGGGACCTTCCTTGACTTCCCTGGCAGCTTAGTCTCCTGTCCGACGCATCCTCCCAGCACCAGGCCCTTCCTTCTCTTTGTGTCAGGGCTGTTGGTTTACAGCGACGTCTGTGATTAGCTGGTGAATGTCTTTTTCCATCTATGCTGTCTCCCACCATGATGTCAGCAGGCGGGTCTGCTGCTGCTGCCCACCAGTCTCTATCACTCTGCATGCTTCCAGCCTCCTGGAGACTTTCAGTGCATACTGATGAACAGATAGGTGACTGACAGTGCTGACTGGTGGGTAGCAGGCCTGCAGGACATCACAGGCAGGAGGGTGGGGAGTGACTACCACAGGGAGTCCTCAAGGGAGAATTCAGCTCGGGGAATCAGGGCAGGCTTTCTCTCTGTGTAGCCGGAAGAAGGTGGCTGCCTATATGGAGTTTCAGGGTCAGTAGGAAGGCACGCCCCCACTTCCACTCCCGTGGCTGACAGTGCTTTTACGAAAGAAGACAAAGTTCATACAGAGTTCAGGCCTGAACCCCACAGAGGGGTGTGGTGGGGCGTCACTCAGTGGCTGATATTCACACTAAGGGGTAAATGACTGATAGAGGCTTTCTTAAGAACACATTGTGATGCAGGAGAGGTAGAGAGGTCTGGGTGGGAGGACTGGGGCCAGGCTGGGTCCCACAAAGGGGAAAAGACACAGAATGAGGCCAAGGCCAACTTCTTCATTTTTTTTTTTTTTTTTTTTGGCTTTTGGCTTTTGGCCTTTGGCCTTTGGCTTTTGGCTTTTTGAGAAAGGATCTTGCTAATGTAGTACAGGCTGGCCTTGAACTCCCAAAGCTGACCTTGACCTGCAGTATTATTTTGCCTTTGTGACTCACAGGCAGCCCAGTCCTACTGGGTATTAACATCCTTTTTGGTAAATCTGGTTCTGCAAATATTTTACGTCTGGAAAACTTTCAACAAAGATGGCGTTTGGAAACCTGGCTCGGAGGCCCCAGGATGACAACCTAATTACGTTCCTTTTAATAGCTCCTTCCCAAGTGCTCAGTCAGGGACATCTGCTCTGCTGCGGTGGCCCCTTCAGGGAGGAATATTTTTAACACCACTGTGCCACAAAAGGAAACTTCTAAAGGCTGGAGGAAAATGGCTTCTGCGTTCAGGTGCCCCAGGGCCCAGGTAGGGCCTAATGCTCTCCTGGCTTCCTCCTCACCCGCCTGTCACCAGGGCTCTTGTCACAAATGGAGGCACTAGGTTATTAGGAAGTGGTCATTTTCTTTGTAAATCCCTGTTCCATTGCATAGAAGGAAATTGCATGTGCCAGGCTACTCACCCAGCTTTCTGGGCAAGCAGGGTATCTGTCACCAGCCCTCTGTGTGCCCATAGGGACCCCACTCAGCCATCTACTCATGAGCTGTACCTACTCCTCCCTCTTCTGAGGGTCTCTACTCAGACCCCTTGTTATGAAGAGGACAGAAGGAGAACAGCTAGAGATGGAGGGCTTCCATGCATGGTTTAACAGGAGATGAGCTGGCAAGAATGGTCAAGGCTGATGGGCCAAAGGAGATGCATCTTGCAGGTCCCTGTGACCAAGAAGTAAAGGGCAAGGGGCCCTGAAGATGACCTGGCTCACATCCTGGGCTCCCCGCCACCGACACCCAGCCGGGTGTCCGAGACTCCAACACCTATTCTGTTTCCCCAATGTGGGCCTACCCTATATACCCCGCCCCAAGGCCCAGGCTCCTGCCTCCCCAGTTCTACAGGTTCCCTCTCCTGTTCATTTGCGCTCTCGGTTTCAGCAGTTTGCATCAGTGTGTTAAAACCCGTGGGCAGAATTCGATTGAAGAATGGCCTCTTTCCCTGGGAAGCCAGTTCTCTTTGACAGAGGAACACAGTGGAAGGAGAGAGAGCACCCAGCGGGTCATCCGGGCCCCAGACACTTTATGCCAGTCTGGAAGGGGCAGCTGAACAGGAGGGGCATCCTACTGTCCTGGCACCGAGGTTTTCCACCCACACATCAGTTATTTTAATGATGCCTGCATCTTTTTACTGGAGGATGCAGCACATCAGCACGTCATCGGGATGCTATGGAGACTTTCTCTGGTCCCTCCCCCACTCTAGTGAGGACAAAATTAGCAGGAGCATCAGGAGCAAAGGGCTAATGGGACTGCTTTACGCTGAGCCCAGCCCTGGTCCCCTCACCTCCGACTTACTCACTCTTGGAAAGAGGAGTCTGATTGAGTCCCTTGCCTGGAGCACCACATGCCCTCCCTCTGGAGTGCTAGAGTCTGGGCGCTGGTCTTGGTGTGGGCCTTCAGACCTTCAGACCCTGCCTGTCTGGGGTGCTGGGGTCCTGTGGCCAGCATACTGCCCAGCCTGGACAGGCTCAGGTAGTGGCAACAGAGGTCGGACAAGGTCTTAGTGACATAGCTCAGGAATCATTCTTAAAACTAAAAGGACAAGGTTAGGCATGGTGACACATGCCTATCACCCCAACACTTGGGAGGCCCACAGTGGACCATCTCGAGCATGAAGCCAGCCTGGGGTACAGAGCTAGTGCAAGTTCACTCTGGACTAAATAGTGAGATGCTTTCTCAAATAAACTGAACCCAAACCAAAACTAAACTAAAGGAAAAAAACAATTAATAGAAAATCTCAAGGATGTGGGAGATGGGTGGCAGGAGGCAATGTACCCGGTGTGGTTCTACCTTTGGTACCCCTGGTGACAAGCCCTACTACTGCTGTTGCTCCACTGTGAGCTAACACTGGGTCCACGCCAGACACTACTCTAAGTGCCTTGTATCCACTCACTCACAGAACCTTACAATGCCCTCGGAACTAAGTACCGCCTCCATTTTCCTTCTGGAGAAACTGAGGCTCAGAGAGATGATGGATGACCAAGGCCACACAGGGTAAATGGAGGAGCTAGGATTCCCATCTGGGAGACCTGTGCCCTTAATTACCTGGCCAACTACCTCACTGATAGAAGCGGTGACCACCTCCACCAGTGGTTTGCAGGACACCCTTCACTCCTACCTCCCCTGGGTCCTAACGTGCTTGTTGTCTGTTCGGGAGGGTTTGGAAGTTCTTGCCGTGAGTCACTAACATACCGATAGCCTCAGAGAGCCCTTTGCCCCCTTCAGCTAGACTTTTGGTCCTAAGCAGGCACAGTAGGCACAGGATGCTTTAACTCCTAGGAGGCAGGGAGTGCTCGAAGGCTAGGGCGCAGGAAATATCAAGGGAAGATACCCAGGGCCAATCTTGTGCTTTAGAGAGAAAGATGTCAACAGTGGGCTTGCTTTGGGTCACCTCAGGGAAGAAAGCCACCACCCAGTACAGTACTTATCACTGACCAGCATGGTTTCAGAACAACCCTCTGACAACTGAATCCTTTTGCTCTGTCCAATTCAATAGCCACTAGCCACCAAGATTTGGGAGGTCTAAGGCATTTAACATTTGAATCATGTGACTGAAAAGCTGAAGTTTAGAGTCTAGTTAATTTAAATTTAAATTGTACCACATGGCTAGTGACTATCCCAGTGCTCAGGGGAGTCTTCTCCGGGGATTGAACTCACAACCTCACACTTGCTAGGCAGGTGCTTAAGCCACTGAGCTAAATGCTAAATCCCCAGCCCCACTCAGGGGAGTCTTGAAGCCTCCTTGGAATCTGGATCCTCCAAGGAGCATCGTACCTGTAGCCATCAGCAGCTCAGACCTTAGCAGGAGAATACAAGCTAGGTGTCACCCAGGTGGTCTCATTTGGCCAGTGTAGGGATTCAAGATCTAAACACAGATGTCCACAAGCAGGGCTGCCCCTTTCTCCATCCCCCTTTATTTACTCCAGGTTGTATTTTGCCACTTTTGGGGGTTACACTGTCACTGGGACCTTGCCACATTCTGGCTTCTGGCTCACACAATGCCTTGTGCTCTCAGTGCTCTGTTTTTGCTTTTATTCAAACATCATCCTGATTTATCTTTAATGCAACCCAGATGCGGTTCCATGGCTCCCTTCCTATGGCGTATCCACTTGCCCGTGAGCCTCCTATTGCCTGCCACGTGAGACACCCTGGCGGCCTCCACCTCTAGCACCAGCCTGTCTGCACACAGACCTAGGCTCCAAGTCAAACCTGATCCTAGCCCCATCCCAGTTTTCCACTGGCAGCACGCTGCTTATCTGTGGGCTTCTGGAATTTAACACCGACATGACCCCTGCCCCCTTCCTGAATGACCACACTGGCCCCTCTCACCTACTATCAGGGATGGCTCAGGTTCCCTGCCTCCTGCCTCCACAACCCACGCTGAACCCTACCTGCTTCTCCAATTTCCCCACACTAATTTTTCCCTTTTAGCTACTGAGGGTCTGCACTACTTTCTGGCAGACTAGCAGGAGAAAGCTGTCAATTCAGAGGTGCAGGCTGCATGAGCTTGGGCGAGTAATTAGACCTCCAAGAGGCTCCATTTCTGAATTTGGGATTTCCAAGGTTTGGGCCAGATCTGTGACTTTTCCTGAGAGGAGACTAGAGAGGGACAGAGGAGAGAGGACAGACACAGGTCTTCAGGATTTCCCTTGCAGTAATGGACTAGACCTCTAAAATGCTGCTGCTGGGCGGGGGATTTAGCTCAGTGGCATGAGCGCCTGCCTGGCAAGTGCAAGGTCCTGAGTTCAATTCCCAGGAAAAAGAAAAAGACAGAGATTGAAAACTTCAGGTTGACAGAAGATATACAGCTTTAACAGGGCAGGGTCTTTAGTCCCCAGATGGGTTATGGGCACCCTGGGGTGTTTACAGGCCTCACTGTAGGACCCCATCAGCACCTGTGGAGGGAACAAAAACCAATGGACACTGTGGCTCTGGTCCCCAGCGCTCCAGCGTATCTCACCAGCAGATGGAAGCCTAGGTTCCAGCCTTTCTTGTGGATTCTCCAGAGAACCTGTCATTGGGGCTGCAGTCTGTCCTAAAATGCTCTTTCTAACTGTTCCTGGGTGGGTAAGGGGAGTTCCTCTGGGAGGCAGTCTGTGACCTGAGTGAGAAGCCTAAATAAACAAACACTGGAGGCCTGGGTGTGCAGCCTGTCACCTGGCCTGGCTCCGGCACCTGACCCAGAGGGCTCTCAGCTAGATTGTGCCACTTGTGATTTGCATATTAGTTTGAAACTGGCCCTATGTCTAGACCCCTGGCTGGGGGGCTGATGTTACAAGTCCCTCTCTGATCATGGGCAACTATAGGAACACATCGATTCTCCAGAGTCTGACAGGCCAAAGTGGAAACCACCACAGAAAGACTCATAATTAAGTCTCAAGGAATAATCACTTGCTAATAAAACTCACACGGAAAGATGAGCCTTATAAAAACCACCACAGCTAACAGGGGTCAGAGGAGCTGGGCCAAGAGGAAGGGCCCACAGAAGCCGTGGCCTCTCACAGAGCTGGTGGGACCAGCTCGGGGCACACAGAACAAAGCCACGAGGTCCTTTTGGCCGCAGGATGTCTTTACCTCCCTGTGACTGTAGCTTGTGGCTAGAGGGGACTGGTCAGTCCCACAGCATTCCTGGGGATGAAACAGTGAAGGTTACTCTTACTTTCTCTTTTTTCTTCCTCATGTTACAGATGAAGAAAATGAGGCCCCAGAATGGTAAAAGTTTCTGGAACAAGATAGAAAGGGAACCTCTGGACAGGAAGGGTAAGCATTGAAGCAACATCTCCTGGAGGCACTGAGGATCCAGAGTGAGACCTCTTTTGAGGGGGCTGCATCTCCAGAGGTTCCTGGGGAGAGGAATTCCCAAGACAGAGGCCATGTGTGACCATAGAAATAGCACAGATGTGATGGGAACCAGAGAACCATGAAAGCCATAGATCGGGACAGAGGGAGTAGGCTTCAGGTAGGACTTCAAGGCCTGCCCTGAAGCGGAACATCATGGGTACAACTGCTCCAATAGCCCTGCACAGGTTCAACTGTTTGGCCTGGTCCCTCCACTGACTCAGTTTCTTGCTGATTCCCATCCCCCATTCCTATCACTTCCTTTTCCTTTTCTCCTGATACCTAAGCCCGGGGAAACAGATGACTAATGTAACCATTACAATAATGATGTATTGAGAGGGCCTGAGGCAGTAGACTAAGCATTACCTACACGTATGTTACTATATTTAATTCTCACAGTGACCATACAAGGCAGGACTGCTGTCCCTGCTTTACAGGTAAAGTCACTGAGGCATAGAGAAATCAAGAGTTTTCACAAGACTATGTGTCACAAATGAGTGACAAAAAGTAGGATTCAGGGCTGGGGATATAGCTCACTGGCACAAACGCCTGCCCGACAAGCAAAAGGTCCTGAATTTGATTCCTGGCACCAAAAAACAAAACAAAACAAAAAAAAAAGATTCAAACTTTGATCTGTTTTTACTAAAGTTTAAATAGAGAGAGAGAGAGAGAGAGAGAGAGAGAGAGAGAGAATGTGTGTGTTTTAAGGCAGCATCTAGATATGTAGCCCAGGCTGGCCTCAAATCTGTAGTCCTCCTGCCTCAGCCTCCTGAATCCTGGGATTATAGGCAAAGCTCTAACTTTTAACCAACAGCATCTGTTAGATCAAAGAAAGCTGGAAGCCGGGGGTGTAGCTCAGTGGTAGAGTGCTTGCTTAATATGTGTGAGGCCCTGGGTTCCATTTCTAGCTTTAAAAACGTGGAGAGAGATATAGACAGAGGGAGGGAGGGAGAGGAAAAAGAAGAGAGAAGGAGGAGGAGGAAGGAAGGAAGGAAGGAAGGAAGGAAGGAAGGAAGGAAGGAAGGAAGTAGAGAAGAGGGCAGGAGAAAAGGTTCAGAGAAACCAGTTCTTCTGTTGCAGTCACACAGCTCAGCAGTGGAAGCTGTGGCTGAACCCCATTTTCTCTGGCCTGCTGCACACACTCTTTAGGCAGGAGCTTTCTCTGCAGTTCACCCTGCACCCTGGCACGCATCAGGGCACAAGGAGTGTCTGGGGAATGTGTGCAGGCTGCAGGGCTTCCCTCATCTTATTTCACGTGCCTACCTGGAGTTGTTTTCTCACACACTCTTTCCAAATCGCTTTGATATCAGCTGGGGTGGCCTTGTCCTCAGTTAGCTGTCAGCTCAGCCCCGTGCCCCACCTGGAGGGGCTGGGACTCCAGGCTGAAGTGCAGATTTCCTCGAGAGTATATAGAGCATCGTAATGAACTGGACTCAGTGTCCAGAACCTCAGGATGAATGAGTTTGTCAGCAGGTTTCCTGACAAGGAGACTAGTTGTAGGGAGGAACATGAGAAATCAAAGTTTTGGTTAGGGTGAGTTGGGGGAAGGCTGGGCAGGACCTGCTAGACGGGTGTGCAGACAGATTTCCAGGGAAGTGACTTTCTGGAGGTCAGGGCCTCTCAGTCTTACTGCTATGAGATCTCTATGTCTAGGTCTGACTTCCTCTTCTGGGCCCTAAACACCTCCAGGCCAGGTCCCTCTTTGTAGCTGGATATGGGCTCAAATACTACAGGAAAGGACCCAGAGTAAGCAGGGCCCTTGGACAGAGCCTGCAGAAATGCTACCTCCATCCGGCAGGGCCTTACACATGTCCCTTTCAGGTGGCCCTCGGCCTTACCTCAGCCCTGGGGATGGGCCTGCCCAGCAGCGGGCTTGTTGGCAGCTTTCCTCAACAGTAAAGGGAGAAACAACCTGTGAGAGCTTTGGATCCCCAGCCTGCCTGCAGGAAATTGGTTCCTCAGAGCCCTGTGCCAGACTTTGTTCTTGGCAGCCTTGTCAAGACTGAGGACTTTCTAGAACCTTCACTCAATCCAATTTAAATGAGTAAGGATTTATTAGCCTCTCCTGAATGCCAGCACTATTTCTGGATACCGGCATAGGAGACATCATCATGTTCTCCTCCCTGTCAATCCTTTTTTTGGTCTTTTTGAGACAGGGTTTCCCTATGCAGTCCAGGCAGGACTTGAACTCAGTTTGTAGCCCGGGCTGGCCTTGCACTTGCAGTGATCCTCCTGCCTCAGCCTCCTGAGTGCTGGGATTACAGGCATTCACCACCTTATGCAGTCAATTCTTATTTATTTATTTATTTATTTTTTTAGATAGTCTTGCTATGTAACTCTGGGTGGCTTTGAGCTCAAGATCCACCTGCTTCAGTCTCCTGAGTGCTGGCCTTATAGGCATGTGCAACTATGCTTGTGCAAATCCTTTTATAAGGGGCTACATTTTCTCAAAGCCAGCATAACATAATACTTAGAGCCTTAGGAGTAAGACAGCCTTGGGCTCAGATTTCTCTGCTGCTCTCTAGACCTGTGGCCCTTACCATCACTGGGCCTCAGTTTCTCTCTATAAACCATCAACCTCATGAACTGGATATGAGATTGGACATGAGCTTAGACCAAAGTCCATCAGTTGGAAGGGCAAGCTTTGTCTATGGCATCTATCCAACCAATAAACCAATAAAACCTGCAAGCTCCCCGGTGCCTATCTGAACACCCCTGTGCCCAGACACCTTACATAGCTCCCTGCCAGCCACAGATATTCCCTGTACCTGAAACTCCAGGCCTTCTGCACCGAGCTCAGTAGCCAATCTGGCTCCTGGCTGCCATACTGGACAGCACGGGAGAGCACGTTTCCACGGCTCTTCCTGGGCAGCCCCGCTGTGTTAATCTACAGCTCACAGGAGTGGGAAGTGGGCTCCATCGAGCAAGAGAGGAGCAAAAGGACATTGAAAACCCACAGTCAGACCCCAAGCGTAGCTACCAACACCTGCCCACAACAGTGCCCACCACTTACCCCGTGTAGGCCTGAGTACCCCTCCGGGTGCTGCAGGAGGGAAAGGAGGTGGGAGGTCCCAGAATGTAAGAGCAGAGGCTTGGACTCGGTGGGCCTCTGAGGTTTATCACATGTGCCTTTGTTAGTCAGCTTTCCCTCGCTGGGATAAAATCACCTGAGCAAAATCAGCTTAAAGGAGGGAAGGTTTCAGAGGGTCCAGTCCAGAGTCACTGGGCCCCGTTGCTCCTGGTGAAGTGGAGCATCGTGGTTTGGAAGCTGTGGAGAGCAAAGCTGCCCGTCTCACGGTGGCCACCTCACAGGCCCTCTCCTGCCACCTGCTTCTTCCTGCCGGTGCGGCCTCCTGGTGACTCAGCTGTGGGCTCATCAGTGAATGACCCCACTGAATCGGTTTGACCCAGTCACCTGCCCAGGCCCCGCCTCGAACATGGCTGCCTCAGGCACCAAGCTTCTAACACTCGAGCTTTGTGGGAACCTCATAGATTCATGCCCTAGTGGTGTTCTGCCTCTCACCCCCACTTTCCCAGCTGGGGGGAGCCGTGAATGGTGATAGCCAGCCCCTGCCCCAGTACATGGGCGTGTTTAACAAATATGCCCTTTTCCGCCTTTCTGTAAGCCCCATATATGAAAACCTGTCTCTCTCAGGGGGGTCTAAGTGGGATGCTGTTTTTAATAAAGAGAAAAGAAAGAATAAAACATTTAGTAGCTCTTTTCTTACAGAAGCATGTTACCTTGAGAGAGCATCCTCTTGTCCCTTAAACAGTTGGTAGGAAACAGATAAAAGATTGACAGAATGGATCATTTCTTTCTTTTTTTTTTGAGACAGAGTCTTGCTATGTCTGTAGACTGCCCTTGAACTGCTTATATAGCCCAGGTTGGCCTCAAACTTATGAGGACTCTCCTGCCTCAGCCTCCCAAGTGCTGGGATTATGGGTATGTGCCACTATACGTGGCTAGGAGAGGATTGTTTCTCAGGCCCAGCTAGAGTTAAGTGACAGTTCATTATTCTATTTTCTCTGTGTATGATTCAAATATTTTATAATAGAAAAAGCTAAAAAATTGGGAACATGCTCCTAGTAGGACTTAATGTGCTTAAGTAGCCCCCAGATCCCTGATGATAGAGAATGGGGGCGGGGCAGCCGGTGACTCTTCACCCTGTCCCTTTCCACTCCGGTATCTGTTTGTTTTACAGGGAACCTGAGCCTGTGGCTTCTCAGGTGTCACTTCTGATTTCTGATGAAGGGATCTGAAGCATGGGCCCCAGTGTCCAGGTGTCTGGTCCCTGCTTGCTTGTTTGATTTCTCTCTCTCTCTCTCTCTCTCTCTCTCTCTCTCTCTCTCTCTCTCTCTCTCTCTCTTTTCTTTCTTCTTCCTGGTATTGGAGCCTGAACCCAGGGGTGCTCTACCACTGAACTATATCCCCTGCCATTTTGATTTTATTTTGGGACAAGTTCTCACTAAACTGCCTAGGCAGGGCTCAAACATGCAACCCTTCTGCCTCAGCCTCCCAAGCACATGCCTCTACGTCTTCTCATCTGGGGCTGGGATAGGTTGAGCTAGAAGCTGTCCAGTCCCTCCTGGCTCTTGTGTCTGTCCCTGCTTCACCTCTTTTTCATTCCTCCTCCACAGCTGCCCCTGCTCCCACCCACCCTCCTGTGGCCAGGACCCCTCGCTACCTTCAGCCCCATTTGCCTCCTTGGGTCTTTATTCTCACCACTTGTGCCCCAAGAGGTCTTCCAGGAAGCTGGGCAATCCCTGTTCGGGGGGGGGGGTGTCCTTTGGGGTCTTTTGCTATACCCTATTTTGCTCCAATTATTCCAGAGGTCAGTCTGGCCTGTCTGGCTGACCTGCCATCGCAAGGGGCTGGAACTTATTTACTGAATGCACACAGAGGTGAACGAATGAACTGGTCTAAGAGCTTTTCCTACCTGTCACGCTCCAGCCCCCCTAGGAGCTTTGAGATCATGGATGATGCTCTTCCATCCTAATTTAGTGAAGCAGTCAGCCACAGTAACACAGCCTTTACATCTGTCTGTCTGTCTGTCTGTCTGTCTGTCTGTCTGTCTGTCTATGAGGCTTGGGATAGTGAATGACTGCAGCCTGGGGTAGGTATTGAGGACTCGGGGTCTCTCAGACACTGGGGGATATTGAGAGAGAGCAGGAAGAAAAAGAGAGGGGGAAGAGGGGGGCACAGAAGAGGGGGATAGAATAAGGGAGGCAGAACAGGTCACAAGCAAGACAGCGAGAGAGGCTCGCCTTGCAGGGCTGCAGCCTTCTGACGTGGCTGTGCTGATATCCCCAGGGCTAATTGCTTCAATTAATAATACTGCTTTATAAAATTTCAGCAGCAAGAGCAAGTGCAAGGAAAGATGACATCATGCATTAATAATGCAGGTGGGGATCAGCTGGACTCCTGGGGAGCTCCATTAAGGAGGACTGCTGCTTCCTCAGTGATCACGCTCCTGGCCGCACAGCCCATGTCCTTGGGTCTCTGCAGAGGCAGGGCTGTGGAGCTGCGGGCCGAGGTGGCCCCACGGCAGGAGGAGCTGGGAAGAGTTCACCTTCTCAGCAGCTCAGCAAGCACCCCTCCCGTTCTCCGCTGTGGACAATTGATGTTCTCCTGCTCTTATGTAAGAGCTGTGCAGCTGGACTGCTGCCCTAATGGTCTCCAGCTGCCCTAATGGTCTCCAGCTGCCCCTTCCCAGACCCTCTCATGGAGCAGCCCCCTCCTCTGCGTCTGCCAGTGGCTCAAGCCCTGGGATGGCTTTTGTTGTTGTTTTCAAATCTCTCCCCTTCCATCTCTCTATTAGCATCTCTGGCTTTCTGTTTCCCTGCACTGTCTCCAGATTCTGGAGGTTTTTTCAAGGCAAAGAACCTGAATTCACAGCTTGTGGATCTGGCGTCTCTCAAGTCACCATCACCCTCACCTTTACCCAGGTTCCCCTGAAACATCCCCACCTGAAGGTGCTGGTCACAAAGGGATCTTGTATAGAGGTAAAGCCAATTGTTTTCCTATTCAGCTGCAGAAACCAGGCTCGAACCATCCCAAACCAGCCCCCTCGTCCAGGCCTTCTCATTCTGCTCTCGAAGGAGAGGCTTCACAGTGTCTCCGGAACTGTGGGAACTGTATGCCGTAAGCTTCGTTCACACATGTGCTTCTCTACGAGCTTCTACAACATTCTCTAGTCTTTAAAGCTCTGTGATAGGCCCAAGGATGCTGAAGGGCAGCTCTGACCTTGGGCGGTCAGCACTTAGATGAAACTTTAGACACCCAGGACACCTGCATGGACACTTCTGTCCATCTCTGCACCCATGGCTCTGCCATGGCTCTCCTGTCCACTCCTGGAATTCTGTAGGCAAAAATTGATGTCAAAAGTAGTTTAAGGCCTAGAAAGAGACAATAAGAAGAGGCTCAACTTTCCTCTAAGACTCAGAATGAAAACTTATATTTCAAGCCTTGGCATCTGTGCCCAAGCTGCTGCCTCTGGCCCACGTGGGACCAGTGATTCTATTGGCAATTCCATGTGTGCTCTAGAATGGCCCTCCTTTCCAAGGAAAGGAAGAAGACAAAAACACGTGTTGGGCGGATTCTACCTGCATGTTTATGTGCCAAACAGCCAATGTGATCCTGATCCCTGATCCTTCCAAGGAGGCCAACTCTCCAGTTTTGCTCCATTGAAGAGGAAACTGAGACTCCAAGGGGATAAGGTTGGGGACCCAGGCATTTTCACCATCAAAGCCCAGCTCTTTCAATTCTATAGAAATGGCTGAATTCAGATAGCGACTCCTGGAAGGGCACGAAGCAGACCCAACCTGGCTAACCCCATTGCCGTGTTTTGGTGTCTCACTACCTGTCTTCCCCACTGAACACATCTGATGGTTCTTTAAAGACTTAAGTGAAGTCTTCCTCCATGAAGCCTTTCCCAGACAGTCTCAGCCCAGAGTACTCTCTGTAGGTGGGATGACAGTATGAGCAGCTATACTCATAACTCATAGGTACACAAGGGAGTGGTCACAGGCCACACCAGGTCCTCCTCGGTTCAGTACCACTAGTTCAGAGCTCTTTTTCCCATCATACCTCAACACACTTCAACCTAAGCATAAAAATAGTTTTCTCTATGTCTTTGAGGCTTCATTTCTGAAGGCTCCAGTGTCACATAAAACTAGTTAAGTAGATTTGTCCCATCTTGCTCTTATTAATGTGTAGGTTTTATAGAGGTATCAGCCCTGAATTTTATGTTGGATGAATATAAAAACTGCTTTTTTTCTCCTACAAAGATAAAGTCCCGGCCTTTGAAGTGCACAGGCAAAAGTCAACCTGAGAGGAATCGGTGGTACTGAGGAGAAGCCTGCCATTCCGGATTCCCCTAAATTTGGTCATCTTTCCCTCACATGACCCCAGGCAGGGACTGCTTCATGGGTGGGCAATTTGTGTGGTCACAAAGATCCCTGAACTTACATATGCCTTGTGCTTGGTTTAATGCTCTTCTATCACCAGCTTAGAACTCTTAATAATTTTAAACACCAGACCCCATATTTTCATTTTGTACTAGGTCCCTGCATTGTGTAGGTAGCCCTGCCCCCTGCAGCACTCAGAGACAGTATAGAGCAGCCCAAGTCACACTTGGAATTGAGTAGGGTTGGCATTCAAGCCCGGGAAAGGTGGGGTGCCAAGCCAGACCTTCGGGAGCCTGTGCTGGAAATTGCATCTTCTCTGTGCCTCTGGCAGCTGGCCAGGTCTCACTTCCACCTGCAAATAGGCCTGGCTGGTCAGTTTTTAAGGGAACCCTCACAGGCCCCCGGTGCTCCCACCACTGAGTCCTCTTCCCTCCTCCTTCCCTCCTGGCTTGCAGGGACCTGCCGTCACTCAGCGCACTAAGTAAGCCCTTAGCAACACTCCTGCTGCAGGACTCCCTCAGATGCAGGCCTGCTTGGGATTCCAGGGTTTAGACCCCAGAAGTGAGTGAGCAGCTGTGTTCTTTCTCCAGATCCTGGTCTCTCTCGAAGCTTCCTAAGCATCTGGGCCGGCAGCAGACAGCGCTTCCAGACCATAATAGCACATTGGTCTGCTAGACCACAGGAAGCCACCTCTGTGGGAGAAGAGAAGAACCCAAGCTCCTGGCCGTAATCCACTAGGGTCACTTAGCCACCAAGCCTTGCAGTCAGGGTGGAAGGGAACAGTGGCCTCCAGCCTGAGAGCTCAGGGCCCACATGTTCTGGGAAGTCACCAGTGTCCCTCCAACCAGCAGGTTCAGGCCCTTAGGCCAGGAGGACAAAGCAGCTTAAGCAAGAAAGGTGCCAGGATGCTGCTGGGAGGGGACAGACTCAGTGAATCCCCAGACAGCCCTTTCTAGGATGACTTCCTCCAGAGATCGGGGCCTGCAAGGATTGTGACAGCAGAAGGATTCCTTTGTAATTGCCCAACAAGAGCGGCAGAATCCCCGGAGGAGTGGCAGAAGCGCGGGGCGTGGTGGCTCAGGCTTGTAATCCCAGCACTCAGGAGTCTGAGGCAGGAGGATCGTTGCAAGTTCGAGACCAGCCTGGGCTACAAAGTGAGCTCAAGGCCAGCCTGAACTGCATAGCGAGACCCTGTCTCAAAAAGACAAAAAAAAAAAAAAAAAAAAAAAGAGCGGCTGAAGCTGAGCGTTAAGCTGCCTTTTTTCACTCCCTCCTTGTACACATTCATCCCTTCATTGATCAGCACTTACTGAGTGCTTATTCAGGCACTAGCTGAAAAATGTCTGATGTGGTCTGGCCTCCAAGGACCCAGATCCTAGAAGGGCTCTCCCCTGGGTGAAGTCCTTGCAGCCAAGGCGTATGGATAGGTTTGAGGGCAGTTTCTGACCCTAAGGAAGAAACCCTACTCTGTCTCTGATCCTCCTCAATATAGCCACACACAAAACAGCAGGTAGGCCCGAATATTCCCAGGGGATATAGTATGAGCAGGGACAGGGTATGCGGGGTGGCAATCGGTACTGAAATGCAGTTTATCAAATGGTTCCTTAGGGCACGTTCTTTCAGTGGGTACCAAGATGTATGCAACCGAGTCTGTACTGGAAATGCACAGTTCTCTTTGGGGAGATACCTATCAGCAGACAGTCTTGACTTGTCCAGGGCACAGCAGCAGGGGAGGACCACCAGCCAGTCAGTGTGAGCCCCGGACTGAGTCAGGGCAGCCATGCCAAGGCATCCTGGAAGGCTGGTGTAGGCACCGCCATGGCAGCAGGGAGTTCTCAGAGGCAGAGACGCAGAAAATGAGGTCAGAGGGATGACTAGGGCCCAGGTCATATGGGGCTCTGAGAATGAAATGGACCTCGTCTTACTCAGTGGTGGACCCACTGGAGTGGTGGAATCGGTTACCCTCATGGCGGGGAAGAGGCTGAGCTGCGGGGAGATGGGAGGAAAAAGCATAGCGAAGGCGTCAGAGCCATGATCCACACACACGGCGATGCAGGCCTGGATCAAAGCAGGGGAGCAGGGCAGGCAGAGGAGAGACCACACTACTCTTGTCACCCAGAGTGCATTTGCCCTACTGTTTGCCACCCAGTTCATTCCCAGGGATCATTTCTGACTCCCAGGCTAGGCTGGGTGCCCCTGCGGTCTCAGAGCAGGGCTATGGGTGCCTCCGTCCACTCCCCAGCTGTCTCTCTAGACTCACTGCCCAGGTTACCTGATTGACAGCCCAGTTCCTCACCAGGGCAATGTGTTCTGTGTTGGGGGCCTCACTGCACATAGCAGGCCTCCGTCAGGATTTCTGGAATTCTAGACACATTTGACTAGAACTTTAATGTTCCGTGAGAATTCAGAGGACAGCTATTCGAGCTGGAAGAACTGGTATAGACTTTGCAGAGAATATACAACAAAGGAAAAGTTAAATAACAGCACAGGACAATGGTACAATAAAGATGACAAGGTACTGTATAATGTGTATCAAAGAAAACAGTAAAGATACTGCATGTTAAAGGAGGGAGTGCATGAGCTGGGAGGTTTTGTCAGCAAGTAACTTACATGGGCATTAACTTAAAGGTGATTTATTACCTCTTACAGCAGAGGTTCGGTGGGAGGACACGCTTGGGGTGCTGGATTCAGCAGCTCAAGGACTCTTATTTCCTCTGCTCTGCCACCCTTGAGTGGGTTTCACCCTACAGTGGGGCGGCAGGCCACTCACAATGGTTCTAGGTGGGAAATAGCCTACTGATGAAGGAAAGACTCTCTTCCCATGTCGCTTTCCCAGGCTCTCCCCTGACTTTCCCAGCATCCCACTGGCCAGAAACAGGTCACATGACCAACCCCGGGCCATCCACTGGGATGCGAATTAAGATTTCCACAGCTAGATTAGACTCAATAATTCACTCCCAGAAGGGGGATACAGTCACTGCCTTCCAAGTTACAAGGGAGAAACAAATAACCCATAAAAAGCAGGATCTGTCAGACGTAACTAAATGGGAAAGGAGTGACAATCAGCATTTCTGTGTCTTCATTCTTTGGGTTTAGGGCAGGACACCTGTCACATGATGGTCTTTGGGGGACGGGGGAGGGGGAATTCTTCCACCTCGGTGTAGAAAAGCAGAAGGTCAGAAGCGACCTGCCTTACACAAGGCTCCACATTTTGAATATCTTGGTCCTCCTCCCTGGGCCCACAGGCTCTCCATGCAGACTAGGGAAGGTGAGGGGCCTTCTAGATTTTCTTGGCCTTAGAGTCTCTATTGCCTTTCTGTGTATAGGGTAGAACCGCAGGAAGGAAACACCAGCGTTTAGGTTAAGGCAAAAGCCTGCGTACCTCAGGGTGGCTTTTCTGGTGCCTTAGGGTACCTAAGTAGCCACCTCCAAAATGCAATTCTCTTGATAATCAAGAAAGAGGTAAGATTCTGTAGGTTCTGTGGCCAATAAATCCTTAAGGGGAGTGATTCAGAGCCAAAATGGAGTTTTTAAGAGCGTTTGAAAGGGCTGAGTGTGCTAGTGTGTATCTGTGATCCCAATTCTCTGGGAGGCTGACGGAAGAGGATCAAAAACAAACAAACAAAAACCCCACAAAGCAGCAACAACAAAAGCAAAACAAACATAGCAAGACTTTATTTAAATGATACATGTACTTTTGGGGGTTGTTTATTTGTTTATTGAGACAGGATCTTGCTATGTAGTTCAGGCCTTGAACTCACCGTGTGGCCCAGGCTGGCCTTGAACTTGCAGCTAATCTCTAGTCTCAGTTTCCTAAATACTGGGATGACAGGCGTGTGCCGTCTCATCCTGCCTGGTACATATACCTTAAATAGAAAGACTCAATTTTGTAAAAGTCAAAGGGTACCAGAGCATGCTAACTCAGAATATGCCACTTTCACGTGAAAATTACAGTGGTACCTCAGTTCACAAACTTAATTCTTCCCACGATTCTGGTCGCAAACGGAATTAGACAAGAACTGAATCAAATTTCCAGAATGTCAACATTGAACCTAACCATTGAATTTGATTTGATTCTCATTCAATTCAGTTTGTGACCAGAATAACAGAAAGTTTATGAACCAAAGAACCACTGTGGATTGACTTGAATGAGAAGGGTGTTCTGATACCGCCTTTTCTTCCTGAAAACAAGCAGTAAGAATCAAGTGAAAGACTTTCCTCCCTACCGACAGAGCACTGTGAAGTCCTTATCAACAGCTATGGAGAGTCAAGCTTGAAAGGCATCTGTACCGGTCAACCTTGGAAACCAAGCCTGGCTTTCCTAGTCGCTTTCTCATGATCATTTACCCCTGCCCTAGCCCCTTACCTTGTCCTGTTCTCACAGTGTCCTTTGTAAAATTCTTTGTCCAGCTCGTGTGTAACGGTGCAGTGCTAACTGCTTCTTCGTCTGTCTTTCCTGGGTCATGTGTAACTTGGACTCAGTAATTTTGTATGCTTTTCTCTAGCTAATTTGTCTTATGTCAATTTAAATTCTTAGGTCCTGGCTGAAATCCCTAAGAGGATCGAGGTAAAAATTCTGCCTGTCCTACAAAGTGAAAATTTCCCTCCAATCTAATTTAATTCAGTGTGGTCCCAGTCAAATATTGACAGGATTATTTTTGCTTTGAACTTGGCAGAAATGGTATTCAGACTGATTTGAAGATGGGCACAGTGGCACATGCTTATGATTCCCAAGGATCACAAGTTCGAGAACAGTATGGGCCGGTTGGCAAGAACCAGTCTCAAAAATAAAAAAGTACTGCTGAGACTGACTCAGTGGCAGAGCACTTGCCTATGGTGCTTGAGACCCTCAATTCCCAGAGCTACATCAAAATAAATGAAAATAAGTAAATACGTAAATAAATGGGTTAATTTGGGAAAAAAAAGCATAGGGGAAATGGGAAATGTAATAAACAAGTGAATAATTTAGATAGCAAAGTGATTGTAAAGGGGTGGCATGCAGGAAGCTTCAGTCTACCGATAGGGTATGTGGGAGGGGCTTCTTGCAAACCCCTGTTTCTAAATAATATTCCTAGAGCCAGGTCGCTCCCGTCACAGCAGGGGGGTCCCCTGAGGCTGTGATCCCCACCCCAGGCAGTCCATTCCCATGAATGCTAGCTGAGCTTACATTGGAAGGTGCCGAAGGACTGTCTCCCCTGAGTTACCCAGGGGTGGTACACGCATCGGGCTGTCCATGGCCCCCCGCACAGCATTTCTTCTTTGTACTGATCATTACCTGGGTCCCTGGGTTTTGTCTTTCTTGGCTGAATCTCCTAAAATCCACAGAACTAATTTAGAGAACAGGGAACAATTATGGTCAAAATTTGCTTTAGAGGAAGACTGAATCGGTGGAAACCGGATGCGGTGCTTCTTCAGGAGTCAGCGTGGCTTGCTCTCCCTCATCCCTCTCCCGGGACCTTCTGATTCTCACAGGTCACTGAGAGTGCGGGCTGTTCCAAAACCCTGGGGTCCCGCCTTGTGCATGTGTCTGCCTCCCTGAAAGCCTCCCTCGCAGCCCTGGACTCCCTTCCTTCAGCAGGTAGCCGCTCCACTTGCTTCTGTGAATTTGCTTTGGGGGCAAATGGTATGCAGGGAGATTCTGAAATAAAAACCCACAACAGCAGTTATTTTCCCTTGCAGAAATCACTCTCTGTTTTTGCCACACCGAACATTCAAAGCCAAAAGATTTTGTTTCTGTGGGGGAAGAGAGCTGGTGGATTTCTGATCCTTCCCTGCCTCTAACTCAGGGGTAGGAGCCTTGTCCAGGGTACAGCTGCTGAGAAAAAGCAAATAGCCCCCAGGAGCCCAGGTGGGGCTGGTGTGTGGATACTTGCTGGTGGAGACAGATCGGCTGTTGCTGCAGACAGAGCTGCTGCTTCTTTTAATATTGCGGCAGGAACCTAATGTAGGTTCTTGTAGAATAAAGGCAACAGGGATTGGAGCTCAGGGCCCATTTAGTTCTTAACAGGTCCTTAGAACATAGGCAGAGAGTGAGTCCCCGGGAGCTGGAGGGCTGGGGGCCCCGGCCCTGCCCCCTTGTCCCCTCCACCCATTTGCTGCATTGCACCACTGATTTAGTGAAGACATCACCCTCATCCCCTTCTGAGAGCTGCTGGCTGGTCTGCTCTGACAGTTACACTGGCTGCTGCAGAGAAGTGCTCATCCTCACCGACATATGGCTTTTTAAAGTGATAAATTGCATTAGCAAATTTCTTATTAGCTCTGCTGTCAGAAGGGAGCTCCTGCCACATTAGCTTGCTGTGGCTGATGCATCGCTTCCTGGCCATTAATTACCATGCCAAGGGCTAAAGGGATTCAGGGACTAGTGGATGGGTGGGTGGAGGCCCCTGCTCTCCCCTCCCCCTCTGGAGGAGGTCAGGGAAGGTGTGGATTGGTGGCCCCGAGCTGTCTTTAGTCTGCCTCTGCAGTGGCTCTAGACTTAGGGCTCCTGATCTTGGGTAGTGCACAGGATGCTCAGGTAGCATTTGGGCTGCTCCAGCCTGGATTCTCTCTCAGATGCTCCAGGATTTGGCAGCTCAGATTCTGTGCAGCACCTCTTTTGGAGCTGCATGCATATTTAAGGCAGAGCCTGGACTTGGTCCCAGAAAGGTGCTCTGGCCTCTCCTTAAGGTACAAGGACAGTAAGCTCCTCATTTGTCCCCACTCCACTGCAGACAGCTGAAGTGTCTCCTCCTCAAAGGTGACCTCATGTCTTCTGCTTCTGTCTTCTCTCAGTGGTTTTCCAAGTATATTCAGAATGCTTAACCCAGGTGTCCATGGACTCAGGCTTCCCCCCTACATGAGGACTGCATAAAACTCAAACTCACAGGGGAGAAAAATGAGAGGAGAAACATTTCAATTTCTTGTCTTACTTACTACTCAAAATGGATAATCATGTTTAGGGCTCTCACATCTTTGAGAACCAGACAAAAGAGACATACCCTCATCCTCAGGAAAAATGTGTATGCAAACTTTGCATTCCATTTTAGTGTCTTTCCAGACCCTCTGCAGCCCATTTGCCAATGCACTTGTGTGTGTGTGTGTGTGTGTGTGTGTGTGTATGTGTGTGTGAGTGAGAGAGAGACAGAGACAGAGACAGAGACAGAGAGACAGAGAGATTGGGGATTGAACCCAAGGCCTTCACATGAAGCCTCAGGCCCCCACCCCTTTTTTTCTACCATCTTGGGCTCAAACTTGCTCTCTTCTTGCCTCAACTGCCCCAGAGTTCTGAGATGACAGATGTGTGGCACCTCTCCCAGATTAAAGACAACATTTTATAGGTATCCCCTCCAAACCCCCTTGGGTTGCTGATCCCTGGAAACTGACCCCTTCAGCAGTCCCAAACCACAAAAAGTGAGCTAGTCTCTTTCTAAGTCAGCAGTGCCAGCTCCCCATAGTGACCCAGGACACACTTTGAGTGGAAGCCACTGGATACAACTGCATCATTTCTTAGGTTGTGTTAGACACGGCAGGACTGAGAAATGGGCTCAGATTGGCGATGCTCTGTGGTCAGATCTGAGTTAACTGTGAACTGCGCATTCTGAGCAACCAGGGTTTGGCTGGCCAGGAGGCTCCTGTAGTAACATTTTCATGTCCTGGTGTGTCCCTGCCAAGCAGAGAGGTGGCAGAGAAGGAGGAGGCAGAGACTGCAGCACAAAAAGAGAAGATTCTCAAACGAGTGCGGGGGAGGGTGTGTGCGTGTGCGTGGAGAAAGGCAGAGAAGAGTGCGGGGAAGAGCACTGAATTCCTGGTTATTCAGCCCAAGGGTGCCTGAGATGGAATCTGGAAAATCTGAGGACGCATTTGCACTCTTTAACAGACACGGCCTTGGATTCTGCACGATCATGAGCTCTGGCTAGGATTAGTGCTTTGCTCCGTAAAATAAGAGGAACCCTCAGCAGGCAGGGCTTTTGAAAACGCCCCAAAAAGGATGGAAAGATGAAAGGGATCCTGTGATCAAGTGGGTGACTACCATATTATTCGCTAGGCCCCCAAGTTGTTCCCACGACTCCCAACTGTAAAGGAGAAACCACGCATCCCCAGCCCTACGGGAACGCTGTGGGAGCCTGTCTTGACCTTCACCCAGGCCCCGTGCAGACTTCAGACTACAGCCCTTCCGGGTCCCATCCCCACCTGGCCCTCCCCTCCTCTCCTGTGTCAGCATGGAGCTGGGCTCTGGGTCTAACTCTAGCTCAGCACCTGCTGGGCTTCTAGAGGACCCAGCCCCCCCACCCCATGGCCACCCACTTCTAGGCATGTTGCCAGGGCCCAGGGGCTCTGCCTCAGTTTCCAGGAGGCCACTCCTGGAACTCCCTGGTCCATTCCTCAGCACTCTTTGGTGCTTCTCTAGCTCCGTGGTTCAGGAGCTGGGCTGTGACAAACCTGCCTGCTGGCCTGGGGTGCAGCACGTGTCCTCTCTGCTAGGAGAGCATGGCTAAGGGGTGATGCTGAGCATCAGGCCTGGCGGGGAGGGATGCAACTCTGTCGGCTGCTAAGAGTATGAAATTCTGCAGTGACTCAGAGGAGAAGGGAAAGAACCCATTCCTGACAATGTTCTTTTTGAAACAGTTTCACTGTGCTGTTTAGCTTGGCTTTGAACTTGCAGCACTTCTCCTACCTCAGCCTCCAAAGTGCTAGGATTACAGAGGTGTGTCACCAGGCTCTGCAATGTGTGTGTGTGTGTGTATATATATATATATATATACACACACATATAGTTAGTTAGTTAGTTTTCTTTCTTTTTAAATTTTATTTAAAGAGAAAAAAGCAAAACAGAAAAAGGGTTAGAAACAATACAGAATTTCAGAAAAAAAAAAACAGTAACAAATCACTAGTTGATAAATTACATACTGTCTTCTTAGACATAGTTGTTCAAGTTACAAAATTAAAGCATATAGTGTGGACATTCAAACAGTGAGGCTGCAAAGAAGTTCAAAGATCCAATAACAACTTAGCAACATGGTTATTGATCCTACACACTTAAACATAAATGCAATTATATCCTTTAGAGCACCCTCTCTTCTTCCTTTTACTTTTTAAGTCCATTATTTGTTTAGTTATATCCTGTTTCAGGTTGCTCAGTACCTTACTGACCTGTTTTGTTGTTGTTATTTACTTTTAATCACCTTATATTATTCTGTTGCTTTGTTTTTGAGTTTCTCCTCATCTGTGCCCCATGGATCAGCTTTGGTGTAGTAGGGAGGTTTTTGGAGGTATTTTGTTACTTTGTTATCTACTTTTTTTTTTTGAAGGTAGCAAAATACAACAGAACAAGACAGAACAAACCCATGCCAGGCAGTGCAGTGAAATTGGCACAGAACCTTACAGCAGGTCACCAGGACATCTGCAATAGGCACAATTGCACATCCCATTCTGTTCACGTTAGATGTTCTTTCAATCAGGTAGAGCAAAATGGAAGGAAATACCAAGCTTATAAAAACATAATATTGGATAGAGCAGTACCATTAATCAGAACTGAACAAAACAGTGATAAAGATATTTGCCTTCAAAGAGATGGTAGAAGGAAATCGCCCTTACTTGCCACACTGCATACGTTCATCCTCCCAAGAGATACTCAGACCACCGATGCCGACTTGCTAACGGGGGCGGTGTGTGTGTGTGTGTGTGTGTGTGTATCGATGATCTGATCCTTAGCCTGTGCACTGGCAGGCTCCCAGCTGCTTACCAGGGCAGCGAGCTGGCTGCCTGTTCTCCCAACGCCCCAAGTTCCAACATAATGCAGAGCTCAGGAAACACCAATAGTTCTCTCCCTGGTGCGCTGGCGGCTTAGTTTTTTTCTTTTTGAGACAGGGTTTCACCATGCAGTTCAGGCTGGCCTTGAACTCATTATGTAGCCCAGGCTGGACTCTAACTCACAGCAATCCTCTTGTCTCAGCCTCCTGAGTGCATCACCACACCTAGCCTCCTGACACCCACTATTTGTTCCGCTCGGCCTCTGGGTTTTCTCCTTTTTGGTTCTGAAAGTCTGTTCCCTCCAGCCCTCTCATCCTGCACCTCTCACTGACTTGGTCCCCTGCAGAATCAGCGTGGGCTGTCTGAAGTTGAGGCCCTTGGTGGATGGAGGAGGAGCAGGATGGGGCATCTAGGAATACGATTCTCTAAGAACCTAACTTATTCACAGGAATGGGTTTGAAATGAGGGAAATCAAATATCCCCAACTCCCTGTCCTGATGTCCTGTACCTGTAATAACTGTAGCTCCTTGAAGAGAAGAAATGAGAATTCAAGGAAGAAACTGTTCATCGTAACCCACATACTCATGCCCAAGGTCTGACGTGCAAGTCTTGCTCCTCCTACTACATCAGGCTTCCTCAGCTGCCCTGAGTCCCTCTTAGTGGGACTGTCCTTTCCCCGTGATGATGTTCAGAAGCACATATGTGCTTCCTTGGGCTCAGGGCCTTCCTCTTTGCCAACCAAGGATCAAGAAGGCATAGAAGGAGATAGATATGCAAAGCTCCAGCCCAGAAAGGAGGTGTACTTCTGTCCCCAGGTTGATCTCCATTTCTGCCTAGACGGGAGGGTGGAGAACCACCTCACTGTGCAGCAAGAACTTTGTTGGAAATGTCTAGATACCAAGCTCCCAGAGGAGGTCTCCTGAACCCAGAAACTCTCTGCCTTTCCTTAGTTTCTTTGTCCTTTCATGGCCCTCTAACAACCAAAAGTCTCAGAACAGCAATGTCTGCACTCCCAGGCCTCATTTCCAAGAGGCAAGAGGGAGACCCAGCTCCCCAATCCTCCCATGTGACCCAGAAGTGCCACCTTGATGGTACCATCCTTTCTCACTCTGTCTCTCTGGGGATTAAACCAGGGTCTTCACACTGAGCTACATCCTTAGCCTACGTGCTTATTTATGGATGCATGTATTTATTTATTTATTTATTTGTGTGTGTGTGTGTGTGTGTGTGTGTGTGTGTGTGGTTTTTTGAGACAGGGTCTTGCTATGTAGCTTGGGCTGGCCTTGAGCTCACTTTGTAGCCCAGGCTGACTTCAAACTCACAACGATTATCCTGCCTCAGCCTCCCAAGTGCTGGGATTACAGGTGTGAGCCACCATGCCCAGCTCTGCATGTATTTATTTTGAGACAAGTTCTTGCTAAATTGCTAAATTTCCTAGGCTGGGCTTGAAGTTTCAATCTTCCACATTCCAGGTTGCTGGGGTTACAGACGTGCATCACCATGTCCAGTGGGCCATCGATTCTCTAAGGGCACCACTGGCTCTGCCTTGTCCTCACTGGACCCTATGGTGCTGTAAGCCCAGCTGCAGGGCTCGAGTTCAAGTCACCAAGAATGCACTCCACTTCCTGGGGATGGAGGGCAATGCTGCATCCTTGGAGATAAGGAAGAGAGTGGGAATGGACTGGGGTCCTAGGTTCAGGAGCTTACAGGAAGTGGGAGAGAGGCAGATGAGGTGCAGTAGGTGGGTTTCACCCAGCGCTTAGTGTAGACCACAGTGGGTCTCAGGACTGTCCCTGAAGGCCAGGCTTGCCTGGGGACTTAGTGGTGGGGGTGTGGATGATCTTGAGCTGAATGGTGGAGAATAGGATTCAGGCTTGCTTGGCCTTTAGGCCTTCCTTTCCTTCCTGCTCCTGTTCCAAGCAGCCTGGGCTTCACGCTTCATGAACTACTCAACTAGGTCCTGCCCCAGGGCCTTGCAGGTGCTACGTCTCTGTCTGGAACACCCTCTCTTCCATCTGCTCTGCTCTTTCTCCATCCTCTCTGGTCTGCCCTCAGCCTGTAGGTTTTTGGATCAAACCAAATATCATCTGTTCAAGGAAGTCTTCTCTGGGTCCAGAGGCAAGCAGCCTCCCCTTTTCCATTGCTGTTGTCCCATTTCTGTTATTTACCTTGCAATGCTGAGGATGGAACTCAAGGCCTCATTCGTGGTGAGCCCCACTCCCAGCCCTGTGCTTCCTTTGGTCACAGCACTTCCACTGTCGGTAACGACCATCTGCTCCTCAGTGACTCACAGAAATGGGCTCTATCTTGTCCCCCAGTGCCCAGAACAGTGCCCGGAGCATGGACCAGTGTACCATCAGTACTTGCTGAGATGATGGAGAACGTGTAGGATTTGGACAGGGGTCCAGGACCAGAGGCCATCAGAGTAGTAGGAGAACAGAGAACCTCTGGCATTTCCCTTCTCGATACCCTTCAGAGACTCCCCAAAGCTAAGTGCGTAGTGTCTGTATTTGTTATTCCACCCTCAAAGCTTGGTCTACTCCCTGCCGTTCGTTTCTCAGCAGCACCCTTTGCACTTCCACAGCTCCAGCTTCTCCAGACACTAACAAAACATGTTCTCTTACATAAGATCTTTTGCACTTGTCCCTCCTGGAATGCCTTTGTGCCATTAAGAGGCACCTTACCCCTTTGTAGAGGGGACAAAAGGCTGGCATATAGAGCACACTTCCAGGGTAGTGCCTCCCCCAAGGTCATGAGCATCCTCTGCTTCCTCTACACAAGGCACCATGCAGATGGGCACCTTCTCCAGGAGCGTGGGTCCAGGGAGCTGAATGGGCCTCTGCTCTCCACAGCACCTTGCTTGTGGGCTCCCATGAGAGCCTATTAGGGAGTCTGTGTCCCCAGGCAGAGACAGCTGTGTCTCCTTTATACCAGGCATGATGGTTGGCACATGATACGAATGAAACATGTCCACTAAATAACTGGGCCTGAGGTGGGTTTGAAACCTGTGAGGCTATGAGGTCTGGCTGGGGTGGAGGGTTTGTTCATTTTCCAGACTCGGAGCACGGACACCTGTTGATCCACACCCATCCTGTGAGGAGGAAACCAAGTGTAGGGGTGGGGAGCCTCTCTGCTGTGGCCTCATCAGCCATCTGGGTGCACCAGCCATGAAATCAGAACCCACAACCCAAGCACCATGGCCGCATCCAGTTTTCCGCCAATGAAATATTCAGCTGTTCCACAGCCCCCATCTGCTCTTTGTCTGGGAAGCGGGGGTTCCTCCCTCTCTCCTGCATAGGCCCTCAGTGCCCTGGCCAGGCCTTTTGCTGTCCTGCCTCTGAGGCTTTGCAAGCACTATGTGACTCCCCACCTCCAAGTCAGCAGTACCCCTCTGCCTCCTCCCCGGTTCCAATCCCACCTTCCCCAAGGCCCAAGTCCTCTGCAAAACCTTCACTATAAGTGACCTTTACTTCCTTTCCTGGGCCCCAGACACCCACCTACATAGGAAACCACCATTTCACAACCCCAGCCATGTGGAATTAATTCTTAAAAAGACCCTGTCCCTGTTCAGAGGAGATAAATAGCTCTGACTCAAAACAATGAGCTGCTTCTGCTGCTGCTGTGACGGCGGACTCCCCGTGTTGAGTGGATTGCAGCAAGCATCCTTGGTAGACAGTGGGAATGGAAATTCCCAAAGAATACATGGGTCTTGGTCCCCGAAAGTCTCTCCATTTTAACCAAGGATAATTGTCCCCAATCTGAGCCAATCACTCCAAGGAGGCAGGGAAGGAGAAACTTTAGGGTCAGATCTGTAGCACTGTCCAGCTGCAGAGTGCTGCCACCACTGCATGGTGACTGCTGTCCTAGGTGGTGAGATCCAGCATGTTGTGAGATTGCCAAGGAACACAGCAGTGAGCAGAGGTGCATCAGGCATGGCTCCTAAAAAAGGGCTTTAGGGGCTGGGGATTTAGCTCAGTGGCTTAAGCGCCTGCCTGGGGTGTAGCGTAGGTTTAGTGTAGAGCCACTTGGCTGACTGTACAACGGGACACTGGGTTTTGCTGTGTGCACTTTTTTTTTTTTTAGACAGGGTTTCACTACGCAGTTCAGGCTGGGCTTGAGCTCACCCAGGCTGGTCTCAAACACCTAACAATCCTCTTGCCTCAGCCTCCCGAGTGCGGGGATTACAGGTGTGCACCACCGCACCCAGCTCTTGCTGTATGTATCTTGAAATTAGACGAAATAAATGAGAAATTAGGTATAAATAAAATCAAGTCTAGTTTTTCAATACACTCTTCAAATGATTTTGATAAAATAGTTCACACAAAGCAAACCTAGCTGGCACCAGCAGGACTGAACTGTGTGGAATATGAGCGCAGGTTTTGAATTGGGAGCTGAGCATGCGACTTTGAATCTGAGCTCTGCTATTTATTCAGCCAAGTACCACTGGTCAGACGCTGACTCCGCTGAACACTAATACATTGGGCTGCATGTCAAGTGTATACATGCATGTGTGTCTTTAGCTTTTTACCCCTAGCACTTTCACTGTTTGAATATTCTTTGTATGCTAAGCACTGTGTCAAGTATTTTCTTTCTTGTTGAATTTGTCTTTGTGCTGGGGATCGAACCCAGAACCTCATGCATACAATCCTGTACTGTGCCACTGAACTTCACCCCAGCCTCCAAACCAGCCTTCTTGTCAGTCCCTTCGTTTAGTCCTCTTAATAACTCTGCAAAGAAGACATTATAATCCCCATTTTGCAGCTGAACAGAGGTATAGTAGAGGTTAAGTAAATTGCTAAGAAACACATTTATTAAAACATAGGTGAAGGATTCAATGTTTGAGCTCCTAAACATGATGAGATGTGTATTCTCATAAGATGAGAATAAAAGTATCTTCCTCAGGAGTCCGCTGAGCCATGAGGTAGTGTCTGGATGAACAAGTCTTGTAAACTGCACAGCATTATTTTCCAAAGCGGAAGACTCAGCTCTTACCGTCGAGGACTTTATAATCTAAGTCGATTAATAAAAGTGGCGTGGTGCTTAGGTTGATGTCACCGGTGTCAACATGTATGGTGTGCACCTCGGCCTAGTGACCCAACTTAGAATTGCCACTGATGGGACATATGCATATATAAATTATGTCACACATCAGTACAGAAGACAGAGAGAAAGCAAATAGTAAAATATTAACCCTTGGTGAATTGATACGAAGGATTTACAGATTTTCCTATACTAACCTTTCAACTTTTCTCTAGGTGTGAGATTTTCCCAGTAAAAATTGAGATGATGGGCGAGGAAGTTTTGAGGAGAGAGGAAGTAACTTACAGTGAGCTCTTTATTAAAGGACAATCTGGGATTCGATGTGCATTATAGTGCTAAGGGAAGATGACTATTTAAAGGAGTGGAGAGCTGAACAATTTTATAATGTAGAAAGATCTCCATCCAGCTTACTGTTCTGTTGTTTAGTCAGTGGGATAGTTTGAGGGAGCCCCAGGGCTCCAGGGTCTAAGTAGCCTTTCAACTCTTCTTTGCAGTGACTTTAGTAGTGTTTCATCCAGGGTACTTTCCCTTTGGCTGTGGTGTAGTCAAAACAATTCTCTGCTCCAGGTTCCAGGTTCCTAGGAGCCAGGCTCCACATCCTTGCCGGAGGCTGGGGAAACCTCTGAGGTTTGGGGTTTCCATAGTGAAAACAAAACCCCAACTCTACCTCAGCCACACCCACGGCCTGGCAGGAACAGGTGACGGGAAAAGGACCTTCAGTAGTCACTACAGTGCCTGCTTAATAGACCCATATCTCTGCAGGTTGGGCACCCCAGGTCACAGAGCAGCCCATTAACATTTGAGAACTGACAGTCCAGACTAAAACTTTCTAAACTTGGCATTCAGGGTCTTACAAAGTTTGGCTTCCTTTACTCTCCAGCCAGACTAAAGAACTCCCTCATGTGCCCTCCAGCTCGTGTCTGTCCGCTTGGTCCCATTCCTTACCGGAATCTTTCCTCTTTCTCCTCAGTCAACTCATCTTCAAGATTGCTGCTCCCTGCAGTCTACCTGTGATCACATCAGCCCACTTCTGAGGGTTCCTGCCTTCCTCTGACTTCAGGGTGAAGTTGGTGGCCCTCAGCTGGGCACTCTGTGATCTACCATTCACTGTAATTTTGCTCTTACTTCAATGGAATCAGTGTCATTCTACTGTTAGCCATGAGGTCTTTGAGTGCGGGAATCACATCTTTCTCTTGCAACCTTCTCAGTACTAAGGAAAAGGCTAAAGACTCAGATTGGTCCTCAGAACCAGTTTGCTACTATCTGAATAGGAGAAAACCAGAACAAGGTGGAGGAGAGAGAGCTGGGAGAAAGGATTGCCTGCGTCATCTCCCCACCGGGCACCCCCATCCCAGCTATTTGCATTTGGGGGTTGGGTGCTTCAAGGTCCCTGTCCCCTACTACCCATTTGCATCTGTAAATTTACATAGAGCTAAAGGAGCTTCCTGAGTGAGAAGGACAGCCCTGCCACCTCTCCGTAGTCCTTTGTCATTCAAAGTCCCGCATTGGGGGGAGGTGTGGGAGAGGAGCCAGACACCAAGGCAGGGGATGTCTGGACTTCTTCCTGGGGCTCTCAGTGACATTTCTACCACAGCTCCATAGTGGTCTACCTAGGCAACTCCCTCCTGGGTCATCTGCCCAGCTATTCTCTAAGCAGTTAAGACCAGCAAGTCAGACTGTGGGGAGGGGACACTTTGGACAAATTGTCATTGGTGTGAGTGGGACTTTCCCTTGTTGGCTCACGAAAGCAAAATTGCCACTTGTGTGCCATTCCCTCTGCCCTTGGCCCTGCCTGGCAAACTCCTCAAAGCAACGTCAGGCCCTGATCAACTCGGTCTCCAGGTAAAATGGGAACCACGAGAAAACAAAGGGCCTGAAATTGCCTTTTTCCCATTTCTGCCCCAGTGTGCTCCCAGCGCTGACTGGTAACTGACCGCTGGGGGCTGTGACACCTGGCCCGGGCGGTCCCACCCCACAGTGTTGAATGAGAGCGTCCTGAGCAGGGGAGACTTGGGACCCGCTGGGTGCTTCTTAACCAGGAGCCGCCGGTCTTGGCCAGGACAAAGGATGGACTCAGCCTTACCCATCACAGGACAAAACCTAGGCAGCTGACCAAAGAAGGGCCGCAAAGACAGCAGGTGCTAGGGGAAAAGGAAAGGTCCGTGACCTGTGAAATGTAATCACAGTTGGGACACAGAGCCGGGAACCAGGAGCAGGCTCCCAATGGAGGCAGTGAAAGAGAAAAATCAATGGTGTGGGGAACCTTTGTGTCTTTCAAATGGTTGCCAGGAGTGTGGGGGAGAACTGCAAACTGGGGCTATTGGAAATGTGTTAGCTGCCTTCCGGTTCGCCACTGGGCCGGGTAGGTAATGAGAGGAGTGACGGAGCTCTGGTCCCTGGAGGCCTCTCAGGAGCCACAGGTAATTACATATGGGTCTTTGGTTTGGTTCAGCTCTGTCTCAAGGCAAGCAATGGAATCTGTGACCCCTGCAAGGTCCCTTTATTTGTTCTGGAGCAGATAAACACCAAAGAGAATTCAGGGGCTGCCCCTTAATTATTCATTATTCGTGTTGCACACTCTCCTTAGCTCCTGGGAGAGCTAACAAAAGTCTTCAGTGCTCAAAGCCAGAAGGAATTCGGTGATTTCACTGCCCACTCCACCCTCTCTTACTTAAAATAATCATAAAAATTCCAACTTCCTGAAATCCTTGAGACAGATACTTGACTACCCATAAGAACCTGATCTTCAGCTTCCACTGGAAATATATGCATTTCAGTCTGGTTAAATCAGGGTGGGATCTGTTAGAATATTAATGCAGAGCATTTAGACGAAGCTCTTAATTTAAAAAGAATGCAAGAATTAATGCTGAGTTTAATTGGAGCCTGAATCATCACAGATAGATTTTTACCCTCTTCTCCTTAATCAATTTCACTCTAATTAATTCTTCTATGGCTAAGTCTTGTTCCATTAGAGAGTCCGCTGATTATTTCCACAATCAAGAGACTGTATATTTATGC
Source organism: Hydrochoerus hydrochaeris (assembly GCA_004027455.1). Taxonomy (NCBI): domain Eukaryota; kingdom Metazoa; phylum Chordata; class Mammalia; order Rodentia; family Hydrochaeridae; genus Hydrochoerus; species Hydrochoerus hydrochaeris. The sequence continues at coordinate 86,114 of PVLA01003410.1, forward strand.
ATTTTTAATAAGGAACGACTGTGTCCTTTTTCATAAGTGATCCTGCTGGTTGGCAGTTTCAGCCTCTAAAATAATTTTAGAGCAGATTACTTACTTTTAAAAGCATTGTTTGCTGTCATATTCATCCTAGGTGACAATTTTGAAGAGCTCTAGAGGCTGCTGTAATTGGGCAGAGGAACTACGTATTTAATGTGGCAATTTTCAATGTCAAGTGCTGTTTATTCATAGGTCATTGATTCTTTAAAAATAAACATGGGGTAATTTGGTCTTGCTGGCTGTTGAAACCACATACTGTAGACTTGAAGGCTATTCTATCTGTATGCTTAGTCTAAATCCTTGACTCTTGGAAAGACCTGTTAGTGTAGGCTGACTGGCACCATTGCTTCCATCCGTGGCTGGCCCAAGGCGTCTTTGTGGGGTTTTTTTCATGCAAGCTGGATGGTGAGAGCAGGAGACACAGTAATTCCAAATTTTCAACTCTTTCCTGTTCAGCTGGAGGAAGAGGGCAAATCCTTCTAAAGCTAAAGGTGTTTTTTTGTACCGGGAATCAAACTCATGACCTGACACTTGTCAAGCAGGTACTTGTGCTGCTGAGCTAAATCCCCAGCTCACAAAAGGTGTTTTGTTTGTTTTTGGATGGTGCTGCTAAGCATTAAACCCAGGGCCGTGAACCTGCTCAAGTACTCAGCCACTGAGCTACATCCCTAGGGCAAGATTACTTTTGGTTATGAGAAAAATACTGAGTCTTACATTATGCAGAGGAAAGGCTCTGATTCCACGATGGATAGGTTGAGACGAGAGGAAATACATGTCCATGCACGCTGAGAGAAGAGGCCACCTTGGAAGCCAGAGCAGACAGAACTACCCACTGCCCGGTGGAAGGGAGGCTTTACTCTTCCCGCTTGGGGAATATAGAGTGTCGTGAGGAGCCTGGATCTGGATAGGGGAGATGTGGCCAAGGGCTCTCCTGTCTGTGGGAGTCAAGTTCGCTCTGTAGTCAGGAAGCCAGCCAGCAGGGGAAAGGTAAGCAGGTTACCAAGGGCCAGGGCCAAGGCCCTGCAGGAGGGTCATAGGCCATCTCCCATTTGGTTGCTTTTCTTTTGTAATTAACGCCCTTTTGCTTATCACAAACCTGCAGATTTGCAGGGGTTACACTTGGGAAAAAGCAAAGATCCTCTGTTGTGCCTGAAACAAGAGAAGGGCTGTAGGGTGTGACTTTCCCTGCAACCCTTTCCTCCACTGGTAGTCCTGGAGCCCATACAGAGGCTACACCTTGGCTGCAGGAAAGAGAAGGTTCTAGTTGAAGCCCTGCCGGAGGGGGGGAATAGGTATAGATATGGAAGGAGGGACTTCCCCGCTCTCTGGAGAGAGAGGCCTTTAGAAAGAGAGGCCACGGCTCACAAAGCACATGCATGGGTGGCTTGATAGGCATCTCAGTTGGCTGATCTTAGTTGTCCTAGCCGCCCTGCTCTCTGCACCAGCTGTTGGGGTAGGGTGAATGTGGCAGCCTCCAGCTCATTTTCCAGGAATGCCTCTGCCAGCTGTTCTGCAAAGCAAGGGCCAATGACTAGAGGTGTCGTTGGACCTTAGGTCATTATCCTCACCCCCACTGCAGATGAGGAAACTGCAAAATCCTGGTGCAGTTACTCTATAATTAATTGGCTCAAAAGCGCAGTGCCTAAGACTACTGTAGGTGATGCACCAATTGGAACCCTGAACTGGGTTTGACTTTATAGTAAACACATGGCAAAGTCCCTAGATGTCCATTGCCAACCCCCAATTTCCATTGCATAGAAAGGGAATCTAGGCCCAGGGAAGTGTTCAAGTCACTCAATTAATCAGAGACAAGTTCAGACTTTGAGTCCCAGGTCTCACAACTCACAATCCGATTGTCTATCCCTTGAGTAAATTTACTGTTAGCCAGGGAAAAAAGGGGGGGGGGTGCTGGCTGAGACAGCCAGCTAGGTTGCCATGTATTATGTAATACGACCAAGTGTTCAGATCTTGACCTTCCAGTCTCTTCAATTCCTCCAGGACACTTCAGAATACCCCTCTGGGTCATTTCCCTGTGAACAGTAACTGTACCAAAATTTTCCAGCTTCCTTATCAGTACTGTGGACATAATAACAGTAGAATTACGGTATTGAGTTAATTCATGCAAAGGTGTGTGGCACTAGTAAATACTGATGCACACGGTCTCAAAAAGAAGGCGCATGTGAACCCAAACTACTTTCATCATGTATAAAAGTCTCAAGCAAGAGAGTGTACACAAAAGAGGCTGGAATCCAATGAGAGTCCAGTTAGAGCGGGATATTCCCAGGTTGCGGGGTAAGTAACCTAATCCCTGGCACTGTAGCAACCACTCAGCAGTCCCAGAGGCAAGAGGGGAGCAGTAAGACCCCAATAGCCCCAAGTCACCTGCCCTGCTCAAACCACAGTGTCCAGTCCAGCCCTGAGAGCTCAAGAGCAGTCAGTTAAGTCACATCTGTCTGGTTCATGACCCACACTCCTTGGCTGTGCTGTGCTGACCTAAGTTCAGTTATATAACCTGCACCCCAGCTTTGGTGCTGGGGAACTTAGTCAGGGTAGAGGCCTCAGGAGATCAGGAGTCAAACTGGCAGTGAGTGGGGACCACCTGGATTATGTTTTCGAAACTAATTCGCTTTATTTATTTATTTCATTTGTTTTGGGTTTTTTTCTGAAACAGGGTCTCACCATACAGCTCAGGTTGGTCTTGAATTCAGTGCATAGCCCAGGTTGGCCTTGAACTCATGGCAGTTCTCCTGCCTCAGCCTCTCAAGTGCTGGGACCAGAGGTGTGCACCACCACATCTGGTGCTAATTCACTTTATTTTTGCTTACACTCACTTTTATTAGTTGTTATTTGTTCTGCTCCTTTCTCCCTTTCTTGAATGATTCTCAGTCCTGAACCTACATCCTAATCACCGATTTTCCCACAAAAGGTGAAACGAGCGAGACTGAGGAAGATGGAGCAGGGACGGGGGCTCCTCTTGGAACATGTCGCCACGCTATAGAGGTGGTTGACCCTTCCAGAAACAGGAGAGGAAGCGGTCTTCAGAGGAAGCCTGTGGTCGCGCAGCCATCTGCTAGCTCCAGGGCAGCCAAAGCAGGCATGAGTCCACCCTGAGAGCTGAGCTGGCTACCTGGCTCGGCCTCAGCTGCCTGATGGCACCAGAGCACTTGTGTGACTGGGCTCAGCGGTGACCTTGGCCAGAGGATGGGCATGAGTCTCAGTACTTGGTCAGAAGTCAGAGGATCCCGACTTGATGAGACTTGTCTGCACTTGAGTTGTTTGATCCAGGGTGGGCTTTACCCCTTTGGACTCTTCCTTCACGAATAGGGGACATACTCGTCTCACAGGCTGAGTGCTGACAATTTGTATCATGTTAGGTGAGGCCAGGCATGGTGGTACACCTGTGTAATCCATATTACATGGGAGGCTGAGGCAGGAGAATCGAAAGTTAGAGCTCTACCTGAGCCATTTAGCAAAATCCTGCCTCAAAATAAAATAATCAAAAGGGCTGGAAATGTAACTCAGTGATATAGTGCTTGCCTAACATGTGTGAAACCCTGGGTTCTATCCCTAGTACTGGGGTGGGGGGAGAAAGTACTATGTGCATCATTAAATTCAATACAAAGAATACTTGTTAATACTATTTTTGACCTTAAAAAAATCACAATCAGCCAGGCATAGTGGCACACACCTGTAATACCAGCACTTAGGAGGCTGAAGCAGGAGGATCACTGTGTAGCCAGCCTGGGTTGCACAGTGAATTCAAGGCCAGCCTGAATATATAGCAAAACCTTGTTTTATGGGAAACAAAAAAACAAATAAAAGTCAGAATAACTTCTGGCTCCTTTCATGGGATTTTGCTTAGTGTACAAGGCACTTAATACATAACTGGTCACTTCAGCTAATTCTTTTTTTTTTTTATCAGTATTGGGGATCGAACTCATTACCGCCTGCTTGCAAGGCAGGCGCTTATGCTGCTGAGCTAAATCCCCAGCCCCTTCTTTGGCTATTTCTGCATGAAGTCTTATCAGTCAATTTAGATAATGTTATGCTGTATAACAGACAGTTCCAATCAGGAAAGATTCATTACTGTTCTAGTCCATTTATGACTTCTTCACTCCAGGATTAGGTTAAAGAAACAGGGCCTCTCAAGGAGTGGGATTTACCTGTGGGATTTACCCCTGATGGCTCTGGATCCCACGTGCATCATCAGCTCCACTGGGAAATGGAGTCAGCTGGCCAAGTCTGACGTCTGCCTTGGTGACAGGTAACTCTTCCCGTCGGGGGGAGCTGTATAGAGATGGGAGAAAATATTTTTGAATAAATAATACAGTCTACCCACTGGGTTTTTGTGTGTTTTGTTTTGTTTCTGAGACCAAGTTTATGTAGCCCAGGCTGGCCTAAAACTCCCGATCCTCCTGCCTTAGTCTCCAGAGTGCCGGGATTCTAGTCATGTGCCTGTCAGTGCCCTTCCTTTCTGGCTGACCTCGGCACCTATTGCCTCTGAAATCCATCCTGCCCCGCTTGCCAGTGCCTTACTGGCTGCCGTGCAAGTCCTGTTTCCCTGAGCGAACTGGAAGTTCTGAGAATAAGGACTGCGTTCTGCTTTCCTCTCTGGATCTGTTACCTCAATCTGTTCATGAAAAGGACTCGGTATTTGTGGAGTAAAGTTAAATGCTTTAGTATAGAGTTTTATTTTTAGGGAGCAGTTCTAACTATTCCTACTCTTACAGATGGGGAAATTGAGGCTCTGAAGAGTTTAGACGACACACACACTGGCATTGTTCCTCGAAGTATCCCCAGGATCTTATCCCTAAGCTGCTCCCCGTGGAGCGTATGTCCTAAAACACATGTACTTGGTGTGTTATTTCTAAGTCTCATCTTCAGCTTTATCTGTGATGTGCATCCCTGAGATAAGATAAATGACATCACTTAAAGGTCAGCTGCTGCGGAGACTGGGTTAAAGACACTAAGAAACTAAATCACTTGGTAAGTTAGATTAGAAAAGGCAAGATGCAGAACAGAATTTAATTTATTTGCTACTGAGGTCAATGTCATTTTTTAAATTACATGCTAATAAAAGCCTGAGTTCTGTTGCCAAGATTCCAGAGAAATCCTAATTGTCATGTTTCCCTCCATGGGTAAGAAAATGGAGCTTGGCAAATGCAGGAAGGAAAGGGGACATTGGAGAACAGATAGAGCATTTCTGTCCTCCTTGGGTCTGCAGCCTTGGTTTCTGAGACAGAAGGAACTGTGCTGTCTTGCTCACCGCCATCATGGGTGCCTTCCCCTTAACAGTGGCTTGCTCTGGGGACAGAAGTCTCTTTCTGGGCCTATTTCTCCCCTGGCTTAGCCTGGTGTTTTGATCATGTTCTGGTGTCTCCTGAGTTCATGTTGAAACTCAAACCCCATGGAGGGTTAGGGTTAGGCCAATGGCACTCTGACTTCACGAATGGATTAACGCCTCATGAAAGAGCTTGAAAGGCGGGTTCACTCCCACCACGTGAGGACATAGTGTATTTCCTCTGGTGACCAAGGGGTCATCTTAGAAGCAGAGAGACCAGGCCCTCATCAGACACTGAGCTCACTGGGGCCTTGCTCTAGGGCTTCTCAGCCTCCAGAACTGTGAGAAATACATTTCTATTGGTTTAGAAATTACCCAGCACAGAAGGACTAAGAGAGAACAGGAGATGAACAACTTCCCATGTTGAGTTCAACAGCAGAGTCCTCTCCCACATGTAAGGCCCCTGATGGTCTACCCCACTCATCTCTGTTTCCCAGACTCCTCTGGCCCATTCTCTGCCATCAGTGCTCCCACCAGCCTGGCACGGGGCCAGCTCATGTTAGACTCTAAGTCTTTCCAAAAGCCTTTCCTCCTCCTGGAATTCCCTCTCCAGTTCTCAGTCATGCCATATTCATTTATTGCTCCAACACATCATGTGAAGACCTTCTGTGGGTTGGGGTGTAACTCTGTGCAAGACACTGGGTTCAATCCTTAGCGATCTCCCCACCCCAATTATGTTTTAGAGGATTCCAGGCTTGAACCCATGAGATGACATCATTCTAGAGTATGGGCCAGTGTAGGGTAGCTATGCAGAGGCGTGTGCATGGGATCTGCTCCATGGCAGCCTGGCAGAGGAGAAAGGATACCTATTGGAAGAGTCAAGAGATATGGGATCTTGCCTTTACTGGAATAGCTACTGGATGTGCGATTTTAGATAAGTCATTTCACCTTTCTGAGTGCAGTTTTCCTGACTTACAAAGTGATAAGAATGCTTATATTCCTGATTTTGACCAGGGGTTCCTGAGACTAGAGAGCAAAGATGTGTTCATTCATCTAACCAGTTCTTAAGGGGAACATACCTTTGCTAGATCCCAGAGACACAGAGAAATCCTATTTTGTTTTAGCTTCCATTTGGTAAGGACAAAGACACTAAATATGACTAAAATAGCCATATTACTCATTGCTGTATAACAGATTGTCTCAAAATTCTATAACCATTTGCTTATCTCTCACAGGAGTGGAAGTTGAGTGCCCCCAACTCAGCGCCTTTCGTGCAGAATCAGTCAAGTGATGGCAGCAGTGTTGAATGCTGTTAGCCAAGAGCCCACTTGGATCTGCCAGCCCAAGTATCTGCAAAGCAGTCTTTTGTGAGACTTGTGTTTCCTCATCGCCTGCAAGTTGCAAATACTCTTAAGGCCAAGAAATCCAAGAATGTTACTTCTGCCACAGCTCATGAAGCCAGGCAAGATCCAAACCAGTTAAGATCCAAGGGAAAGGAAACTCCAGCTTTGCATATGGGGAGATCTGTGGAGCAGGGCATGTGGGATGGAAGGGACTGTTACAGCCACCCTTGAAAACGGTGCACCATCACAGGGGGCAGCAGCGGGTCCCTGGGCCCTCTCCATGTACCTTACATGGATTAACTCATTCAATCCTCACAGAAATGTTGTTAGGCAGGCATGTTTTTACCATTATCCTTGACTTTCAGGTAGCAGAACGAGTCACTGAGAAGGTGAGCTCATTTGCCAAGGTCAGACAGCGATCAGTGTCGGGGCGCAGACTCACCCCCAGGACCTCATGCCATGCTTTTGACCATCATGCCTGAGTCCTTCCTCTCAACCTCCACCCCTGGTGAGAGGTAATTGCATTCTTCCTTGTGACTTGACAGAAAGCACAGTGTCGGTATTAGTCCCTGGGATGAAGCAGGCTGCCCTGTCTGATCCTGGGGTCTTCCCCAGACACACCCCTCACGGCAGCCCCTCCCGGGCCTGGTCTTTGGGGAAGAAACTGGCAGCTCCAACGCAGAGAGGCAAAGGAAGCGCCCATTTGTATCGTGCAGGCCTTCTGGAGCTCTTAGCGGCTGTGTCCCTCATAAGTCATTCAAGGAGTCCTTGTGGGCTCCAGCCTTGGGCCATTGAAGTGGTTTGTTGTCGCATAAGCAGTGCTTTCCAAGGGTGCTGCGGGCTGTGTTGATTGAAATGCTAGGTGTTTGTATTTGGGGGTTTGGATTTACCTTTCCTGGCTCCAGGTACTTCCTTATTCTGGGCAGGCTGACCTTTGCTGGGGGACATACTCTGCTGGGCTGGCAGAGTGCCCTCCTGCCTCCTCAGGCCTGCGTGACAGGTTACTGGAGGGGTGTGTGCCTTGTTCTTCTCAGTCTGAGTGTGCAGTTTGTCTCAGGAGAAGAAGGGCTTAAGGAGTGGGAGTGGGGAGGGGCAAAGAGATAGGAGATCCGCAGAATTCTTGTGTCACTGTGCTGAGACATTACACAGGACAAGAGCAGAGGCTGTGTGCGTTATCTCCGGAGTGTACACACCTTCCCATATGGCCACCAGCCGCCAGGAAGCAGAGCCCGGAGGTTGACTGGCCAGGTTACTAGGCAGCTAACCAGTGGTTGTCCCGGTGTGAAGTAGAATCCATGAAATACGATCCACAGACGGGAGAGGGCACAATTAAGGGGCACCCAGAGACTAGCAAAGAGGAGGAGGACTGTACCAGAGACGGAGTGGTTCAGAACGGAGGCACGGTGTGGATCTAGAGCCCTGGAGGGACACAGTCACTGCAGGACCCAGCTCCAAAGGAAGCAGGGAACAGGAAAGAGGCCACTCTTGCCGTCTCCCACTGGCCCAACCCATCCAGAAGTCAGAAGTGAGGAAACCCCAGGTGACACCACTGTCACCAGGGCACAGAGCAGATCAGAGGAAGACAGGGTGGGGCAAGTGGTAGGTAACTGGCAGAGCAGCAGAGCTGGATTTTGAGACAGGAACCGTAGCTTTGCTGTGGTTCTTCCAAGCCAGGACACTTCCCCACAGTGCACACCTTCAGGTACACACGTTCTCAGGGGCGGGGACACTGGCCTGGCTTACCCCAATCTTGACCTTTTTTGTTGTGGTGCTTTTGGTTTTTGTTTTTTTGAGACAGGGTGTCACTATGTAGCCCAGGCTGGCCTCAAATTACTGTGATCTTCCTGGGATTACAGGTGTGTACCACCACACCAGGCCACCTCCATCTTGATGAACGATCCTTCTCTCATTTTTTTTTTTTTCTATGCCCCAGTAGGATTTTCTCTTAGGGAATAGAATTGCCTGGGCCCAGGCTTCTGGCCAGCTGGATCCCATCGCAACCCCACCTGCTAATATCACACTCTTTCAGTCTGTGCTGACTTGGCCCCGTGATGGAGCTGGGAGAAAACACCTTCAGTTTCTGACCAGCCGGGACCCCGTCCCTCCTTCCACCTCCCCCAGTTCAGTGCATCCACCCCCCGTCCTGTGTTTTTCTCAGCAAATTTCACTCCCCTCCCCAGGAAGAGCCAGTCACAGCAGTATTGCCGCTGCCGTCACTCTTCTGGGGCAGGGACAGTGTGGGAGCCCCAGTCACCCAAACCTGGAGGAAGCTCAGAAGGTGGTGGTCGTCCCAAGTGCCACTTTGATCCATAGGGAACTGAGGTTAAGCCATGAGGCAGTTAACCCAAATGTGTGACTCCCATACACCCTCTTCCCAGATGGGATCTCGTTCCTGACTTTCCCTCTTATTCCCTCTTTGGAGGAAGGAAGTCCCTCTGCTATGCCAGAAAACCCCCTCCCCAGTGAGAGGGGTGGAGGAAAGACCATCTTCACATGTGACTATTGGCTGGGAACTTGCGGACTTCAGTGCTCCTTGTCAGTGTTTTTTCTTTTCTTCCCACACTTTCATCCAGGGGCATCCATGTATCTTTTTCCCTTGCAGCTTTCAACCTGGCTAAACCTGGCCTCAAGGTGGAGTTTGCCTCAAAACATTAGACCTAAGAGGCAACATTTCTGGATGCCCCTATCAGACTCGAATCTTTGACTTCTCACCCATTCCCTCAAATGTGGATCTGTACTATCTCTGTCTGCTTTGCTTTACAATCGACAACTCTACAAGTGGTAGTGGTGATGATGGGGAGGAGAAGGAGGAGGAAGAGAAGGAAGAGGAGGAGGAGGAAGAGGAAGGGGAGGAGGACATGGGATGAAGGTGGTGGTAGCTGATCCAGCAGTGCCTTGGTTCACAAACTTAACTCTTTCCATAATTCTGGTTGCAAATTGAGTTGGATGAAAACCAAATCAAATTCAATGGCTAGGTTCGGTGTTGATCTGATAGAGAAAATTGGATTCAGTTCTCACCCAATTCAGCTGGTGATCAGAATCATGGCAAGAGTTAAGTTCATGAACTGAGGCACCACTGTATTTACCATTCTTTAGCTGCTGTTCTAACTGCCAAATAACTTTGTCTTCATTGCTCCAATTTTGCAGATGAAGAAAGCAAGGCTTTGGGGGGTCACGTGACTCCGTCAAGGTCACACAGTTAGCAAGTCGTAGAGCTGGAATCCAGGCCTAGCAAAGCCTCCACAGCCCACAGTCTGGCCACGACCCTGTGCTGCCTTTTGAAGGCAAAGTGTAGATTTTTTCTCTTTTTTTTTTTTTCTAAAAGTCTTTTGAATTGCAATGGGGATACAATTAATTTCATGCATCTAAGGAAAACAATTTGATGACTTCTGATTACATATACATCCATAAAACCCTTACTACAATCAAGATATGAATATCAAAAATAAATACTTTTTTCTGTTTTTTTTTTTGTTGTTGTTGTTTATTTTTTGAGACAGGGTCTCACTATGTTCAGGTTGGCTTTGAACTTACTATGGAGCTCAGGCTGGCCTTAACTCATGGTGATCCTCCTGCCTCAGCCTCCTGAGTGCTACAATTACAAGTTTGTGCCACCATGCCCTACTAAATACATTTTTAAGAAAAGGCAGTAATGGGGCCGGGGATTTAGCTCAGTGGCATAAGCACCTGCCTGGCAAGTACAAGGTCATGAGTTCAATCCCTGGTACCACAAAAAAAAAAAAAAAAGAAAGAAAGAAAGAAAGAAAGAAAAGAAAGAAAAGGCAGTAAATATGTCCTTCATTCCCCAAAGCTTCCCATGCCTCTTTATACTTCGTCTCTTCCTCCCTACCCTACTCTGTTCCTAGGTAACCAGTTGTCTGCTTTCTGTCACCATAGATTAATTTGCATTTTCTAGGCTTTTATATAGGGAAGCAGACAGCATGTATTCTTTTTTGGTCTATTTTCTTTCACTCAGCATAATTATTTTGAGTTTCACCCATGTGTTGCGTGTATCGGTAGTTTGCTCCTTTTTCTTGCTGAGTAGTATTCCACTATACATTGTACTTATGCTGTAATTTGTCTATTCACCTCTTGATCGACATTTAAATTGTTTATAGTATTTGGCTATTACACATGAAACTACTATGAATCTTTAAGTACAATCTTCTGCAGACATGTTTCTATTTTCTTCTAGGGCAGATACCTAGATAGGGAAATTCTAGATCATATAATAGAAGTTTAAACTTGTGAGAAGTGGCCAAAATACTTACCAAAGTAGTTGTGTTCTTCTCCATTCCAGTTAGTAGTGATGAGAGTTCCAGTTGCAATAATTCCTCCTACATTTGGTACAGTCTTTTGCTTGTTTAATTTATTTCTCCAGTTGTGTGGACCCAGTGATTGAACCCAGAGCATCACAAAATGCTAGGCAAATGCTGTGCCATCAAACTATATCCTCAGATCTTTTTATTTTTGTATTGAGTCAAGGTCTCACTAAACTGCCCAAACCGGCCTCAGATTTGTGATTCTCCTGCCTCAGCTTCCTGAGTCACTGGAATTACCGGTGTGCACCACTCTGCCCAGCAAAAGATTAAAATTATGATAGACTAATTTGTTGATTTTTTTTTGCTTTCATAGGTCCCTCCCTCCACCTCCCCCCAGACAAGTATCTGAGTAGAAGATATTTTCTGCCTTTTAAAAAAAATTGTGGTAAAATGCACATAAAATTTACTGCTTTAGCCATTTTTAGGTGTACAGTTCAATAGCATTAAATGAAATAAAGCCACACTGTTGTTTGTGCTTTGAAAGAAATTTTGCTAAATCCAAGGTCACTAAGATTTTCTATTAAAAGCTTTACAGTGTTAGCTCTTGTCCATCTATTTCAAATTGTATGAAGTGAGGTAATGATTGAGGTTCATTTTTGCATATGGTTAAATGTACTTGTTCCTGCACCGTTTGTTGAAAAGGTCAATCATTTCCTGCTCTCTTCCACGGGCACCTTTGTCAAACACCCATGGGCTGGTTTTTTTACTATTTTCCTGGTTTGCTTTCAGCCTCTAACCTTGGCAGGCTGCCTTCTGTCTTCCCGGATGGGCTCCCTACTTATCACTGCATGAACCTGGCTTCTGACCTTCCCTCCTCACTGCTTGGTGCATTTCTAGAGGAATAGTCCAGGTTTTACTGAGTCCCTGTCTCTTCCCTAGTATGGATCCAGTCCTGCTCCTGCCTTCCTAGACTAGGCTCTGTGCCCAGAGCCCTGTGGCAGCCCACAGCCTGATGCCATTACAGTCCCGGGAGGGGAGAGCTACGCGTGGGTACTGCTCAGCCCACGGAGCTTTAGCACGGCTGGCTTTCCAAGCCAGTTCCTCAGGCAGCCTTGACCCTGGAGACCAGAGATCCAATCCTCTTAGTAATGGTACAACCACCAGGCCTCCTCAGGATTCCACTGGTCATTGGTGTCAGCCCAGTTTCAAACCATAGTTAGGTCCACAAATGAGATTTTAGGGAAAGAATATCAAAGGGCAAATGAACAAGGACAGTGCAACCTGTGTTCTCCGATACGGAAAGAACCCTTTTTAAATGTGCCTATTCATGGACATATCACAAGTCTATGTTTTTAATTTTTTTTTTATTTTTAAGAGAATAAAGCCAATCAAAATAAGATAGTATAAACTCAATCAAAATAAAACAGTGAAAGTGATACAGGACTTCCAAACAAGCTAATAGGAAATCAACAATGACTGCCATAATGCCTCTTGTTGTCTCCAAAATAGCTGCCCACACCATCAGACCTAATGAAATCAAATAAAACAGAACAGAATAAAACCAATCAAAAGAAAACAATGATAATGATACAGGACTTTAAAACAAAATAATGGGGAATTGACAATGGCTACCACCTTCCCTTTTTCGAAGTTTCCTCACCTTTCACTTTCACAATATCTATTGTACATTTTGGATCTTGTTAACTCAGTTTTTTATACTAGGGAGACAGCATGATGTTCACCTGTGTGAGTCCAAACCATTTCACCCAAGAGCATGATCACAACTTGCATCCATTTACCCACAAGAGCCTTGTGATTATCCTTCCTCATAGCTGGGTAGCTTTCCATTGTATAAAAATGCCATATCTTTCTTATCCATTCTGCAGTTGATGGGGAAGTTACCCTTGCTTTTTTCAGGTTCCCTGTTGCATGGAGCATTGTTTTCTCTCCTTTGACTTTCAGTCTATGAATTTCCTTTTGAGTTAATGTGAACTCTACATTTCTTGTATGACTTAGACCCACGGCACTCCCAAGTGTGACCTCTACTCCATCAGCCAGTGTGAGCAATGAACACAACCTGGGAGGAGCTTTGGACTGATTTCCTTACTGTCTGGAAAGGTGGAGGCAGTCCCCTAGGGTTTTTTGTTTTTGTTTTGTCTTGTTTTTTTGTATCAGGAATCGAACTCGGTATCTTGCAAACTCAGGCAGGTGCCATGCCACTGAGCTACATCCCAGGCCCAGGCTCCTGAGTTTTATTGGAGTTTGTTGAGAACCCACCCTTCTGTATCACTAAGGGTGGATGCAGGGAGTGTTGATCTTCACAGGGAGTGCACACCACTAGAACCACAGAGCAGCCTGCGTGAGGGGAGTCTCTCTAGAAGCCAATCAAAATAAAACAAGATAAATCCAATCAAAATCAAACAGTGAAAGCAATATAGGACTTCAAAGCAAGCTAATAGGAAATCAACAACATTAAAAGTAAGGTTGTATTGCATTTTAAACAAGGAGTAAAGAATCTCTGCTGTGAGAGCACTTTGAGGAGAGCGCGTGAGAGAGGCCGCACCCTAGCACAAAGCTCCTCCCCTCCCAAGAGGCCAGTGAAGGGACACGTGGTCTTGCCCGGGCCTTGGGCTGAGTTGTTTTTCCAGTCACCAGCCATACTGAGACTGTTGCTTTTGTGAGCCAGCTGTGCTAATTTGGGAAGTAGATAGGGAGTTTTGTTTTAGTGTTGTTCAACTTGCCCCATTGGAAGATGATGCCATTAACAGCAAGTTCTAGCTGAAGTTCTCATCATCCCTGGCAGGAAGCCATAAACTTACTTCCTGTTTGTTGGTGGACAGTGTCAATAGACAGAATCCCCAGAAGTGATGATTGAGAAGGTGGTAAGCAAGAAGCATCGTCATATACCAGCCATGCACTTGGCCATGGGTCCTCCCTAGAAGACAGCAGACCATTTGCTATTTCCTTCCCAGGCCTGGGAAGGAAACAGAAGTAAATCCAAGAGGCTTGTGCTGGAGTTTGCCTGTGACATCTGAGGACTCTAGGGACTTTCTTCTGATCTCAGTCTGTCACCTACCCAGCAAGAAGATGCAGCAACCTCCAGTACAGGAGAGAGAGAGCAAGAAGGAGGAGGAGGAGGAAGAGGAAGAAGAAGAAGAGGAGGAGGAGGAGGAGGAATAGAGCTACAGATACACAGAGAGACACATGTACACACACAGAGTCGTACTGGAAATAAATCATCTCAGGCCACGCTTCTCCTATGCCCAAATCTCAGGCTGGGCCCAGTGCTTGTTAGATTAAGCTGAGGCTTTTGTGGTTTGAAATCCAAATGGTGTTGTGGGAAGAGCATATTCATTGGAGTCAGATACATCTGAATGTAGATCTTTGCCTGCGTTTATCATCTGACCGAGCTGGGGAAGTCATTTTATTTGTCTAGAAACTGAGGTAATACCTGTCTTCTAGGGTTGTTACAGAGATTATTATTTTTTAAAGTAGCTACTTTTTGTTTTTTGTTTTTAAAAAAGACAGAGTCTTACTATGTTACCCCGACGGGTCCCAAACTCCTAGGCTCTAGTGAGTCTCTTAATTTCTGAGTTGCTGAGACTGAAGGTATACACCACAGTGCCTGGCTAAGCAACAGCTTCTTTAGATTATTTACTATGTGCCTTATACAGTGCTAAACACTTTACATGTCTTAAATCATCTAATCATTATTTAAATAGCATACTTTTTGTTAAGCACCTGGTGCAGCAGAAGATACTCGGTATTATGCTGGTGTCATGGCAATATTTTAGAGATATGAGGAGAGGCCTCCTGTTCCTCTTGCTTACACAGCAAAATGGTCATTGCCTAAACGGAGAAATATGGCCAGAAACAATCATCTCTGGGAAAAGAAACATAGGCCTTAAAATAAAACCCAAAGTGTAAGTGGTTGACAAGAAACCCTGACCTGAGAGCAGGTTCTTGAGGAAGGAAAAGGGCAGGGAACGTACCTGGTGGGTGCTGCCCCGGGTGGGCCCTGTGGTGAGTTAGGGAGGATTGAGTGGGCTCCCATGGGCCCGAGGGGAAGGAACTCCCGTACATTTATATGCTAGGTCTGGTTGAGTGGCATGAAGATGTCACGGAGAACCAGGACAATTCTGTTTCTGCATCAGTGAATTTGGGAAATATCCGAGACCAGGGAGCTGGAATTCTGCAGTTTTGAAGGGCAGGGAACCTCTGTGCATGTGGGGCGGGGATCCTGGAGCAATGAGCAAAGCCTGTCTCTGAGAGGTCTCTGGCCATCTCAACTCACAGACATCCATCCCGAGGGCGCAGGGTGGGACACCCTGATGGCTGACAGTATTGTAGGGGAGCAGGGACAATAATATCTTCAAATAGGTTTGTAGCTGGGGCAGGCTGTCCTTCAAATGCCTACCTCAGGCCCCAAACTGAGCTGAGCTTACAAAAATATTCTGGCTTTCTGTCTTCATAACTTATATTTCTTCCAGGAAGCAAACACCTTCAAGGGCAATTAATAGAAAACTCAAGGAAATCTCCCAGGCAGGGTAGTACTGAAGCAAAGCAAAAACACTTCCAAGAAAGGTTCCAGGGAGTTTATGTAACACATCTCCAAAAATCTTATTGCAAAACAAAACAAAACAGTCCCTGTCAGCCTCGTTCCTCCAAGAACTTGGTTCTCTTACAGACTCTGGGCCGCCATCTTTTGGGGCAGACATATTTATGTGCTTATGCACTTTGGCTTTGCCTTGGTTTGACTTTCTGATTTTCAGAATTATACTTAATAAAATAAAATAAAATAAAATAATACTTATTTTTGTATATATTGTCATCATCTCTAAATTTTTGCTTCGAAACAAATATTTTACAAAGTGATTCTAAACTCAGACTGATTGCATATGTGTGTAATACCAGCACATTAGGAGACTGAGGCAAGGGGGTCTCAAACTGCAGCCCAGTCTGAGTAACTTTAATGAAACTCAGTCTCCAAATTAAAAAAAAAAAAAAAATTAAAGGTTGGTGGTATATTAGCTCAGGATGAAGGCCCTCATTTCCATCCCTGGAACTGTGTATATACACACACCGCATGCACGGGCGCGTGCGCACACACACACGCACACACACACACACAGAAAGTCCAGTAGTTCTGGTTCTCATGGCTACAATAAAAACAAAACCTACCAAACAAAAACCACAAGGCAGACCCCACTCAAGTATATCCAGCAAACCTCTAACATCCTGCAAGCTGAGCAGCCATGGGCGGCCGTGCTGAGAAGGGAGGATCAAGAGCCAGGCTGCATTCAATTGCTCACCCATTCCTCAAGTCTGCTCTGTGCCACACACTGTGCTGAGACAGGACCAGGACAGACAAAGTCCCTGCGGCATGGAGCTCACTTCCTGCGGTGGAAGGCGCAGAGCCAGAGGTGTCAGTGGACCCCGGGTGCTGGAGGAGCAGCCGGTGTGTGTGGTGGGGGAGGGATGGACAGACAGACAAGGAGAACCACAAGAGAGAGCATCAGAGAGTGGTGTAGTTGACCCCCTGGGGGCTGAGATGGTTTGGCTTTCCTCCCAGGGGTGGGGAAGCCACCAGGAGAGTGTGAGCTGAGTGGTGACAGTACGACTGGATCTCCTGATGGCTGAGTCAGGAACAGACTTCAGGAAACTCACAGAAACAGGACAGAGCTAAGAGGCTGCTGCGATGGTTTGGGTCAAAGACAATAGCGGTTTGGGCTTGGGTGCATTGTGAAGGCAGTGCTGGTAAGATGTGCGGATTTGGCCTAGAAAGGCAAAAGACAGAAGGTGCGCTGCACCCAGACCCTGACTTGGTAAGAGCTGGTGGTGTTTTTATCTCATAGTAAACACTGGACGCTGGGGATTTTGGCACCAGCTATTAGGCCCCATTCACACAAAGTGACAAATGAAGACTTTCTGGAAGGAAAGGCTTTAGGACCAGCTTTGGAAGGACTTGGGTCTTGGTGCAGGTCCTGGCCCAGGGGTAAGTCCCCATTCCTGGGGCGAGCGACGGCAGCCCTCTCAAGCAGGGATGATTTCAGCTGCAGAGCAGCAGGCAGACTGCCTTACACAGAGCCAGCGACTGGAGCTGCCTCACCAGAGCCAGAGTGCATGTGGAGTGAAAGAAAGAGGGTGAATGGATGCTGGACAGGCAAAGCTCACAGATGATTAAACTTGATTCCAGTCTGGAGCTTAGGAGGTAGAAGAAACACATGCCTAGGTTTTTGCACATCAACTGGCTGTCCGCGTGGTGTGGAGAAGAGTACTGGCCTGGGGCTTCCAACTGTGATCCAGTCTCTGCTGCTCATTGCTGTGCTACTATAGGTCAGTCACTGAACTTCTCTGACTTTGGATGTAGGTGGATCAGAACAAATGCTACAATCAAGGTGGTCCTTGGTGGTTTCTCCCGTCCCTGCCCCACAAGACTCCACATTAATTCATGGCTTTAATCTGTGGGAATGTGCAGTGTTCATCGAAATTTCCAGACCAAATGAAGGGCATGGTCCTGGTGTTCAAGAGAGGACGAAAGCAGGAGAGAGTGAAGAGAGCCAGGCAGGGGGAAGAGCATGAATAACAGGCACCCCCAGAGTGTCCAGCACATTGTGGCCAGGGCAGGATCTTCCCTGTTCACTTTCCACCATTACTGAGACCAAAGAATCTGTCCTCTGAAAAGTTTGATCTAGCCAGGTTTTTCTGGGCATCAAGATACCATTTGTTACATCTCACCTTGAATTCCCACCAGGGGCACGGTGCAGGCCATCAATGTCAAGGTTAATGCAGCAAATTGCACTGAATTTCCCCTCAATCCACACAGGTCTTCTCCTGCCTGCATTTATGCCCACTTAGGCTTCAAACCATCCTATTTAGCTCTCCATTACATACGGCCTTGGGTCAGCCCCCAGCCCACTCAGATCAGCCACCCATGCCTCACGCCAGGGTGCCCAATTTACCACCTCCCCGAATCTCCTTTCTTTCTCCTGCCATTTGCTGTCACTGCACTGAACCCCCTTCTTCCTCCTCCTCACACCCTTCTTCACTGCCCTACTTTGCCCGGGCCCGGAGCAAGTCACCTCCCCCTCTACCTAAGCCTTCCCTTCCCTCTGCCTCAGGGGGTACACTCCTAGCCCCCAGGCTGTTCTTCCTCCCACATCTCAACATCTTGGCTCCTGGCTCCTGAGCTCTGCTGGAGAAAATCGCAGCCCACACAGACTGGCATTACAGTCATCCTTGCAGGACCACAGGTTGCTCAGCAGCCTGGAAACCTTTCTTAGTGCCACATATTCACCCTTCCATATAGTGCTCTTCCGAGAGCAGAAATTCACAGAGAAACAGGTCATCAGTAGGAACTCCTCATCCTGTGGGTCAGCTTCTCTGTCCCACCATGTGACCATCTTCCTCCCCTCATCCTCTGCCCTCGGTCCGAGAGACAGTGGCAACTGCTCACCTGTCCAGGCAACCCCAGAAAGTCCTGCGGCCCAGCCTCCTAGGCTTCTTCATTCTCCTGTCCTCTGCCTTCCCCCTCGCTCTAGTCCTCCTGTCTTTCCCCTGAGCTTTCCTCTCCACCTTGCTGGGCCTCTTTCCCCTCCCAGTCAGACTTCATGGTAAAACACGGTGAGGCCACGGCGTGCAGTGACCCCAGGATGTGCAGAGGGTAAGAGTGACCACGGCCACTTTCAGCCATTACTTGACCTCGTGGAAGATATGGCCCTAGTGATCTTTCCTCTCATTTTTTCCCCCTCTCTTGACCCCGTGAACCACTGTTCTCCAACAAGGGCATCCACCCCTCTGGCTTGGCCACACGGCTTCTCCACTGTCCACTGCTGGCTGCCCCACTCTCCTCCCTGTCTCAGTGCGTTGCTTTGCCCCCTCTGGAGTTCTCTTCCCTCCTCACCCCCTCACAAGGACAGCTCCTGCTCATCTTTTAGAGGGATCAGCCAGGGGGTCCCTCATGTTCAAGTCAGTCTCCCATGATCAGACCTCATTTAATTTCAAAACACAACCTTGAGCAGTGTTACCATGTGCCACCCTGTCCTGAAGTGACCTACTTATCCAGATCTGCTCCGCTAATCTGTCAGCTTTTAGGTGCCTAGGACTGGGCCTTTAACTCCTCAGATTTGATGCCTGACATGTTAATGTTAAACTTACGTTTGATAAATTAATTAATTAATGTATTATCATTCCCAAATTCCCAGTGAGTCCACTCCAGGGTAGCAAATGTGATCAGTCTTCTCAGAGGATTTTTATGTGATACACAGCTTAATTAGTTACTATATTTTTTTTTTATTGTGGTAAAACACATATTTACCATTTAACCAGTTTAAAGTGTACAGTCCAGTGACATTTCTTACTTTTCAAATGCTGCACAACCATTACTGTTTTCTCGTTTCAGCATGTATTTCATCAGCCCAGAAGGGTACCCTACGCCGGGGAGGTGAACATACGGCTTGTGTGCCACAGTGGGCTGTTTGTTACCACTGTGAGCTCTGAAACATTCGCCATCATGGCCCTGTATCAATTAAGCAGTCATTTTTCATTTCACCATCCCTCCATCTCCTGGCAATTAGTAGTCTGCTTCCTGTCCCTATGGACTTGACTACCCTGGGTATTTCATATAATGGAATAATATAATACATGGGTGTTTGTATCTGGCCTCTGTTGCTTAGCATAATGTTTTCAAAGTTCATTTATCTTTTAACATCTATCAATACATTATTCATTTTTATGACTAAATAATATTCCCTTGGATGGCTGTATCATATTTGTTTATCCATTCATCAGTTGATGGATATTTAGGTCATTTCGACATTTTGGCCTCTGTGAATAGTGTAGCTATCAACATTTATATACAAGTTTTTATCTAAGCTCATCTTTTAAATGAGTTTTGGCAGAAAAGGAGCAGAGTTATTGGGACATAGAGAAATTCTATATTGAATGGATTTTGGAGCCAATTTGGGCCCAATCCATTCCTTCCAGAAGAGGTTATATTTGAAAAGGAAGATGGGTCTGCCTAGTTCTTATGGGTGACATGTGAATTTGGGAAGTATAGGGTTTTTTGTTTTTTGCTTGTTTTTGTTTCTGTTTTTGAGACAGGAACTTAGTAAGTTGCTACACTGGCCAGGCTAGGCTGAAATTTACAATCCTTTTGCCTCAGCCTGCCAGAGTACTGTGATTAAAAGTATAAACCACCACACTGAGCTGTGTGTCAGTCTTTGACCCTACACGTGGGCAGAGAAGCAGAGATGAACAGAAATACTTAGAAAGAGAGAGAGAGAAAAGGGAGAGGACATAGATCTCTACAGTTTTTGACCACTGGCAAGTTCTTAGCTCTAATCCTTCTTTAAACGTGACCATGTTCTGAACTCAAGGTCTGCAATTTTCCCTTTTACCTCCGTGATTTCTGGTTTTTTGCAAGCAATAGAACCCAGGGCCATAACAATTCACTGTCACTCTCACAACCTATTTAAGAGGAGATCTCAAGCTCTAGGCCACAGCACATGAACTGCACCAACTACTCTGTTTTAACTCATTTCCTACTTCACTGACCTTGTCTCTGTCCACTGCCTCCACATAACTTGGAGTCAAATGCAGTGTGTTAGCATCATCTAGTATTCATGAGGCACCTCAAGGGCACCGTGGCCAGTTCTTGGCCACCACCTGGATGTGTCTCTTGGCATCTGTTCTAGATTTTTTTCCCCCAATAGTAGAACTCTTGCGTGTAATGTTTTCTTGTTTCAGTTATCGCTGTAACTTTTCCAGAACATTTCAAGGGCGGCAAGGCTACTTGGCGTGGAAGAAGACATCCTGCCGGAGTTTTTAAAGAACCACTCCTTTTCCTGCCACTGATGTTGCTCTGTGATGCTGCATAAATCCCAAGTTTCTATCCTTTTTCCCGTCTGTGGAAGCAGAAGAGAAAAATAATGCTCTCTTTGCCTATTGCACGGAGATACAAGTTAACATTAGGTCATGGATGTGGACATCCTATGAAGCCAAAAATGCAAATTGCTATATCCATAAAGCAATAAGCTCACTTAATTTCTATCCCACTCTCAGACACCCAACTCAAAATCTGCAGTCACTAATTTCTTGAATTTAACTCTTGTTGCCCCACCTACCCTGTTACTTCTTACCATCAGCTCTGAGGATTGAACCCAGGACCTTTACTCCTCAGCCCTTTATTTTGAAGCAGGGTCTCACTGAGTTGATAAATTGCCCGGGCTGGGTTCAAATTTGGAATCTGCTTGCCTCAGCCTCCCAGAATGCTGGGATTACAAGTGTACAACAAGCCTGGATATTGGTTGCCTGTTTTTTGTTTTTTTTTTTGGAGTCCTGTCTCCATCCATTTTTCTTGAATATCAATAAAAATTTTAAAAATTACAAGTAAGGAAAATAATAGACATCCTGTTCTGTTTTTTGTTTGATTTTTTCTTTTAATCAGTGACAGGGATCGAACTCACTACTGCCTGCTTGCAAGGCAGGCAATTATGCCACTGAGCTAAATCTTCAACCCCTTATTTCCTCTTCTTAATAGAGGATTGGACACAGGGCCTCACTCTAGGCTCCTACTCCACCACTGAGCTACATCCTCAGCCCTTCTGTTTTGTTTTAAAGCAGGTTAATTCTTTATTTATTGCATTTGTTTCCTTTTAGTGCAAAACCAACTATGTCACTTCCTGACACATCTCTGCCATGCATATTATGCATTGACAGTGTTTCCCAAACTTGTCTGCACATTGAAACAAATGGTAACTTAACTTTGAAATGTTTTGATGCCTGTGAATCCCTCCACCCCAACCTGAAGCTCCCTAAATGATTAAAATGTGTAGCCAAGTTTGAAAATCATTACCTCTAGACCTTCCTTCCTTCCTTCCTTCCTTCCTTCCTTCCTTCCTTCCTTCCTTCCTTCCTTCCTTCCTTCCTCTTTTTAATCCATTCTAGTTCTCCTTGGTCTATTTCCATCCAGCTTCTCCCCTTTATAAACTGCTATAGAAAACAACAGGAGGTTAATCCTAAATCTATCTTTGCTCCCACTGTGAGTGCCTTTGTCTTCATTAGGTTAATTGAAATCTCTTCTGATGAATTTGCAGCAGGCCGTTAATGGAGGCTTCCCTTATCTGCAGGCACCTGTCCTGCCTCGCTGTGTCTTCCCTCAACAAGTTCATTATGATTTGCATACCTCTTTTTATCCAATTCAAATGGTCTCTCTGTATTCCTTCGGTGGATGAAGTCTGTCTACCTGCTATCATCACTCCTGCATGGGAAAAATTTCTCTCTCTCTCCACTTTCTTCTCCCCCATCTTCCAGATCTCATGAACCACTTCAGCAGGCTTGTTTCAAGGGTGGCGTGGTCCACATTGCACACTCAGCCAGGGAAAAGCGGGCCTATGCTTCTGTGTTAGGCTACTCCTGCCTGGCTGTGGGCCCAGGAGGATCGGCTACGGACTCAGTAACATAAGGAAACTCTCCCAAGAACCCTCTGATGGCTGTGGCCAGCACCACACATAGACCTTAGTCAGGAGCTATGGTGTTCGTGAACTCAGACATACCTTTCTTTGGGGACTTGGGGCAGTCTGTTGCCCTAAAGGAGTAAGGAGTTTCATGTCAATGTCTAAAGTAAAAACCACCTCTGAAATAGAAGCTAGGACTGCTGTTTCAGCTGGGGGGCATCAGGCTGAGTCATGGCCTGTCATCTACCTTGGTCCTTTGCACTTACCACCTTCTGATTTCCAGGGATGGGAGAGGGGGTGGGGATGACAGGAGAGCAGACACTTTCAGTGCGGCAAGCATTACAGCACCCAGACTGTTTCAGGCCATCTGGTGTCTGTGATGGTGCTCGTTCTCTTCCCTCTGCTTGTCAATCACTCCCTGTCCCATAGGCCAGAGCCAGCGCATCCACCTCTAGCATGAGGCTTCAAGCTCACCTATGTCATTGACAAGGACCAAAAAATCAATCTCCAAGTTTAAGAACTTCTTTATTTTTTAGTTATTTAAATTCTTGTGTTTTCTCTCTAAAGAAAGTAATTTTTTTTCCCCTTAGTGGCACTGGGGACTGAACCCGGTACCTTCGGATTGAGTTGCATTTCCAGCCCTTTTTTCGTTTTTTCTTTTGAGACAGATCTCACTAAATTGCCCAGGCTAGGCTGGAATTTACAATCCTCTTGCATCAGCCTCCCAGAGTGTTGGAATTACTGGTGTGTGTCACCACACCTGGTTTGAAGAGAGCAATTTTCACATTAAAATATAACTTGAAAACATTCCTAAGAACCTTATAGTTGCTCCCAATGACTGGAACACAAGAGTATTTTCTCACTTTATCTTTTTCTCACAAACCCGAGAGAAAACCAGAAAGGCATCTGATGTCTGAGGCAATTGTTGCTTCACCAGATTAGGGACCCAGGGTCACCTCTTCTTCTTCTTTTTTTTTTTTTTATCGGTACCGGGGATCGAACTCACAACCGCCTGCTTGCAAGGCAGGAGTTTATGCCGCTGAGCTAAATCCCCAGTCCAACACCTCTTCTATATTATTAATGTCATGTCACTTTTAATAGTGACTGAACCCATCGAGCATTTACTGTGTGCCAGGTGCGATTTCAAGTCTTTTCCATAAATCATTCCAGTTTCTCCTTGCCCCATCCTGTGAAGGGTACTATTTATTATCTCCATTTTATGTCTGGGGGACATTGAGATTGAGGGCACTGGGAGCTTACACAGCTGGTGAACAGAAGAACCAGAACGCAAACCTATTCTGACAGCTGCAATGTCCATGGTCTTCATCTTTGTTGCTTTCTGAGGTGATCGCCTTTCATGAAAGTGTTGTCTTTAAATCCCTCTAGCCTTTCTCTGACTTTGAAAACTAAGGTTCTATGATTATTTGAGTTATAAATATGAAGCATAATTTTATGTACTTAGTAGTCACTTGAAAAATAATTACTGGTGAGCTGATTGAACCACAGACTTTTGTTTACTGAGATTCTGGGAAGGTCCTGGGTTTCAGGCAGTGACGGAGAAGTCAGCGTGGCCTCCTTGAAATCTAGTACAGATGGAGCCAGGGATTTAGCTCGGCGGCATAAGCGCCTGCCTGGCAAGTGTGAGGTTGTGAGTTGGATCCCCGGTACTAAAAAAGAAAAAAAGAAATCTAGTACAGATGCCCTCTTCAGCTGTGCCTGTGCCCTGGCTTTGCCTGGTCCAAGATGACTCTAAGAAGCTTTCTTATTTCACAGAGACCTAATATAAAGGTGATGGAGCTTTATGTAAAGGCTGAGAACTGCTGAGGCTTTTGAAAGGAAAGATAATGATTTCAGAAACATGAATCCTGTGGTTTAGAAAGAAATTAACTGAATTTATGATCTGAGCTCATTTTGTTTTGTTCTAGGAAAGAAAGAAAGAAAGAAAGAAAGAAAGAAAGAAAGAAAGAAAGAAAGAAAGAAAGAAAGGAAAAAAATGTTATATGTATATATGGCTTGCCATACATACATATAACATATACATGGTATAATATAGATAGATAGATAGATAGATAGATAGATAGATAGACAGACAGACACAGACAGAGAGAGACAGAGAGCAAACCAATTTTCTTGGGCCTAGAGAAGTACAGTGTATGGAATCTGCAACCCTCTGAAATACCTAGACTTTTAAAACCAAAAAGGACACCTTCTCATCCTAAATTTCCTTAAGGCCTACAGGAAACTGAGGCCCTAAGGGAGCCTGGAGCCACGTAACGTGTATGTGGAAGCTAAATCCTGGTTTTCCTGCCTACTTCATCCCTTGTTTTTGCTTTTGCTGGTGAATGACGGGCTAGTGGAGGAAAAATAAGATAATTTCTGCATCTTGAAGGTCAGTGAGAGCCCTGAAACTTCTAGAAAGAACAGTCAATCAGAAATAGCCTTGATTTTATTAACTGAGGGACAGAATAGGGAGGCAAAGCCCTATGGAGAAAGGCAGATTATTGCTTTCTACGGATATTGCCTTAATAGGGCTTCAGGCTTATTATTTAATTCTTCATCTCCCTTTAGAGAAACAACCCACAGACGAAAAGTCAGTGGATACCAGCAGTGATCCTCTTCTGAGCTAGGGAAGAAAGGAGACCTCCAGACACTTCCCCGCAAACTAGAATTCAAAGTTATCTCTGGCGTAGAAGTCTAGAGAAGACACTCATGGAATCACATTGACCTTGAAAGTATTAAAAAAACAAACAATAAAAACTGCTATTGCCTCCCCAGGCTGGGTGAACACCCTTAGATGGAAAACTCCTAGCAAAGATATGACTGGTGATACTAATATTAATTCCCAGTGGGAGAATTGGGAGGTGAAAACAAAGAGAAGGAAGGAAGACTGAAGCCTTATCAGTTCCATAAACATTACTGAGTTCTGACAGTGTTGTAGACACTACGAGATAACTCAAGCCTGCCCCTTCCCTGGAAACGCTCACAGACACGTTGGAACTAACCACAAAGGGATGTGTTTTTAAGGTTCAGACACCAGTGTGCAAAACTGTCCAGCATCGCCAGCAACTCCTCTGCATTCTCCGCTCTTCTTCCGCTATGCTGATGACCCTGCAGCTCACTCCAGGCCCAGCGCTGCTCCCCAGTTCACTAGCAGCTCGCAGACGCTGACCTTGTATCCAGGCATTGGACTAGGAACCCACATCCAGCCAAGTGAAGTGAAGTTTAAAGAAGAAACTCAGAGTCAATGAAGCCCTTGTTTCATCATCAGTATGGACAGGTAACGGGCCTTGCCCCAGACCAGCTCAGAATTGCCCGTTCTAAGCTCCAGTAACTGGGAGAAGGGCTTGTATGGAAACAAAACCAAACGGCATTATCCATCATGGGATCTGATCCAGGCCAGTGCCCGTTGGATCAATCAACCTTTTAAAAATCTTTTTAGGATAAATATTCAGCTACAGTCATGAATTAAAGATGTGAGGGAGAGAAAAATAACACTAGGTTTAAAACCAAAGTGTGTCACTGCATTAATCTTCACATGGAGGCCTAATAGGAATTGAGTAAAATTTGTTTGTACCAATGCTGTTCTTATAAACATGAAGGATTCTTGTAGAAAAAGGAAAATAAGCTCAGTGGGGAGAGGGGAGACAAACGAAAGCAAAAAAAAAAAAAAAAAAAAAAGGTCCAGAATTTTCCACTGAGGATGAACATCTGATTACGGAATAGTTACTAATTACTCTACCTGCACATTTTGCTCCTCCCCTTCAGGTGTCTTTCTAAGTCACAAGTACCTCGTGTGTACAAAACAGTGGAAGAGATTGGGGGCGATATCCACAGCCACCAGGGAACTCTGCTTCCCTGAGTAGATTACTCATTACTTCTGTGTATTTTTATGCCTTGAAGACTTCACAGAACCCACTGGCTTCATGGGCCTGCCATCCATGCGGTCACCCAGGGCTCTCCCCTTGGAGGGCCCCACAGCAAGCAAAATGCAACTTGGCCCTCCCATGCCCAGTGAGGCGTGTGGGGGCAAGCACGCTACATTGCCATGTTGAAACTCTTAGTGACTTTATTTTTGTTACTTCGGTCCATAAAGCAAGTCTAATGGGAAAATGGAGTGAGTGCTGGCGGGGGGCTCAGAGCTGGACTCTCCAGCAGTCCTGTCTTCCTGTGCCTTCTCATCTCTCAGGATGGCTCCTGTTCTTGACTATCTGCTCCCCGTCCCCTGGCCTCCTGGGCTTCACCAGGTCCTGCCCTCTTCCCGTGAAACCTATTACCCTTCACCTGGGGTGGTGACCGGGTTGCATCGGTGGGGAACACTTGTGCTCCATTGCTGTTCTGTGTTTGGGAGCAGTGATCTGGGCAAAGGCATGGGGGGAGGGTTGGGTTGGGTTGGATGTGCACCCTATGACATTTCAGGTTAGGGCACTGCAGTAGCAATCCTGGCCCAGGGCTGGTGGTACCATTGTACATTTGGTTGGTGACTTGGTGACAGTCCCTTGACCATCCCTTATCCAGATGCAGGGGAGTCAACTATTGGCCATGGGTTGAAGCAATAGGCCCAGAGGACCAGGATTCTGTGTTTTCATTTTGCAATGGACCATTTCAGCAAGTGTTCAACTCCAAAGACTGGGGGTGTGGAGGGGGTGCAAAGAAGCCTACTTCTTCATTAATTTAGTTGCTATATGGCATCTAACTTGGTACAAACCTCATGGTAAATTTATTAGAAGAAGGAAAAATAAGTTCTTTTCCCTCTAAGTGCTTACAATTTAGTTTGAAGTAATTAAAACTAATATAGACGAACGACAAGGTTTTCTAAAGGACATACAATTGGAAAGGGGGCCTAGATGTAGAATTTAGGCATGGAGAAAAAGAAACTTGGTAAATGTACCCCAAAATTTAGGGCTGGGTGTGAAACTGACCTCCTCATGTAACCGAGCAGAAGCCAGTGAAGCCTGGTGACCTATGCTAACCTGATGATCATGGTACGTTCCTGGCTCCAGGCCACTCACTGGCAGCACCTGGTGGGGAGGGTGCTTCTGGCAAGAGTGAAGGATCTGGGAACACACCTGGGTCACCCAGACCAGAGAAGAAGAGCGTGACTGACAGAATAGCAGGGTCTGAGGTAACATTAGACAGCAGAGAGCCAAATGGCCCAAATTGGCAGAGAAGAGAAACAGGGCTCAGAGTCTCTTGGTGGTACATACTAGGACGCAGCTGCTACTGTAGAGCAAAGCTGGTCACTCAGAGGTCTTTCCAGAGCACTGCAGAAGAAACCAAGAGAACTGGCCTTGCACTGAAAGAAATGATGGAACAAAATCAAGTTTCACAGTGAGCTCAATGGTGAGAGGAAAAAGCAAATATTCTCTGGTGAAGGTTGACTTAATTAGCCATTTTACTAATTCATGAATCTTTAAGTGTTTGCCAGAAGATTCAGGACTCAGATTCTGCTCTGGCATCGAGCTCTGTGTTTTCTCTGTCGCCAGTGATGTTGCCTTGTGGAACAATGACAGGAGCTTGCCTGCAAATGTGAGGTCTGGGTTTGACCAAACAGCATGCAGTTCTTAACTCTTTAGGGTATAAAACCACTTTGAAAATCTGATGAAAAGCTCTGAGCCGTGGCCCTAGGAAAATGCATATTTATATAAAATCAGGCTATTACAGACTAACTTTCCAGCCCTCGTTTAAGGATCCCTCAGTGAAATGATCTCTATGATTCTTTTTTTAACTTACAAGCAAAGCTGTCAATATGTTGCCTAAAACTGCTATGACTCTTTGGGCTTGTAGGAAAGCAGCCTCATGCGGATGTTTGCAAAGTGAGAAATGCATAAGGCAATATTTGTTTGTTGGGTTCAACCAATGTTAATGCAGAAAAGAGAAGCCAATGAATCAAAAGCCGGGAATCCTCTCCCTTGCCGCCACCTGATAGGGAGGCAGCCAGCTGGAGCCGAGGGGTGGGCTTGGCGTCTGACAGCCTGAACCCTCAAGTCTCAGCCTAAATGCTTCGTGGTCGTGACTTGAGGGAGCGATTTAACCTCTCTTTGCCTCAGTTTCCTCATTTGAAAAATAAGGCTAATGAACTGTAGTCTATATCACCATTCTGAGGCCAAGATGAGCTCTGTAAATCTTCACACAGTGCCTGTGCCACTGTAACGCTCACCAAAGGTCACTAATTCCCCTAAGCTCACCCACAGGGAGGAGAGGTGCTGTGAATTCAGGGACACTCGAGCTGGTTTAATGCTGGGGTGGGGGGAGACAGCGCATCAAGGCAGGGGGAGCTCCCTGAATTTCTGGCTCTGTGGTCTCTCCCCTCCCTCTCTCCTCCCTACCCCTGTCTCCTTGGGGCACACAGTGATCAGTGCCGCAGTCTTGGGCCTTTCCTCTCCCTGTGCTCAGAT
Source organism: Hydrochoerus hydrochaeris (assembly GCA_004027455.1). Classification (NCBI taxonomy): domain Eukaryota; kingdom Metazoa; phylum Chordata; class Mammalia; order Rodentia; family Hydrochaeridae; genus Hydrochoerus; species Hydrochoerus hydrochaeris. The sequence continues at coordinate 114,887 of PVLA01003410.1, forward strand.
TGTGGTGGAGCAGGGAACAATGGTACAAGACCCTGGGCTTTTTCTGACTGCTTGCAGTGGAGAAGGTAACTGTGAGGGAAAGAGGAGAATGGCCAGAGATGTGTGTCTCCTCCATTCCCTAGCAAGCAGTCTGTCCACAGTGAGGATTGGGAGCTGGTCCTGGGGGAAGGGCAGGTCTGGGCAGGCTGAAGCTCCCAACACCCAGGCCCTCACGGCTCTGTGTGGAAAGAAGACTCCAGAGAAAGGAGAGACAATTGTGCTGCTGGGTGACGGAAGAATGTCCAGTTGGGTTTGGGGTCTGGGACCGTATGGTCAGGACAGTAGAGAGTGTTGACTCAGTGCCAGGCCCTGAGCTATGCACAAACCAACTCTCATGGTAGCAAGCCACCAGGGATTCTGTCATCTTGCCCCATGCGGATTAGAATACAGGCGCTCAGAGAGGCTGAGTGGCTCACTCAAAGGCAACAGCCACTGAGTGCTGTCAGAGGGGAGGCTGGCCTGCCTTAGTCCTTCTGTCCCTGCCCCCACCCTCTGCTAGCTGGAAACAGGAAGCCTCCATCCAGCTGTGAACAATGTTGTACACAGAGCCCCGGTTAGCAAATATTTGTCTCACACCAGGAGAGGAAGGTCTTGGTTCTGGGCAGCTCACGTGCACTGTTTACCTTTCCTCCCACATCCCCCCCACTCCCACCCCACCCCAGAGGACTCATCATCCTTCCTCCCAAGCACCTGGTGTGTACAAAGTGCGTCTCAGATGGGCCCTGTGTGATCCAGATGTCCTTCCCAATGGTGACCTCCCTTCATCAGAGAATTCTAGTGAAGAAAAGTGCCGCACCACGTTTAGGAAGGCAGACTCAGGAGGAATGGAAATCTTGAGGCTCTTGAGCCCACTGTTAAAGAAGAAGTGTATTTGAGCTCCTGTGAAGGGGAGCATTTCGCATTTCCTGGCAAAGCGGCATCCCAGAGACAGACAGTGGGTCTCAGGACACAGGTCACTAAGATCCATAGCAGACACCAGTAGGGAGATGCAGCCCAGCTGGGGCCTCTGTCCAGAGGAACCGTGTTGTCTTGGAGAATCTGCTGAGCAGTTTCCTGGTCTGATTTGCAGCTGATGATGTGAGTGCATTAGCCAAAGCTGAGTGCCAAGCAGAGGGCAAAACCAGACCCCTCCTCTGTTCGCTTCCAGCCGCTGACTCCATGATGTTGATGGACTGTGACTGTTAAATGGAAAGGGCTTTGTCATCATGATTTTCCCATAAAATCCTAACTCGGCTCTTTATTTTCTAACTAAGGCCCCAGGCATCTTTTTCAACATGTTGAGTATGACATGTTCCCCAGGGTATGCTTTTTATTTTTTGCCATTTTAAGAGTATCAGAGGGAAGAGTCCAGAATTTACATCTAAATAATAGATTTCTGGATGGTAAAAGCCTATATTACTACATTTAGCAAAGTCCCTTTGGATAGTAAAAACCAGCAAAATATTAATTTTTCTTACTGTCACTTGCTCATATAAATCGGTTTTATGTAAATACTGTAACAGTTCATTGGGTTGAATTAGGAAATTGGTTTAACAAATTTGACTTCAGTAAGTTTGAATGATTACAGTGTAATAAATATATTAAGGCTAGGAAGCCAATTTATCACTGCCTTTCAGTTTTATTTATTTGAAACCCCTTCATCATTGGTATAAACAGACTGTATTAAAGATTATGAATGCAACTTCCAATGAACTGTAAGTGGCTTTCTATAGAGAGATTACTCGATTTGTTGTTTTCCTGAATAAAACATGGTTTTGCCCAGTGGGGTTATGGAGCCCATATATTAATATTGGAAGATTATTTTGTGGTGCTTGGCATCTAGGATGTGCAACGTTTGATTTATTCTCTGATCTATTTGTCTTCACTCTCTTTAATAAACACTAGGACCAAATGCATAACCTCTTCAGACCTGCACTTCAGTGAATCATAAGTGTCTGTCTGCGTGGCAGTTTATTATTTGAATGATAATTCTGGTTCCCTTTAGAAATGTTAAAGTGTCTTCTCTTCAAAATAGACTGCGGTGAGAAGCATGAGAGATGTTGTGGGTCACTGCTGGGGAATCATCATTGACCTCAGCTTTTGTCGCATGGTAACAGACTGGCAGGGCATTAGATCATCACGTATCACAAAATTACCAATATTCTGCCCTTGAAGTTAGGAGTGGGGGAGGATTTTGCATATTCAATTTAGAAAATTACAAAGAGCAGACCTGTGCAGACAGAGGCAGCCTGTGTGCTGGGCCAGAGCCCCTGGAGAATAACCCTCCTGAAGCCTGCCATATTGTAAAAACCTGTTTCTCTTACTCCCTTTCCTGAAGGGCTGTAACTTTCACGGCCCAGTGCTTACTGGAATGATGTCCCACATAAATGCAAACACTGCAAAGGGGAATTGGGAGGGGAAGCATTTCAGAATGCTGAAGCTAGGAGGGACCTTGGGAAGCCATTTATTCTAATGCTTTCAAGGTCAGTCAGTAGATTTTACTATATTAAACCTATTGTCTAAAGAGCTGATAAAGTCAATTGTCTGAAGAGGGATTCTACCTCTCCCAGGAAATCCTGCTTATCCTTACTGTTATTTTATTGCAGGATGAAGGACACAAAGTTCCAGTGTTGGCAAGGTATCACCCCTTGTCGATTTTGGAAGGAATAAATCCATATGATTAATAGTAGCAGTAGGTTCCCTCCATAATTTAACAATTTTAAAGCAGTGTCCAGTGAAGGGGGTTGGGTATTTAGATCAAATTAAACTGGGCCACGGATTGAGTTGGTTGTATCCTTCACAACATAAGACTAATTTTACCACCAAGGTGCATAAATGTAGGTCTGTCAGACTCATGTTTATTCTTTAGACTAATTCTGTTGAGAATTATTAATTTTAATTTTAAGAATTTTATTATATTAAATAATGAATACTTAATAGGACAAAACACAAAATGTTGAGTTTTAAAATATTTATTATTTATAAAAAAGCACTAAGATTTTCAACATTGACTGGTTTTTGGTACACAAAGTCTAAAAAAGAACATCAGAAATAAATTCTCATTTGAACTACAGTGAAAATATCAATAGCATGCTACAAAAAAGAAATAATCTTTACTTCAGTGATCACACCTAAGGCAGTCTGCCTTCCATCCACACACGTTGCTTCCATTCATAGTACATGTCTTTTGCTTTCCTGGCATCTTTTTTGTTTTCCTATGGTCATAGTAGGTCGTTGTGATGCTACACCTCCATGCTCACCTGTCAGCTCACCAGGGTGCGCTACAATTTTTTGGTGCAGTTCTCTGGGCAGAAACATTTTGTTTTTATGTGCCACAAATGATTTATTTTTATTTATTTTTTATTTTATTATTATTATTATTTTTTTGGTACTAGGGATCGAACTTACAACCTTGTGCTTGCCAGGCAGGCGCTTAAGCCACTGAGCTAAATCCCCAGCCCCCACAAATGATTTTTTATGAGCACCAGTCCCAATCCTCTGAGAAAATGTCTCTGTGATAGTTTTCACTTGTTATTTTCTTTGTAAACTATCCAACTACTTTTGCTACGTGTGCTTAGGACGAGGTAAAATGCAACCATTGACCAATGCTTTGTGTTTCAAGTGACATCATGGTGGCTGCATAGTAAGATCTACTCCATGTTTGGTTTTGTTGTTGAAAGTTTCCATCTCAGGCTTCCACTTTGTTGAGGTTTCCCTACCAATATTCCCATATGGAGAAATGTTGACATCAGTAGTACCAGTCTGCTTTTCTTTGCCGTATATGAGCCTCATGTTGTATGTTTCTGAAATTAAAAATTTAGCTATACAAATCTCCATTTTGATTCTGGGTATTTTATTTTATTTTTTATTTTTATTTGTTTATTTATTTTTTGGTACCAGGATTGAACTCATAACCTTGTACTTGCCAGGTAGGTGCATGTGCTGCTGAGCTAAATCCCTGGCAAATCTCCATTTTGCAATTTCAACATTTCATTTGGAATTTCTGCTTTTTTCTTGTATACAGTTCCTGTACTGGTCAACTTGTGCTCTGTTAGCAAATGTGACATCCATTGAGAACTGATAAACTAATTGTCATATGCCACATTTTAATTAACTTGGGAGATTAGAACAACAAATCTTTCCACAAAATCATTTGGTTTATTACTATATGAAAACAGACCTGATGGCTGAGTTCCAGGATAAATGTCTAAATTGAAAGCATAATAAATCTTTGTATCTACAAGGGCATGAATTTCTTTTGCCATATTTTGACTCACTGCTTCTCCATAAGATTTTACATTCTTGCAGTCACCATAAGACATCTTTGCTAAGTACAATAGACCTCTATGAATGCTTTCAGTTAGCTAGTGAGGTGTCATAATAAATACATTTTTAAATGTGGCTGTTGGTGCATACAGAATGATTTGCTTACATTTCAGCCTTTGTGTATTTCACAGCATTTTTTAGCACTTTGTCCAGCATTAAATGACAGTGCTGGCATTCTATCCAATACATTTCTCCCCTGCCAAGAACTTCACTCTAGTGTTGGACCTCATTCTAGCATTGGATCACTCCATTTGGTTGCACGGACATTTCACAACATTTCAACCAGTCAAATATGTGTGCACATTGCTGTTTTCTTTGTCAAATAAATCAAGGAGGTCTATGTTCCTTGTGTCTATATCAATTGATTCTTGCTCAATTTCATTGTCACAGGAACTTTGGCTCACATGGCCAATGGCAAAATCATCATCATCATCATCATCATCATCATCATCATCATCATCTATCCACACCACTCTTCTGTTTTGAAAGCATGTGTTTTACCATAACAAATCATCTTCATCATCCATACATGAGTAACCTAATGATTCACATTTTGTTTTGTTTTGTTTTGTCTTTTTGAGACAGGGTCTCACTATGCAGTTCAGTTTGGCCTTGAGCTCACTTTGTAGCCAAGGCCAGTTTTGAACCTGCAACAATTCTCTTGCCTCAGCCTCCCAAGTGCTGGAATTATAGGCATGTGCCACCATGCCCTGCTCTGATGATTCACTTTTGATCTCTTCTAAAATTTGCAAATCTGGTTTTTCATGTGCCATTGTAGTGAATTGGGCTACTTCTACCAGAAAAATAAAAAGAAAACTCTTTTTTATTCCCTAACAAATCCCAGAGTGGTGTGGGTCTATTGGACCCTCTGTGATGCTTGGGTAAACATACACAAAAACTGTTTCATGAACATAAGAGTGGATCCACATTCCATTTTGCCACCTTTGCACACGTGTATAGTCTTTGCCTCTCATCATACCAAGTGGGTAAACACAGATTGTTTCCTGTAGCCCTCAGGGAACAGACACATTGCTGGCTACTATAATGCTAACATACAAATTTATAATAGAAAAGTAAGGGATGAGTCTGTTGGACCTAGGTGTATGCCTCAAGGAATTTATTGCCCTTATGCTTTTAAATTGACTCAACAGTTATGAAGTTTAGCAGTGAAATAGTTAAACTGTCTGAAACGTACACCAACTTCAGGGGAGTGTCATGTGACACTAGTACCAGAAAGTGAACCATAGTACTATGTGAGAGGAGGCTGCCTTTTGAGGTGGAGAATTGTAAGAAGACTGGAAGACTCTTAGCTGTGTTTAAGTCCTTACTTCAAACCCCAAACTTCCTCTCTTCTTAAACTGCCAGAAAACCCAAGTTTGCCATTTTTTTCTTCTCATGGAAGACAGTTTTCTTTTTTCAAGATGTTTCAGTTAAGCCTTTTTTTTTTTTTTTTAAATTGGTACCAGGGATCGAACTCATGACCATGCACTTGCGAGGCAGGCGCTTATGCCACTGAGCTAAATCCCCGGCCCCCAGTTAAGCCTTTTAACACTCAGCCATTTCTGATCACACCCATGATCAAGCATTACATGCACCTCAACCTGGCCTTAGCTCTGTTAGGGCTGAATGCTGTGGTCTTTGTATTTTCCTGGAACCTATCATTACACTTAGCATTCAACAGGCACTCGATTTTCCTTATTGTTAATAGTTTGTTAGCACAATTTTAGTGGGATCTGCAAATTCTACATGAATATATGTATTTAGTTTGACTCTTAGTCCTAAATCTACCTTCTCAAACCCAATCTCTATCTTCTATTTGACAAGAGGTTATTTCTGGCCATTATCTGGGCAGTGAAGTATCTCCTAGCAAGGGGGAGTATAACACAGGGCTTTTTGGGAAAAAATATAACTACACACAGATGGCCACAGCTGAAGAAGACTCAATCTACAAATGAGAGATTTAACATAATAAAGATAACAAGAACTCATTGGTGAGGAAAATTATTCCAGTTTACTTATTACTAAAAGATATAGTAAATTCAGACAGAATATATGCAAATACAGAAGCCCTATTATAAATACAAAAAGAAAATTAACATCCATGTTTCCTATCCAAATAGTCAATAATATATAGTTTCATATGAATATTATAATAATCTTTGGGGAGCCAGTGCAGTAGTTAACACCTTGCTTCTCCTTTCCTGATCTTGAGGTCTCCCTTTCGCAAGCATTGCATCTGAGAACAAAGCAGAGCTCCTCCTGGTCCATGTCATATGCCCCTTCCCCCACGGCTGTCTGTCTTCCAGGAGGGCAGCACAGAGCAGCCTCAGCAGCAGTGAGGGTGCAGGGAACAGGGGGGTCATGGGAAAGAGGCCTCAGTACTGTGGGCAGTGCGGGCTGCACCCTGCTCGGGGAGGTGAGTCTGTGCCTTTTCACCTCCAAATGCCACTGATAGAAGGCTCCTCTACACAGCTTCCCAGTTTGACCCAGTGCTCACTTTTCACACCTTCAAAATATGATACCTTGGGTGAAACCTGAAGAAGATGTGAAGTTCTACAAGAGGGGGCACAGAAGCTGGTGCACCAGGGCTTCAGGGCAAGGGTTTCTGTGAGAAGGATTTCTGAAGATGAAGGAAACTCACCAAAGCACTATGGAAAGGCTTAAATGCCATAAATATAGAATGATGACTTTCAGTACATTCAGTTTGAAAAAAAGGAATGAATTCAAAATCTCTGAGAAGCCTTGAAAAAAAAATGAGTGATTCTAGGTCCAAGTAGTGAATGTCAAATTGAATCTGGAACATTTTGTGCTAGAAAGTAAGAAAGTACCCCCCAAAATTGATGGAGATATGTCAAAACTGACCTAAACAGCTCACACTGGCCCAATCTGGGACAGTTTAAGCATTAAAAAATAAAATAAATGTAATTGACTGTAATACAATGAATTAAAAACAAAATCCAGCCAAGCGTAGTGAAGCGTGCCTGTAATCCTGTTGCAGAAAAACCAACATCAAACAGAATGGAAGACTGCACTGAGGAATCTAGAAGGCAACTTTATTGATCTTAGGCCAGCAGGGTGAGGGACTATAACAGAGTCCAAATCACCAGCCACAAGTCGGCTTAGAGTTCCATTTAAATCCAGCTCACAAGCAGGAAGTACAAGGCAGATGGCAGGTTATCACATGATTGCTTACCTGAATTACCTTAAGTGGCATATTGTCAGGAAAGCTAATTCTAAATAGATTTACTTAAAAGGAATTGTTTACCATAAAATAGGAACATCCTGGGGACAAGGGGAGGGATTCTAGTGGAGCAAGCAAAATTAAAGGTATCCTTGACTGGGTCACTCTGTATCCCAAAGTGCTTAAAGCAAGTTGGAAACAATATATATTCTTTTAACTAAGGAAAATACAAGCTAAACATAGTCAAATTGATCCAGTATATTATCAGAATTGTCTTGGTTACTTTTCTCCCCTTGCTAGGACAAAGCACTCAACACCCAAAATGAAAAAAGGAAGGTTTATTTAGCTCATTGTTTGTGGAGGTTTCAGTCCATAGTCAGCTAGCTCCAAGGCAGGGTGGCATAGCACTGGGGCAACACTTCAAGGCAGGAACCAGAGCAAAAAGGGGAAACAAGCCTCTTTTGCTCTCCTTGATTGTACACAATGTGAGGGTCGAGACGCCCGCCGCGTGTAGGAAGAAGTAAACAGACACCATCTCATACAATAGGCAAGGGGTTTTATTGTCCAAGCATGCGTGGGGCTCACTGAACACGCAGGAACAGAGAGCCACGAGGTGTGCCGGAGCATGGCTTTTAAACTACCGAACAAAGGGAGGAGGGGTCTTTGCAAGCGTGGTCACAGAAGCAGATGACATTGGTTAGTTTAAATGGCTTTCTACATTCATTGGAGGGGGCGACTATAGGGTGGTCTAGAGCTGGGCGGCAGAGGGTGCTTCCTAATATGGGCAGCAGATGCCCAGGGAAGGTACACTCCATAAATTCCTTAAACATGGGAGGGGGCTGTTTCTACCTCGCAACCCAGGTTTTCTAGTCAGCTTAATCCTTGTCTGAATTTAATCTAGGCAGCTTTAACTATAATGGCTCAATTCCCAGAATATTGGGAGGAAATGAGCAGCATAGAGCAGTGTAGACCATGCACTGTTAATAAGAGAAAGTTTCTCTTACAACAGTACCCCCCACCCCTTACTCACAAAATCTTTTTACCGTCCTCTTGCACAGAATGAGGTTATTCGCAAAGTAAAGATCCTGGCTCCCTGCTGAGTCTCTCAGTTAAACTTCCAAACTTCTCAAGTTGACACAATGTATCAATCATAACAAGAAGCAAAGCAGCGGACTGAGTCAAGGCTGACTGAATTTAGCGGTGATTACATGACAAGCAGCAGGAGCATAGGCAGAGGCCACTATATTTTTAACTTGCTATAACATGTTTATACTTTGCTATTCCACAACTCTGCCTTTACTATGTTTATAACTGTGCTCTTAAAATCTCAGCACTCAGGAGGCTGAGGCAGGAGGATTGCCAGGAATTCGAGGCCAACCTGAACCTCATAGTGATACCCTGTCTCAAAACAAGTAAATAAACACACAAAATCCACTACTCCACCGTAATAGTTCACAACAGAAGAGAAAGAAAAAAGAGTATACTTTCCTACAAAAAGAATGCTAGGAAGTAACATATAGAATGGATCATTAAAGTTAAAAAACCTTACTTTTGCAGTAACAATATAACTGTGATTTAGACAAGGATCAAAAATGAATAATAAAATCATTGATGATGAATTGTTAGGAAACAGGACATTTACACATTGGCAAAGTATTGCCCACAGATTACTTATTAATTAAAAAATGGAAAATATACCTTTACACTGGTGAGTTCTGGTTAGATGCCATCTGTAGTGATCAAATTTATGATCACTAACAGTGGAATTGCTATTATATGCTATTTAGGTTATACACTAATATTATCTTTATTTTGCCAGAAGACTTAAATTTGAATCTTATTAAGTTTTAGAAATGAATTCTAGTTTACAGAAAATATAGGAGATAGATGAATAAGTCAAATGGCCTTATCAGAAAATTAAATTCAGAATGGAAACATAAAAAAAGTATGCTGGATTCTTCAAAAATACCAGGTCATAAACAGGGATGCTGGTACAAGTTGCATAGTCTGGGAAACTTAGTAATTTAGTGAGATCCTGTCTTAAAATTTAAAAAAAATTTTTAAAAAATAATTGGGAATGTAGTTCTATGTGAAGGCTTTGGCTTCGATGCTCAGAATATACATGTATACTCACATACATATCACCAGTATGAACGAACAAAGGTGAGAAAGCTGATCTAGATAAGAAGTAAGAGTCTGGGCCGGGTGTTTAGCTCTGTGGCGTAAGTGCCTGCTTGGCAAATGCAAAGTCTTAAGTTTGATCCCTGGTACCAAAAAGAAAAAAAAAAAAAAAAAAGAAGAAGTAAGAGTCTAATGAGCCATAACCTTGCAAAATATGATCCTTGCTGAATCCTAGTTAGAAAACAAATCACTACAACAAACCTGAGGAAAAATCGGGGAGATTCAAATAGTAATTGTGTTGAATATGATATAAAACTTTTTTTTTAAAGCCTGATCGCACTGTTGTGGTTTTGCAGCAGAACATCCCATATTTTAGAAGCAATGTGCTGAAATTTAAGGCTAACGTATGATCTCTGCAACTTTCTTACAAGTGGTTTAGCCAAAGAGAACTGAGTATCTGTATTCGGAGCACATGTAGGGAAAGAGAGAAGGCAAATGTGACAGTTGTTCGCCATTGTTGAATCTAAATGCATAGTTTGTGGGTGGTGCTGTGCTTTAGATCTTGAATGGTCCCCATATGCTTACAGACTTGGTCACCAGCCTGTGGTGGCAGGGGGCGATGGTGGAATATTTAGGAGACAGGGGCTAACAGAAGGAAGTCAAGCCACTGAGGGCATGGAAGAGGATGTCCAGACCAGGCCCCTGCCTCCCTCTTTTTGCTTTCCAGCTGTTACGAGTTGAACAGACCTCCTCTGCCACATGAGCCACCACAACGTGCTGCCTTACCACAGGCTCAAAAACAAGCAGGTGAAATGACCATGGACTGAAATCTCTGAAACTGTAAGCCAAAATAAATTTTTCTTCTTATAAGGTGATTGTCTCCAGTATTTTGTCACATTGACAGAGAGCTGACTGGCACTGTAGTTTATGGTACTCATCTGTCAACTTTTCTGTATATTTGCAACTTTTCAAATTAAATCAAGAACTAAGTTGCTAAGGAAATATTTGGTAGTTAAAAGGGTCCTACCTGGGAAAAACAAAAGTTCTTTCCTAATCAGTTCTGTTATCGTAACAGGGTGGTGATATCTCTCAGAGGCTATTCCATACTGGCCCACACAGGCAAGAGATGGATGTAAGACATAGAGGTTTTCCTTGAGTGATTCTCCTTTCCTCATACAAGGAAGAAACAGGGTTCTTCCCTTCCAGGAATGGGCCTCTGCAGATTTTCTAAAACCACAAAAGGAAATAATTTCCCAGCAACTATACTTTCTTGTATTGATATGATCTCAAAACATCAAAAATTGAAAAATAAATAACATGAAGGATTTAGCAAATGCAGATATACATCCATACCCTTCTGCTCAAGCCCTGACAGGGTCCACATCTGACTTCCTGGCTTCACCATGCAAAGCAATGCCTTCTCATACTGCCTGGCACTGGCTCCCGATTTCCCCTCAAAGGAGTGACTGATGCAGCTCCAATAGAGTTAAACAGCAGACGAACATCCAAACAGACACTGGGACCCAGACTTCCACGCAGGTATAGTAGACAATGTCACCCTGAGCACAGTACAAAGAAAACTGAAATATGCAAAATGAAGACGAGAAGGAAGTTTGGGTGGGTAGGTGGGTCACCTAGAACATTTAAAAATCATTCAGAAAGCAGACAATTATTTACTCCGAACTCCATAAGTAGAATCAAGGCATATTGACTAGTTAGATGGGATGAAAACAGTGGGAAGAAGGAAAGAGAGGTCCCCAACAATGCCAACTTCCATGGGACATTCTAATGTTTACCCGTTTAATCATCCAAAAGATACTCACGAAACAAGCCAATAATAAGAAACCAAAGAAAGTCAAGATACCTTTGCAAAAAAACCACACCTCAGGGCCAGGGATTTAGCTCAGTGGCATAAGCGCTTGCCTGGTAAGCACCAGGTCGTGAGTTCAATCCCCAGTACCAAAAAAAAAAAAAAAAAAAAGAAGAAAAAAATTCACATCTCCATGCAGTCTCTCAATATACCAAAAATATCAATCACCTCTTTCCTGTGAAGGTATTCAGAGAGTGAAAGCACAATATTTTAGCTTAATATTCTTAATTTCCTGAAGCTAATACAGTCTGAATATAAATTCTCTAAATAAGATGGAAAAAATACAATTTAAAAATAGTATAAACAATTATTGCACGTTGCCAAAAGAAAACATAAGGTGAAAATTATTTGAATAAGCACATATTTAGCATTTTAAAATTGATTTAAATAGTAATTTACCTAAGATTGATAAAAGATTTTCATTATTTAGAAGACAACTCATGCTCTGTAAAAATCATCTGAGTATTAAAAGCCATATGAAAAAGACACATACCAAACGATATCTTTGCTTATTCATCCACCATTCATTCAACAAGATTTGTTGAGTATCAACTACATCCCAAAACTATGCAAAGTGGTAAGGGATACAAATTAAGTCCCCACAAGGAATTCAGCCTACTTGGGACAACCAACTTGTAAAGAAATACTACCATATGGCTGGGCATGGTGGCACATGCATATAATCCCAGCACTTGGGAGGCTGAGGGAGGAGGATCACTGTAAGTCTGAGATTAGCTTGGGCTACATAGTGAGTTCAAGACCACCAGCCTTAACTACATAGTGAGACCCTGTATTGGGAGGGAGGGGAGAAAAGAAAAGAAAAGAAAAGAAAAGAAAAGAAAAGAAACTACCATACAGTGTTTAAGAATATTCTGAGTGTGATTATTTGTCTTTAGACCAAAGTGTGAGGGGCTGGTGGAGTTAGGCGTCACGGGGATGTGACAATTGGGCCGAGTAGGGGCAGACATCCAGCAGGTGATAGAAACGGGAGAGAAGCAACATGACTAAAGACTTGGAAGCAAGAAAGAGCATGCACACTCAGATGCCAGCAAGTACTGCAGGTTGGGTGGGGTGACTGGCGAGGGAGGTGATTTTCAGTGAAACCAGAATAGAGAGAAGAGATCAAGGTGAAAGTGATGGGTCCAGTTTTGGATGGGACATTTTGGGGTCTCCAGGAGGAGCTATCAGCAACTTTTCCAAGACTACCTGTAGGCCTGGGTAAGACAGGGCTGACTCTGACCTTCTTCCAGATGTGCCACTCCACACCAGACCAAGAGCACTCACTCCCCCACCCAGAGCATCCTGCATCCCTATCATACTGTTCCAGTTCCCCAGGGTCACAGAGCTCCTTGCCCAGAGCCTGCTTCCAGGATCTGTGTAGGCTTCTTCCTCAATCCACTCCCCTAGGCAAGGGTGCAATGTGTGCTCTGGACAGTGGCCCTAAGGATATTCATGATGACCACTGTTCCTCTGTGTTTCTTCAACCTGCCTTGGACACTCCTTTCTTCTTTCTACCTCTGCTCAAATCCATATGTGCTATGGTTTGCACAGGTCCTCTAGAAGTTCATTTGTAGAAATTTAATCTCTAAATTCATGATGCTGGGATTTTGAGGTGGAGCCCGTGGGAGCGTAAAGATGGGACCCCATGTTAGTGATTATGGAAAGAGGAAGAGGGACCTGAACCAGCACACCATGCTGCAGTGAGATGGCCTTCCCCAGATGCCAAGCGGGATGGTTTTGGACTTCCTGACCTCCAGAACCATGAGCCAAAAAAGCTTTTCTTATAAAATGACTTATTTTCAGGTATTTGTCATATTAACAAAAATGGACTAAAGGGTTACAGATTACCTTCTCTGGGAAGTCTTCTTGTCCTTGTGCTTTTATCACAGCACATTTAGAGCACTTAATGAAATACTGGTACTTACTGGAATGAGTCTTCTTGGTTTCTAGGGTGACCAAGAACTCTGATTTGCTAGAAATATCTGGTTTTATTTGAGTTTTTGTTTGTTTGTTTTTTAGTTTTTTCAGACAGGATCTGGCTATGTAGTCCAGGCTAGCCTTTAAACTCTCTATGTAGCTCGGGATGACCTCAAACTCACCAGTGCTCCTCCTGCCTCAGTCTCATGAGTGCCTGGATTACAGGCATGCACCCCTACACCCCACCCTAGAACTGTCTGGTTTTACCACTAAGAGCCCAACATCCAGGAAATCCTTCAGTCCTAAGCAACCCACATGGTTGGTTGGTCACCCTAAACAGACACTTTAATTTTTTTTGTGTGAGTAAATACATGAATAGCAGCATTTCAAACCAAAACTGATTTGCAGGCCCTCAGCTTTTCCTATGCACATGTGAACATAAGCCCCTCAAAATGTTTGAAGAGTTCAGTTCTTTCCTTATAGGCCTCCACCCTCATCATGCTGAAAATGTATTGGACAAAATATGACCTCCTTGGATTCCTTTCTTAGCTCTGTTTTGCCCTCAATCCTGCAGAAAGAATAGTCTTTCTTTCTTTCTTTCTTTCTTTCTTTCTTTCTTTCTTTCTTTCTTTCTTTCTTTCCTTCTTTCTTTCTTTCTTTCTTTCTTTTTTTCTTTCTTTCTTTCTTTCTTTCTCTTTCTTTCTTTCTTTCTTTCTTTCTTTCTTTCTTTCTTTCTTTCTTTCTTCTTTCTTTCCAAGATAGGGTCTCACTTTGCAGTTCAGCCTGGTCTTGAACTCACAATAATCCTCCTGCCTCAGCCTCAGTACTAAAATTACAGGTGTGGGCTACTATGCCTGGCTTGCCTAACTTTCTGAATCAGGACTCCTTAGCTGAACAACAGGAGAAAATTATTTCAGTTCTATTTTTTGGTTTTTCAATTCTCTCAAGGTTGATACCTAACCAATGCCCATTTTAGACATACAGGAGAAAACTCTCATTACATAAGCTTGATACTTTAAGACGACTGAGGGTTCATTCTTTTACCTATTGAAACACCCAAGAATGTTACTATGATTGTACCTCTGTCTTTGTAAATTAGCCAATTGGTGAAGGAGAAAGCTTCGAAAGGAAGTGTCAACAGGACTTGTTATCTCTGTTCTGCAAATGAGGAAGAGGCCTGGAAGGGAGTGAATTCTTCTTTTGCCATGATGGTTGAAGGAAGAGAACCCTAACTAAGATCTCCCCATTGTTTGTTTGCCTGGAGGGGAGGCGACAATTGCCTCCTAGGACTTGACACAGTGGTCATAACTGACTTTGCTTCTCAGCTGGCAACTGCCAAAGTCAGGCAGCAATGTATGTCATATTCTGGAAGAAAAATGCTCTATAAATAAATTGACTTGGAACCGTCTCAAATACGCATAAACCAAAATTGTTTAAATGTAACTCTCCATTTCCCTCTCATTTTCTTTTTTTATTTTAAAGAGCAAAGAACAATAAAAATGAATACAGAATTTCAAAAGATAATACAAAATTAAAACGGCTAATATATTGCATATTGCTATCTTCAAAGCAGTCACTCAGATTACAAGATATCAGCATGCATAATTGATCAAACAATATAAGCGCAAGCCCTTTTTTAATGAACTAAAAGAAATCAGTAGTATAACTATTTAGCTATCTTTTGTGTATATATATATATATTTCTTTTCCCTTCCTTCTTTTCTCCTTCCACCCAACCCAGTTGTTCTTTCCTTTAGAGGGGTTTCTCTCCCTTTCACACAATAACTATTGTAGATTTTGTATCTTATTTACTTTTTCAGTTTCTTACAATAGGGAAACAATACAATGTTTACACGTGAGTTTGATTTATTTTACTTATGAATGTGGTCTCTAGTTCTCTCTCTCTCTCTCTCTCTCTCTCTCTCTCTCTCTCTCTCTCTCTCAATAGAAATTGAACTCAGGACCTTGCAGGTGCTGTACCACTGAGCTATATCCCTGGCTCCTTCTTTCTCTTTTTTGAGAGGTCAGCAAGGAAGCTTCTGCACAACAGGCCTTATGAAAATTCAGTCTAAGAAATCAGGAAGAGCTTTTTGGTATCCGCTCTTTAAAAACCATATTTTCCCCAAATGTTTGCTAAGAAGCTCCGGGGTACAGTGTCCCTCTCTAAGCACGCAGCTTAGCCTTAAGTTCACAGTTGTTACATATTGTGCATCAATCCTTTTAAAAATTCATTTTCTGGAGGAGGTGATTATTCATTTTGTCATTCAATTTCCTATCATGAAAAATTTCATATATAAAATCAGTACATGCTAATGGGGTACTCTGTTCAGGGAGATTATTTTTAGTGATTGAGTTGAAAGAAAAGATCATTGATGAGCCTCCCATCTGAGGACCTGAGGAGGAATCAGGGATAACTTTCTGACGATTACTTTGGAAAGACTTAGAAACTATCAGAATGTAGAGGTGGAATGGAGGACTGCTTCTGAAACAGAGGTAATACTTTTAGATAACATGCTCCTGAATGATATTTATTGTGCTTGTAGGGAAAAGTTAATTAAATCTCCTTTCTCCGTGTGACCATTACATCACTACATTAGCAAGGATAATAGAGGGGCAGGGTTCGAATTTTTCACTGAATGATCATTCATCCAAAAGGGTCACAGGATTGCCAATGCCAGTTAGCAGAGAACTTAATGTATGATTGAGAGATCTCTAGTCCAGCAAAGGAAATACTTTGGATGGTGTGAAAGATGTCTGATTTGACAAAAAGAGGTTAAATTCCACTGAAGTGTTCCAAGTGGGTACAGATTGCTGTTAACATCAAAAAACGGTCTTGCTGGGCAGGAAACTGTTCCACATGGGGACCTTCCCAGTGGATGTGATTTTACGTTGACTTGCTAAAAATGCCGTTCCCTAGGCTGCCAGGGCCAACATCCATGTATTTGTTACTGGGTAATTTTCTAAGGCCTTGACATGGCTTAAGATGATTCTTTCTGCTGTATTACACCCCAGTTACTCTTTTAAGCCTAGCATCCTCTCCGCTGGCTATTGTGGGATCTCAGACTCTGTGGGTTCGGTGACTTTCTGATAAATCACTAATGGCAAGGACAGTGAAGCTGAGTATGAACGGGAGACTCAGATCAGTCTGCCAGGGGAGGAGCATTTACATTCGTCCTTATCCAGATCTCCACGGCTTCAGTGAGAAAGTGAACCGGCGAACGTGCAGCCTCCACGAGCCCAAAGCACTAGGCTGCGAAGTGAGGCGTGGGGTGTTCACCGGGTCTTTCTTCTTTCTTTACTGACTAAAGGTGTTTCCGTCTGCCCTCAGTAGGAGCGGGAAAGCGTTGGTCTGAGCGCGGCAGGGAGGGACTGGTGGAGAAGAAAGCGCAAAAGCGGGAAACTCTGCCTCCTGGCGCAGTTGCCAAGACAGCGCGGCGCGCGCAGCAACTGCAAGAGCCGCACCGCGTCCCGGCGGCGGCTGCGACCCAGATGACGCATTGCAGGTACAAACCAGCCAATCAGAGGCCGTCTCAACGACCAGCGCGTTGCGCGTTCCCGCCGCGATGCTCTTCCGCGCCGCAAAGTAGTGCCCCTCAGGCGCGACCCTACCGGTCTTTTAATGGCCCGATGAGGAATGAAACCCACTGACGTCACCACTCCCCTCTTTCTCTTTCTCTTTTGCCTCATCAACCAAATAACTCTGGATAAATGCGTCTGGGGGAGAGTTTAAAAGGAGGAGGCTGGCCGGAACTCATTTGCGATGTTCCGTTATCTGGCACGCGGCGGAGGGATCTGGCGGAGGGAGGTGTTTATGAGCCGCTGGGGGCGGCGGAGAGTTAGTCCGAGCGCGGAGAGCGAGCTGAGCGGTTTAGTGTGTGCGTCTCGGAAACCGGTATCGCTTGTAGCATGGTGAGTGGGTCGCTAAGCTGCCGGTGCTTGCCTGTGGGGGAAAGAGGCTGAGGGGAATTAACTAGAGAAGGGGTACTGGCCTCCCTTACGCTTTCAAGGAATAGTTTTCACCAGAGGGATGGCTCAAAAGAAGCCGGGGAGCCTCGGCGACGGTTGTGTCGCAGGTGCCCCCCTCCCCCATTCGCCTCAGGGGGCAACCTCTAGTGAGCTGGCCGGTCGCGCATCCGCCCAGGCCGTGAGGGTCCCCTGGGAGAGGATGGCCCTGGGGTGCGGGGTCGGCTAACACTTTGAGGGGGGCAGGGAGGGCGCGCAGGGCGCCTTCGTTGGGCGTCCCGAAAGGTCTGTCCGGGAGCCGATTCAAACGGCGGCGGACGGTTAGTGCGGGCGCCAGGAAGCGCCTTTGTCCGCTCGCTCCCGCCGTTGGTCCGCGCCCGCCGCGTGCCGGCGTGGGGGGCGCGCGGCGCAGGGAGCGGCCGCTGGGGGCGGGGCGGGGCGGGGCGGGCGCGGGATCCGGAGCCGCCGCCCGCTCGGCCCGGCTCGCGCCCCGCCGCGGCGCTGGCACCTGCGGAACGAACTGCGGAGCCCGCCTGCGGGCTGGGAGGGGGAGGGGCGCGGCGCTTTCCCAACCCCCTCAGACCCCCTGGTTTTCCCCTTCTCATCTAGGGTCGTCCTCTGCCACCTGGCCGAAATGTAAAAAAAAAAAAAGTTAAATATAACTGGTTTTGTCATTGAAGGGTTTGTGCTTTAAACCGTGAATTCGGCCACATCTTCGAAACACCTCTTGTTAGGGAAAGCAGTCGACTCCAGGTAGAGTATGAAAGGCGTTTCCCATTCGCCCGGGAGCGAGAGCGAGAGCCAGAGCGAGCTCCGGAGTGACTGCTGGCCCGGCGTGAGAGTCGGTCCTGCCTTCCCGCACAGCTGCTTGGGTGTCTTTGGAAGGGGCCGCGTGCGGTCTCTGCTTCAGGATTCACGTGCAGTGTGAAAGGAACCTGTAGCACACATCAATCCTTGGAAATGACTCCTATTTCCTTGAAGTTGCCAGCTGGTCTTAACGTGCAATTTATTACACAATAATGGCTAATACTTAAGTGATAGGAAGAGTGCGGGGAGGACAGGGAATTTTAAAAAGCAGTTTGCTATCAATACTGAAAACTTAAGTTCTTTCCTATAAAAAAAAAATTGAGGGCGATTATTTTAAATACTTCATGGTATCTCCTGCGAAGTGGTTACAGAGATGGGTGTGACCAGGAGGCAAGGTGACATCTTAACAGGAGTTGACAGTCCTTGCCAAGTGAAACCTCCAGCCTGTATGGGTGTGAGAGTTCACCTTGAATAAAACTGGCGTTCATTTAGATTTGGTGGATTATTTTCAAGCTGATACTTTAAATTATTCTAAATTTATGTTGGCCGAATTTGGACTCTTCTGACAGAACAGAATGTATGCTATAAGCATGTAATCAACATTCCAAGTTTTGTAGTAAATTTTAAATTGCCAAATAAAGAATAAGTTTTTCCTAGTCCATTTTGATCACTGAATCAAGAAGTTTGATTTGGAGGCCGTGGATATAATTCAGTGGCACAGTGCCTACCTGGCAAGCGTAAGGTTGTGAGTTTGATTCCTAGTACTTAAAAAAAAAAAGATTTGTATAGTGTGTATCTGAATATTTTTGTGGTCCCTTGGCAATGAAAAGCTTTTGTAGTTAACAATTGTTAATGCATGGGAGAGGGGTGTTAGGTGTAATACATTATTTTTTTGAGGGAAGAGGGTTTTTTAATGAAAATAACTGTTTTGTAACCGGTAACAATAATTACTATACCATGTATATTTATCTTCAGAGTAGTTAATACGGGACATAAACCAAATTTATTAGATTGGTAAACAACATTAATTTAAAAATCACCCCCAAGTAACTTCATGAAAGACTTAGATTTTAAATTACAGTTACATCAGATTAAAGGACAAAACTATATGATGTGGAAATATGTGAGAGTGCACATATTATAGGCTTTGAATTGACATGTCATTGTGTATTCAAAGGGGAATTATATCAAGAAGACAATAGTAGGTAAAAGATATAAAGAGGTAGAAAACACTTCAGTGATTAGCACTTAATAAATTCCATGGTCTATTTCTATTAGACTCAGAAAATAAAATAATTTGGTTCCATCACAATACAGAAAGTTTTAGCTTTACTAAGAATTTAAAGCTTTAGTAAAGGTCCTAATTTCTGTGGTAATTTTGTTTCGTTTTCTGTTTGTTTCATGATCTACAAGAAGTGCTGTTCTGTCAGAATTAAGGTATCTCTTCTGAAACCATTTAGACAATTTTGATAAAGGTAAAAGAAATAGTCCAGCGTCTGTAATGGTAGAAAAAACCCACACACAGAGCCTTTGTTTTATATAGCATCTTGGTAGAATGAAAAGACAGGAATGGATGAAAAATAGCAATTTGTGTTCCTTTGCAAGCCCATGGACTCATACATTTATTCAGAAAGCAATCTGAGACTTTTAAGCTGTTCACCACATACACTGTTTATATCTACATGGTACCATTTAAAAAATGTTTAATAGGTACATAATGCATTCATTTCAGGGCTTCCATAGCATATTATTTGTCAACGTTTATAGATCACCCATGGTTCCCCAAAATGCTGATTATAGTTGAGTAGGTTAGGGTGGAACTTGAGGGTATACTAATGCATGGGAACCTTCTCCGGAGAGAGAAGAGCAGCCGGAAGAATTGTATCAGCAATTGGAGAAATAGAGTAAAAACTAGTTACCTCTCTAGTGAATTAGTCTTTGCTTTACTGAGAGAAACACATGTTAATGAGCTTATGTTTTCCCAAGAGTATTCTTGTAAGAAAAGAAACAAATGTATTTACCTGTAGCTGGAGAAGTAGAAAAGACTTGGAGTAGTAGAAAACTCACAGGTTCTTGCTCTTAGGAGGTCTTAATCTGAATGTTACTGGAAGAATTTTATTTTAAAACTCTAAATTAAGGTAAGTAGTGCATACAGAAAACAACTCAAACCCAGGCAAAATTGAGCTTTCAGGTAATTAGAGTAATGTAGTCTCTTGTGCTTGTATTTCGTTCTTTGAAGTTGATTTTTGTAATCCTTTGTAAGATTGTGCTTGCATAGAGATAAAACAGCTGGACAAGCTGGCACGCAGTCCTTAAATTTTGACTTGTTTCTTTTATAGCTAATATCCTTGGTGTTGTTGACATACATGGGGCTTCCCCAAATCTTCCCCCACTATTTTAACCCCACTGCGTTGCTTCCTGTACATAGCTAGCACTCATTCCTTTAGCTTTCACACATCCACAGCAGTGCCTGCCACACATGCAGCTTAACAGTCTTAATTTCATCTTCCACGTGTATCCCTAGGTTACACCTTGTTTCAAATTTGTGCAGATTGTTTTCTCTGCTTAAGGTTAACATGGAACATGGTAGGTTTGCTGAAAAGGACTTTATAATGCAGTGTGTATCCTGTGTGTGGAAATTAGGCTAGTAAGGTTAATGCTTCATATTGAAGATTGATTTATAGGTACCATAGCTATAGGCTAGCCCTTTACTTAGCTTTTCACTTAACTCTGCCCAACAACCCTTGCAAGTTAGGTATTATTTTTGTGTTACAGATGAAGTTACCTATGAGAGGTGGAGTAACATTTCCAAGGTCACACAGCTATTAAGTGGCAAAGCTGGGATACCAGCCCAGCTATGACTCAGAACACCACACTTTTCCCTCTGCTGTCCATGTTGCCCTTTTTTACAAAATACAGTCAGATTTGAAGTAAATTCTCTGTAGCTTCAGTTATAGCCAAGTAAACATGGGCTTGATTCAGCTCTTAACTCCTAGGGGAAATCATGTTTGATTGACTTTACACCATCTATTTATTAGTGGAGGATTGAGACTTCTAAAGGGGTAAAAATAATTTGTATCCTGGAAACTTTTGCATTTGAACTTAATTGGCATTACAGCTCGTGTGTGTGTGTGTGTGTGTGTGTGTGTGTGTGTGTGTGTGTGTGTAATAGAAACAAATTGTTTACATCATAGTCAAATCAGAATTGTGAAGTGGTGAAAACTTACTTGCATTTTACACTTCCTTAGGCGTATTTTTTTTAAGTGAAACCGTATCGTGTTTTTCTTCCCCAACAAGAAAATAAATAGATTAAGGCTTGATACGCTTGACTCCATACTGGTAAGGATTTTAGACAGGTGACTTTTTTTTTTTTTTTCGTACCAGGGATCGAACTCATGACCTTGCATTTGCCAAGCAGGCACTTAAGGTGCTGAACTCCCAGCCCTGATAGGTGACTTTTTCTTGGTAGTTTCACTTACTAATACATAAACAGTTGTTTCATAGGTACATACTTATATACTGATAAGCAGTGGAACATCCAAAGATGAGGGCCTGCCTATTTTGCAAATATCTTTTACATTATTATGCTCTGAATTTAAAACTTAAAGATACATATTGGGTGTATCATGACATTTTATTGTTTGATCCTGGCTCTATTAATAATTTTCCTCTGTCCTAACCTGTCCCAATTTAATCTGAGCCTGATTTTTTTTTTTAAACCAACCCTTCTCCACATGCTATAAAAATATCACAAGCTGTAAGCTTACTTTGGGGTTTTAAATATCAAGAGAAAATGGATGACTGGACTTAACATTTCGTAAACACTAGTTCAGATGTTCAGAACCTTGGATTCTTTGCATTTGCCTGCCAGGTGAGAAGTAGTAGCTGATTTTCTTCTCCCCCACCACCTTTGAAGGTTTGAGAAATTACTGTCATATCAGAATGATGTGTTTAACCAATTGTGGGAGTAATTTTCACTTTGGCTTTCTTAAATACTAGCTTTCATTTAGTGGCAGTTTATAACAATGATCATTTATATCTGCCATAGGAGATTAAATTTAGGCATCCTAATTTTGAAAAAGGAAACCATGTTTTTATTGAATTGTGATTCTTAACAGTATTAAAGCTTGTTTCTGTAACTGTTACTTTCTGCATACTCCTAAATCATTAATCTGCCTCTGATCTCTTTGTAGGCTGACCAACTGACTGAAGAGCAGATTGCAGGTGAGAAATATTCTGCTAGATTATACCCATTGGATTTTACTATAAGTTGAATAGCCAGACTGAAAATAAGATACATCTATTAAATAATTGAAATTGGTATGTATCATCGTGGTAACAAATGGCTATAATGTAACAGTAATACAACCTGCTTTGTCAAGTGAGACTAAACTTGCCTGTGAAAGATGTATGGAACAACTATAAGTAATTAAAGACATGTATTTTATTTTTGTCTTACATGGTCATACTTGAGGGCCTGGTATGATGATTTTTATGTTTTGAAGACTATTATAAAACATGAATTCTGAAAATTTACTTTTAAAGGCTGAATTATGTTCTGTTTTATATGTACAACATTTTATACTCATTTGTCATCTGTCACATTTATCATTTGTGAATAATACAGCTATGAACATGAAAGTACAAGTACTCCTCTGAGAACCTTGGATCTATGCCCTGAGGTAGTTTTTCCTGGACTGTACAGGAATTCTGTTTTGTTTGATTGTGAGGAGTCACCATGCTGTTCCACACAGTAGCTATGCCATTTTACATTCCCACCAGCAGTCACAGTGGTTTCAGTAAGGACATTATGCTAAGTGAAATACAGATTTTTGTTTTTCAGATAGGGTCTCTCTGTGTGTTTGGGTTGGCCTTGAGCTCACTATGTAGTCCTGGATGGGCGGGGATCTCATGTCAGCCTCCTGAGTGCTGGAATTACAGGCATGGACCACCACACCCTATGCTAAGTGAAAAAAGTCAATCACAAAAGATAAATATTGTATAATTTCAGATATGTGAGGTATAGAGTAGATAAAAGTCACAGAAATGAAAAACAGAATGGTAGTTGCCAAGGCCTGTGAAGAGTATGAGTTACACAATGACTCCAAAGTTTTAAGCTTTACAAAACAAAGTTATATAAGTGGATAGTAGTGATAATTGTGTGACAGTATGAATATATTTATATCCTGAACTGTTCATTGGAAATTAATAATATAGGAAGTTTATTTTGCCATAATAAATTTTTTTAAATGAGTTTGTTAATAATGTGACTTGCAATGTCTGATCAGAAAATGAACATTGAATTTACACTGACATAAGTTTCATTGAAGCTTAGAGTTGTATGTGCAGTTTGATATCTCTAATCTGAAATGCTTCTGGATTCCAAACTTTGAGTGCTGACATGACACCATTGATACAAATTCCACACCTGACTTTGTGATAAGTGGTAGTGAAAATACTCAGATGCACTATTGCATGAAATTTTCTTCAGATGATGTGCATAATATGTATATGAAATGTAAACAAACTGAGTTTGGACTTCGGCCCCATCCTCAAGATGTCTCATTACATATGCACATATATTTTGAGATCTAGAATACTTTCTGATTCCAAGCTTTCAGATAAGGAATAGTTTATTCTCTGTAGAAAAACTTAACAAATAATGTCACTGTAGTAATTTTGAGTTTCAACTTAACTGTTGAATGAAACTTTTCTACCTTTCATTCCTTTGGTTTGCAATGAAAATGTATAAAATTAAATAAAACCTGATAACCTGTTGTCCTCATGGTGTACCATTTAAATCTAATGCTTTTGATTTATTCTGCTAAAGAATGCTTTTCAGACTATTCTTTTGCTTCTGTTAGATTTTATTAGCACAAGCACCAAATAATTGAACTGTCAGTTTTTCCAGTGAGCAAATTCAAGTGCTCAAAAAAGCCCTCAAGTGTTTTGTATGTAGCTTAATGTATTGTTCATTTAAAGCAAGTCTTACACACACTTAAATACACAGAAATTGGGGGGCTAGTCTTCTCAATTATTTATCACAAGTATTATTAAATAACTAAGTAGAAAGCTATTAGAATTAAGGACCAAATTTAAACAGGTTTTATTTTTACTGTTTATTGTATAATTTAAGTTAAACATGGGATTTGTTTTCTAGAGTTGGTAAATCATGTTTTTAAGTGTGTTAAAAACATTTTATTTGCTTATTTTTTGAAGTGCCTAGAGCTCAACCAGGGTCCCATATGTTAATATATAGCTATACTGTTGTATTTATTCATTTGTGTTACTGAAAATGAAACCCAGGGCTTCACACATATAAGGCAAATAGTTTGTTGCTGAACTACATCTCCAGCTTTTTTATTTATTTTGAGACAGGGTCTGCTTAAATTGCCCAGGATAATCTCAAACTTAGCTATGCTCCGGCTTTGGCCTTCGCATTAGCTGGGATTACAATTGTGTACTGTCATACATGGCCTATACCATTTTCAGTGTATCTGCAAGATAAATTTTTCTGACTTAGATTTCCTTCCGGAACTAGCTTGGACTGTGTAATATTCAGTCTTAAATTCTTACCTTGTGTAGTATACTTTTGCTTTTAATTTCTCAGTTTTTCCAGCAACTAAAATAAAAGCTATGTGTAGTCAGGGACCTTTTATTACTTTTAGTTCCAGGACCTACCACATAGTAAGCACTGAATAAATATTTCTTGAATGGAAAAATTTCATTCTCTGAGGTGTATGGAGAAAAAAATGTCACACAGAATGTTACTACTCTATTCTGAAAATTCTACCTCCTTCCTATCCCTTTGAAATTTACTATATTTCAGTGGTTTTTTTTGAGGTGATGGCATTTTTTTTAAGTATCTTTTTTCATTTGTTTAGAGACAGGGTCTTGCTGTATAGTTTGACCAATAACATTTGGAGTCTAAGGTCAGTTTGTTATTCCAGAAAAAAATATTAATGGGTTTCATACTTATAATGCAACATTGAATATATATACTGTGTTACTTTTGAAGTGATTTTTATCATCGCATAAATTACAGGTTTGTTTAGAAACTAGCAGCAAATAATTTGGTCTAGAAAAAATACTCGAAGTTAACTAGAATTGTCTGTAATAAGTTTTTTCTTCTAAATCTGTGCCAATACCCTTCTTACATTTTCAAGGTCAAAATTTGATAAAAGGCCAGGGATGTAGCTGAGTGGCACAAGTGCCTGTCTGGCAGGCACGAGGTCCTGAGTTCAATTCCCAGTACTAAAAAAGTTTTTTTGATAAAGGTACTAAATTTATTCAGTAAACATTTGATTTTTTTTTTGGTGTGATTGCAGTTGTTTCATGATAACTTGTTTTAATTAAAATGCAGGTTTATTGATTAATTGGGAAAGAGACCTAGGATTGCTAATAAATAAAACTCAAATATATGTGACTTCTAAAAATTTCCATTTCAGCATAACTTGAGTTTTTGGGGTGTCCTGTACACTTAAAAAAATACAGGATAGCTGTGTGACATTTAGGACCTGTCATCTTTGTTGTGTTTACATTTTAACTTTTGGATTTATATTTCAGATCATTTCTAAGAATTGATGTTTGGAATTATGTGCTAGTTCTGAAAGGCAGGTGAATGTAAATTGTGCTGTGAGATTCTTAAAGCATTTTTATAGGTATTTGACTATTCAGTATAAGTTGCAAGTTGAAATTTGAAATAAATTTGACCTTTAAGCATTCCTTTTCATGTGTAAAGTAAATAGGTATAGAGTGGATAATGTTTTATTTTTGGCTTTTTACTTAGATTTTAAAAGTTTCTGAAATTTAGAACATATATACATCAACTGACACCATGCATCTTCCAGAATTGAGCTTGTAGTTAAATCATCATAGAGTATTATTCCTTTTAACTATTAGGAATTTATGTATCTAATGGTGTGTTACAGCAAGGTGCTGTAGCAGAGAATGTAATGTATGTAAACATGTGTCCCAAAAAATTTTGTTACCAAGTTACTAGATTGGAGGTGCTGTGTATACTCTTTAATAGTTTGTGTTCCTAAACAATTTGCACATCTTATCAAAAATACTTAGTAAAAGAAAAATGTCTTTCTTAAATCCTGCTGTTTGTAGGGAGGAACTTGGTGATCTGCTTTTAATATTAGATTGATCTAGGTTGCCCTGTATATTTCATAAAAAGATATTTTCATGCTAGGCTTCTGGTTGATACAGATTGTTTCTTGTGTTATATATATTGAATGCAGCAAGTTAGGTACTACAGACTAGTGTAAATACCTAATCTAACTAAAGCTAATATTTTACATAGAAGAGAGTAACATGTCTGAAAAAGGTAGTAAGACTTAAGGAGTGAGTAGTTTTAAAGAACCAAGCTAGGAGTAATTGTAGTCCAGACAAAAAATGATTGTCCCTTGAACCAGAATACTGCTGTGGGGATGAAAAAAGAATCAAAATCGTTTTTTACTCCTTGGGGTCCTGGGGCTTGAACCCATTTTAGCACTGAGATACATCCCCTATCCCTATTCTATTCTGTTTTTTGAGACATAGTCTCACTAAGTTGCCCAGGCTGGCCTTGAACTGGGACAGTCTTTTTTGCTTTATCCTCCTAAGTAGCCCTCTAGGCAGTAATAGTATTCATTACTTACATAGGTACTGGAAGGGTGAACTCTGGGCCTTCGCCCTGATCTATCGTCCTAACCCTACCCCCACCTCTCTTTAGACAAGGTCTTGCTAAGTTGCTGGGGCTGAGCTCAAACTTGATCTTCCTCATCTTGCCCTGAGTGCTGGGGTTACAAGTTCCTAGCTTGCAGGCAGTATTTGGTAGGGCTCAACAGAACTTATCCACAGATTTGGGCCTTGGGTTTTGATTGTGTCCTTAGGGTTGCTGAGTATGGAATTTTGTATTCAGACTTTGATTTAGGGGGAAGGGGATACCAAGGATAGAACCAAAGATCTTGTGCTTACCAAGCAGGTGCTTGAGCTACTGAGCCAAATCCCTGTCCCCTGTATTCGGACTTTGAAATTTTGTTTTTGAGGCAGTTTCAGTAATTTGCCTGGTTGGCCTCAAGTACAGCCTCCCAAGTAGCTGGAATTTACAGGCATCTGCTACCTTGCCCTGCTGCAAGTATCCTTACATTTGGGAAGTAGTATATAGTTACTGTCACTTAACAAAATCAAAATTGAAGGCAGGAAAGTCCTGCCATGTTTACATTGCTACTAAGTGGCACAGCTGAGATGTTTAACACAGGAAGCCAAATTACAAAGCCTACTTTAGTTTCTATGCCACTTGGCCAACATAGTGAAATGTGCTTGATGGATTGTGAACAACTAGGTGGTCATTGATGAATTTAGCATGCTCAGCTGATGAAGACGGTACTGGGTTTTAATGGATTGAAAGAGTTGTGGTACTTCATAACTTGGAGAATAAGAACAAGTATATGAAAGAAAATTAACTAAGATTCAAGTTGAGTTTTAGGCTAATAGTCAAAGATATTTATATGTTAATAGGCAAAGTCCGTAGAGAAGTGCAATACAATGGTAACCAGTACTCATTGTTAACTGGTTCTTGGAGATGAGATAGAAAAGTGTAGGTATTAAGCATTGTGTTGGCTGGAAAGGATAGCATGTCATGAGGTGCAGCTGACATGCTGAAACAAATAGATGAAATTTTCACATTGAGGGTTGGGGAGAGAGAGCTCAGTGGCATAAGCACCTATCTGGCAAGCACAAGGTCCCGAGTTAGATTCCCTATATCAATCAGTCAACAAATTTCACAATGAAATTGCTCAAATTCTGTAAATTTCAAAGTAGAGTACCAAGGTAAGACTATACTATGAAATGGAACTGGACAGTATTATGAATTAGATCTGGGATGAACAGGAATAAATGACCTTAAACAAGAGCAGGTACTTTTCTGTAGCATGTGTTAGATACATGTTTTCAAATGCATAGTTATGTTAGGAAAGTTTAATGGACCAGTGACTTTGGAACTGCCTTAATATTTGCTTGCCGATAGGATCTAATAATCTCTTTAGAAAGTGCCTTATTGGGAAGATAATAGTTTTACTGTTAACTCATTGGTATAATCTGGTATTGAGTTTAATGCGAAAATAAATGGCAAAGCCTGGTAGTATGGAGTGTTCTACCATCTTTTCAGACCTGGTAGTGAATTAGAAGGAATGAAACATCACAAGAAGACCTTAAGGAATAATATACTTCACTCTATTACAAGATTGGAGTTTTCATGTTTTGTTTTGTTTTTTTAATCGGTACCGGGGATCGAAGTCACGACCACATGCTTGCGAGTTTCATGTTTTTAAGAAACATCTAAATTTCCTTTGTTCTTAGTAGTGCAACACTTAACTTGATTGACCCATTATGTTAATCTCTAGATTATTTGATGATAGACATCTATCTTCCTGAAAAGGAAACTAGCTTATTAGTAAGTGTATTGTGCTTTCGTTTGAATATGATAGATGGTTGATTTCGACAGTTTTACCGCTTGAGGTTAATACTAAGCATAATGCAAATAAGCAGTATAAAAGTATGTAGTATCAAGTCATTTTTCTGTTGTGAGGTTAGATCCATAATTTTGAAATATGTTACACAGAGTAACTTTGGTGGAAAATAGAGAAGCCAGTCACTTGGGGATTTGAGGCATTTCCTTTTTCAACCTAGAATAATTGTACTTTTACCTGAACTAGATGTGGATTTCTCTGTGAGATTATACGTGTAAAAGTAGCTTAGAGCATAGACGACTAGTATGATTGGACCAGATATGTTTGAGGTATTTTCACAAAATTTTCCACATAACTGAAATTTTGATTTCTAATAATTGAAGTCCAGTAAATATCTTGCTTTCTTAGGAGTCAGTTATAATGTACATATCATTTGAGAAATTTTTTGTTAATGTATGTATTTGGATTGTGATCTTTCAAACAGAATTCAAAGAAGCTTTTTCACTATTTGATAAGGATGGTGATGGAACTATAACAACAAAGGAACTGGGAACTGTAATGAGATCTCTTGGACAGAACCCTACAGAAGCAGAGTTACAGGACATGATTAATGAAGTAGACGCTGATGGTAAGTCTTCAGTTTCAGGGAGTGGGATGGTTTGAAGAAGAACTAACTATTCATAATCTACTTAATGTTTCAACTAAATGATTTCAGGTAATGGTACAATTGACTTCCCTGAGTTTCTGACAATGATGGCAAGAAAAATGAAAGACACAGACAGTGAGGAAGAAATTAGAGAAGCATTCCGTGTATTTGATAAGGTAGGTATTAAAGGACTAAATGTGTTGGAATTTTGAGGATGAAGGGAACCTGTCAGGGCCTTCTACTTTTTGAGACTTGTGCCTCTCTTGAATTACAACATAATTTAAATGTAAATTTGTTTGTTTTGTTTTGTGGTGCTGGAGACTCAAACCCAGGGCCTTCTACCTGCAAGGCAAGAGCTCTACCACTGAACTGCATCCCTAGCCCCTATACAGAAGTTTTAAGAATTCAGCGTGAACTTTTACACTTCCCTAATAACATGTATTGCAATAATCTTCCAGCACAGAGGTATCTGTGACTTTGGAACTAGGGAATAGAGAAGACATCCTGCTTACTGACATTTACATTATAGATAACTATTTATAGAGTTTCTGGAATTTGTATTTCTCCCAAGTGGAGATTTAGTTAAGTTTCTTAAATGTTCATTTCAACTCTGTTAGACATACTGAACTTTTTTTCTAGGATGGCAACGGTTATATTAGTGCCGCAGAGCTTCGCCATGTGATGACAAACCTTGGAGAAAAGTTAACAGATGAGGAGGTTGATGAAATGATCAGGGAAGCAGATATTGATGGTGATGGTCAAGTAAACTATGAAGGTAGGTCTTTCACTCTTTATTCTGTGCTCAGATTTTTTTAAGTTAAAAGTACTTGTTTTAGATATCTCCTAGGTCAAAATTAAGAGCCCTTTCCTTCTCAAAGTTAGAGAGTGTTGTTTTTTGAATGTGCCTGTAAAACAGTCTGAATTCCCTAAAATGAAGAGACTGTCTGTCTTACGTACACTGGATTCTCTTTCCTGTGATTGGTTTCAGTATGAAACTGGTTACATATACTTGAATTCCGTGTATCATGTGTGACTATGAACTTTGCAAATGACAGCTTTAGAATATGACTTCAGAAGCTGAAAGGATTTCTAGGGAAAGCTTTGCCTACGTTTTTTTCACTTGTATTTTTGATGATGTAATTACTCAATTTTGGAAAACAGCATAAAATTTAATATCCTAAAAACTAAACCTAGTTTTTTTGAGGCAGTATCTCACTATATTGTTCAGAGTAGCCTGGAATTTACTATGTACTGTAGGCTGGCCTCAGATTCAGCAGTGATTCTCCTGCCTCTGCCTCCTGAGTACTGGGGTAGCAGGCTTGCACAGCCAGTCTATTGCACTGAAGTTATAATACTGAGTAGTCACCTAGCAATCTTAAAATGTAAGTGTAAACTAAGAGCCCTGAACACTGCTTTTTTATCATGGCTTATCCAAAACATTAATATTTATATGAGTTACACATTATTAATCCTGAATAATTGCAGTTTATGGATTTCCCACCTTAACAGTGAACGAACTTCTATACTTTATAGTAATTCTGAATGAAAGGTATATAGACTGTCCGTCCAGAAATGGAGTAAATGTGATTTATTTATCCAGCTTTTGCTATTAACTACATTTTCTGTTTCTTTTTCAGAGTTTGTACAAATGATGACAGCAAAGTGAAGACATTGTACAGAATGTGTTAAATTTCTTGTACAAAATTGTTTATTTGCCTTTTCTTTGTTTGTAACTTATCTGTAAAAGGTTTCCCCCTCCTGTCAAAAAAATATGCATGTATAGTAATTAGGATTTCATTCCTCCATGTTTTCTTCCCTTATCTTACTGTCATTGTCCTGAAACCTTATTTTAGAAAATTGATTAAGTAACATGTTGCATGTGGCTTACTCTGGATATATCTAAGCCCTTCTGCACATCTAAACTTAGATGGAATTGGTCAAATGAGGGAACATCTGGGTTATGCCTTTTTAAAGTAGTTTTCTTAGGAATCATCAGCATGTTGTTGTTGAAGTGTGGAGTTGTAACTCTGCGTGAACTACAGACAGTCAACAATATGTACTTAAAAGTTGCACTATTGCAAAACGGGTGTATTATCCAGGTACTCTTACACTATTTTTTTGTACTGCTGGTCTTGTACCAGAAACATTTTCTTTTATTGTTACTTGCTTTTTAAACTTTGTTTAGCCACTTAAAAAAAAAAAAAATCTGCTTATGGCACAATTTGCCTCAAATCCATTCCAAGTTGTATATTTGTTTTCCAATAAAAAAATTACAATTTACCCAATTGTTGCTCTGAATATGAGTCCTTTAACTGTTGGCAGTCTAATGTGTGAAGGTAAAATACAGAATTGTGTGGGGGGGGGGGTTTGTTTTGTTTTTTGGTACCAGGGATCAAACTCATGACCTCACGCTTACCAGGCAGGCACTTATGCCACTGAGCTAAATCCACAGCCCTTGTTTTTTTCTTGGTGTAATCCAGATGGGTTGTTCTTTACTATTCAAGAGTTAGCTTTTGAATGAGGATGAAGCTTGCTTTAAGAGGTTTAAATGAAAGATTTAAAAACCTGTGCATTTATAGTGAGAGTGACCAAAAGGTAGGTAGGTGCTTAAGTGTTTTCTGCCATTTAATAGATTTTTCACCTTGGTTATGTGTTTGTCCATGTTGACTTCAGTCATGTGATGAATTTTATGTGTGAAAAATACAGTCCACATCTTTTTGGCAGGAGGGTCACCATTTTACCTGTTTATTTTCCAAAGTTTTCACTCACTGTACTTTTTTTCTCATCAGCACAAAAGAGAATTTTCATTTTTGCCTACCCCTACATGTTACACAAAAAGTACCTTAGGAATAGATTGGTTAGTAATAAGCCCTGTTTTTAGTTCTTCATTTCTATCACTGCTTTCTCTTATGCTGCTCAGAAATAGTTACAAGGTTTGGTTTGGCTTTGCTTTTTTAAAACCATCTTTTAAATGAAGGAAATGTTGAATATAGTAGTTACCTGCTCACTATGGCCCGTAAGGTTTGGGGTTTCCCAGAGGCCAATTACTATTTGACAGGTTACTGCTCCATCTCAGGACAAGGAAAGTCACATGCATTGATAATGCATGTTACTGTGGGCATGTTACTGCATACTACATGATAAATAGGAAATGTGTGGATATTCATTTTACTGTGGCACTCTTAGATGTTTTAAGGGTTCTGACTGAGGTGAAACAGCATGTGATGCTTAAGCATTTGAGAAATTGCAGCCCTGTGTGACCGTGCAGGAAGTCACTCAGTCCTCAGTTATCTTCTGAAATGGGGGTAATGTGTGCAACTATTTTGAGAGGTGAGGCTTTTCTTACAGGGTCATTGAGATGAGGCCAAGATAACACTGTCCTTGGCATTTGCAAGAAGTGCCCAGGTGGTACTGTGCTGTTAAATCAGTTACAACCCCTATAAAATAAACAGATTAGGCAATTAGTGGTGCTTTTTCAGTTTCAAGAGTTTGAGGTTCATATAAATTAACACCGAGGAATGGCAAGGCTTTTTTTTGGACTCCTGTCAAAAGAATTGATAATTGGTGGTTTTCTATTATCTTTACAAGTGTCACAAAGTAGGCATCTTGATTTTACAGGAAATTGGAAAGTCGGTCTGAGCTAGGTTTATATTTCTTTACAACATTAATGTATCTGGGGGCTATGGTTTTAAAATGTCACTTTGCACTATTAACCATCTTTTATACTAGCAGAGCTGTGCTTGTTAATTCTTAATGTTATATAGTCCAGGGTAATTTGCTTTTGCATAATTCAATAAACTCGCTGTTGAAGTTTATCAATAACTCAGATAACTGTATATTTTCCCTAGAATAGGAAAGGGAGGGGGAAAAGTCATACTAAAGTTACTGTTGGACTTTCTCAAAGAAATCAAATGTTTTTTTTAAATCCTTTTAAAACTTAGATTACCCTGAAAAATAATGATCCTGTGTAGGACAGTATTTTCTTTAGAAGACATTGTATTTATCCTACGTGTTCAACCTGTGTTATTGGTAAAGTCCTTGAAATCACTGACCCCATGCTGTTTCTATTTTTGAGACTTAGGAACTATTTTTTCATCAAAATGTTCCCTTCAATTTTCACACCTTGTATGGGTTTCTGGACTTCTCTGTACCTTTCATGCATTTTTTTAAGTCTCTAAGGTCCCGGTCCCTAGCCTGCTGAGCCAGTTTTATAAGCGCAGCCAAAATAAGAAAATGAAATGAGGCACAGAGATAAATTTGATCTGTTAAATTTATGAGAACTTGTGTTTACTTCCCTCTTGGCTGCCTAGTTTCAACTCATTTTAAACCTGGTGCCTGGCACTTTTAAAAAATTTGAGCGTAGAATCTCCGTATTTTAAGAGAAGCTAGACAAAGTCGTCTAACTTTGGTTCTCTAAAGGTCACCCACAGAATGATGAGAGCTTGCTAAAAATACAGAATGGGGGGTGGGTAGCAGTTCAGTGGTAGATGTCTTAAGAGTATGTGAGGAACTGAGTTCAGTCCCCAGCAAAGCACTCAAAAAGAAAAATGGAGCACCTTGGACTCTGCCCTGGAATAAGTCTGCATTTTAAGATGGTCAGATGTTTTGTACACAGTTTTTGAAAGATACTGCTATAATTGCTCGTTTAGCTTACAGAGGAGAAAAACCAGTTATTAAACATTTTAGTTCCTACCCTGTTTCACGGGCTCAGTTAAAAATCATGCTTTGGGAATGTTTAAAACTAGAAGCCAGGTATGGTGTATGACTGAGGCACTTTTAGTGAGTTCAAGGAGAGCCTGCACTACCTAGCAAGACCCTGTCAAAACTAAATGGAACTTGTCAAATCCTCCAGTAGAGATAGGCCCAGGGTCTTTGGAACATGGTAGACCAGACCTAGGACTACTATGACCTGAGCCTTGAAATTTTGTCACATTTTCAGGGAATCTCAACGCAGCAGGATTAGCACATACAAGAATTCTGAGGGTGGCGTAATGGATTACCATAGAGCAGAGCATGAAGTCCTGGTGAGGGAGAGGAGAGGTGGGGATTTTGCTTTTCTGTTACATGGTTCCAAACATTTCAGTCATAACCCTGGGAAGGAAGGTATCACTGTAATGTCCCTCCCCTCTTCACTGACAAACTGTACAGACTATAAGATAGAAAACACATGGTTCAAAAATCCTGATGGTCCAAGGAGGAAGAAACCTCAAGAATAAAAGGCAGAAAATACAGCAATGAAAAAGATGGGCTTTTTCGGTAAGAGTAGAAAATGCCCCCGGATTTGACAGCTGGATCACTTGAGTTTGAGTGCAGTTTTAATATAAAGGGATGTGTGTGTGTCAGGTAATGATGGGTTTGGAATTGAAAGAATTGAGCTCACATTTTGAAAGTCTGAAAGCGAAAACTGATCTAGATTCAAATTCTGGTTCTGCTATGTCTCTGATCCTGTGTCAACTCAGCTGCTAAAGGAAGCCTCTCGAAATGGGACTGGTGCCTGCTCTGCAGGCTTGTGAGGTGGGATCCAGTGAAATTATTACACTGTATATCCGAAGGACGCAGAACGGGGCTGGGGATATAGCCCAATGGCATAAGCACCTACCTGCTAAGCGCAAGGTCCTGAGTTTGTTTTCGAGCATAAAAAAATGCAGAGAACACAACGTTCTCAAGTGGATTAAGGTGGAGGAGCTGATTGTTTTTGAAGAAGAGAGTATTTTAAAGTTGAAGCTACAATCAAGAGAGGCCCAAAGTGAGAAAGGGTTATCCCGAGACGGAGAGTTGGTCACAGCTAGTCAAAGCTCTGGTCTTTAGTGTTCACTCTTCAGCCGAGAAGTGGCGCGAGCTTGGGGGGCGCTGCCAAAGCACTTATGCCCGGGCGGGCGGTGGAGTCTGCAGTCGGGTGCAGAATTGTGGCTGATAAGCCGCTGATGGAGACTGCGTCTGCTCCAGCCCCACAAGCCCCCCTCGGCACAGCTCCTTACCCGAGGGCTCTCTGACGACCCTGGAGCCTGTAGATTTTCTTACCACGTGTGTGCGAGGCTCTCGAGGGATTTGCACTGTGTGTGCCCGCCTCCCTGCGCCCCAGCCTCTGGAGACGAACCTGCAGGTTCCCTGTGCGATCTCGGAAACCAGGGCCTCCTAGCAACCGGGTCTCTTAGCAACTGGATGCCAGCCGCACCCCGGGAGAGTCCAAACCGTAAGGCACCAGCGCTTCATCGCCACCCGCTCCAACACGGGATTAAGAGAAGACCTGAGGCGTGGAAACCCGCTAGCCGCCGCCGCGGTATCGGCCTGCCCCCCCCTCCGCCCTGCCGCCTACCCCTGCCCTTCCACTCCTTGGCCCAGGCCTTTTGAGCCCTTATATCCCCTTCCTGCCGTGCTCTTCCTCCCTCATGTAAACAGCACCTGCATCCCTTATCCCTGACTTGGTTTGATCTTTCCGCAGTTTATTTCCCGTTCCCTTCCTGCCTCCCTTACCATCTCCTTCTTCCTTTGCTTCTTGCTTGTTCTTTCTTCCCACTGTTAATCGTGTGAGGCTTCTGCTTTAGTGGAGCTATTCTGTCCTCCCTTTTCCCCTCCTCGACATGTTTTGCCCTGTCTCCTACTTTAGTACTTTTAAATTCTTGAAATTGTCTTTACTTAGTTTTAAGTAAAACTGGGTGAAAGATGTTTAAGCTTTTATCCTTTTCCTTTAAAGTGAATTAAACCTGTAGAATGGATGGATTTTAAATCACCCACCTTGGGCCAAACCAAACAGCAGCTGCCAGTTACCTTCTCTGAATTTGTCATACTTGCCTCTCAGTTTCCGTCCCACTCCTCCTGCGCCTGGGAAGAGGTGGGAGGTCTGACCTGACCTGCCTGGGAAAGTTTTATTTCTGGGACTGTAAAATGTGCAACGGAAGATTCAACATAAATCTAACAAAGGAATGTTAGAGGGAGAAGTTCAAACTTAGTGTATACGAAGCCATATGGTTTTAGGGAAATGCATTTCATAGTAAAACCAAAGCCCACTACTTGTACACGTAAGTGGATTTCAGTTACAAGCCAGAAAGAATGAACTATGTCAAGATGTTTTAATGGATCAGGTTGTTTTTCATGCATTCTTGCTTGAGGTGACCCATATTTCACAGTAATAACAAAAGCATTATAAATGAAAGTAGAACTTAGTAGTTTGTTTTTTCCTTAGTAGAAAGGAAAAACAAAACAAAAATAACTAACAGTGTTCTGTGGCCAGTGGGGCTTGATACAAGCGTGAAATAATAATAAAAATTTGTAGAATGCTTACTATGGAAGATAGGAGCTTTGTGGAAACTGAGGAATACCGAAACTATCTGCTTTTTAGCTTGGCAGGGGAGATGTTAAAAGCTACCCTTTGTTCCTGAGCACTGGCTGTGGATGCAGGTGCCTGTGTACAGCTCCTTCTCGGCCCAACCCAGGAAGTCCTCTCTCTGCTCCAGGGAGGCAGGCAGGCACAGCAGGGCCGGGTAACTTGTCCGCACACCTAGCTGCCAAGTGAAGGAGCTACAGGTCAAGCTGTGCTCTTTTTCCCCTAAGAACACATCTAAACGCCTCATAGCATCTCTCAGAGATGGGAATAGTTATTACGCTAATTCACTAAAGATATTTAGCTATTTAAAAGCACTTAAAATCACCCAATAACATGGACAAAGTTTATCATTGTGTAAATTTTAATGATGGCTCATCAATTTAGTGCAGAGGTTAATTTCTTCACTATAAATGTAATTTTAAGGCATCGCCTCTCAAATGAATAAGCGTATTTTGTATTTGTGAATAGAAACCAATGCAGAAGACTTTGTCTTTTGAAAGAGAAGAATGGTGGAGAACAACATTAACAGTGCGTATATTTTCGGTCTTTCCTGTTCGAATTATTTTTTCCCATTAAGATCTTAACCAGTCTTACCTTTTAAGTCAGTAAACAACTACAACTAAGGGTTCAGATCTACTGGGCTTTTTTCTGGGTGTGTGCCAGGAATCACACTCAGGACCTTGCTCTTACATAGCTACTGCTGAGCTATATCCCTGGCCTGTGGACCCAACTTCATACTTCCAATTTTAGTATTAGTATATGGATGAAACATTACCTTTAAATTTTGAGTGTAATGAAAGCTAAGAGAATAAAACATCTCTAGGAATCTAGGTGCTGTATAGAATATTAGGTGAGGTCAATCTGTGATTTTATGATCTTGTAACATTGCACAAGAAAGAAAAACCATCCATTCTGAAAGGTGACTTCAGCTCTAGATTTTATTACAGACAGCATAGAACAGTGAAGGGGAGAACCTTCTAGACACCAAGTGCCCAAACTGCATCCCAAAACCCACTTATTTACCTCAAAGTACCGAAACTGCTCCCACTCGTGCTGTCATCCAGTGCTGGGGCAGCTTGGCTCACGAGCCGATGGAGTGGGTTCCGCGTGCCCACTGCCACAGGAGTGCTGTAGGCTTGCCACCGCGGGTACGGGACCTATAACATTTGTTAACATGATCAATATATAAAATGCATAAAACAAGATGGTAATATATGAAAAAATGCCCTTCTTAGATCACCCTTTCAAGAGAGAGTTTCTGTATTGCATATTTTCTATCAATACCCTTCAGTCATAGAACCTTCTTGGAAATGAACTAATTTTCATCGTGGAACTGAGCTGAGTGGTCAGCGGAAATAGCAGTGACTCACACAACAGATCTGGCCTTTCAGCTGCATGGCGGTTGGGGTTTGCAAATGCCAAAGCTCTTCTCGCACTAAGTAGACCTTAGGGCTCTGCCAGTTCATTCTCAGGGTCCCATTATTATCTTTAAGTTCCCTCTGAGGGCTAGTTAGAAATACGGTCTGTGCTAAGCAGAAGTAGAGTAGCTTTTAGTTAGCCAAGAACTATCTCGCGGGTTCTCCTCGGAGGCCTGACATCTATAGTCAAAGTTGAGTTGCAAATATAAATATATCCCTGAAATTACCTTTTAATGAGTTAAACTTCAATCATCACCCATTTGGGATAATGCAGCAATGGTTTCAGAAAGGATATAATCATGAATTGTCTTGAAATATTCTGCTGAGAGTCTTTATTATATTATATTTAATAGAATTTGTGAAACATGAAAGCAAAGAAAAATGCTGCTTGGCAATGACTCTTCCAAGAACAGATCTGAAATGGATGTCAATTTTCCACAGAATACCCCTATCCCTGGCACCTACCACTTGAAAACTTTCATTGAGGAATCCCAGTTAAATCCAGTGGTAGCAACCTACAGTTTTAAAAATGAAGGAAGGAAAAAGCCACCTCTTGTACAAAGAAACGATCCAGTCATAAATGATCTTCCACTGCACAAGCCTCCTGACCTCCTGGACCTGTTAAAGAAGCAAGTGGCCACGTACTCATTCAAAGACCAGCCCCGACCAAGTCCCAGCACCCTAGTTTACAAAGATAAGGTAAACAGTTCCCATCAGATTGGTTTTTTGTGGGAAAGCTACTAGAAGCTCCTGACAAAAAGATTCTTTGTGCACAGAGTACATACATCCTTATACTCTGGGAGAAATGGAAAACCTCCAGGATGTCTTCATTCCTGTAGGAACCAAAAATAAAGGCTGCTGCTTCATATGCCAATGTATCCCTGGGAGGTTCGGCTTTTTGTTTTTGTTTTTTGTTTATTTGTTTGTGTTTTTTTAGACAAGGTCTCACTATATATTCTAGGTTGGCCTTGAACTTACTATGTAGTCCAGGCTGACCTCAAACTTTTGGTGATCCTCCTGCCTCAGTCTCCCAAGTGCTGGGATTACGAGCATGTGCCACCGCACTTGGCTGTGAGGTCTACTTAATCTCACGAGAGTAGTTGGGGAGAAATTTTTCTCCTCTGAGGCAACTCTTAGCAGGATTCCCTAATTTAGGGAGCTTCTGGGATCATTTTATCTGTGACTTGGGCTATGTGTGGCCTCTTTAAACAGTTGATATGGTGAATTCTCTTCTGTTAAGCAAAAACCCCTGCCCTCCTGATGAGTATCCTTATTATAGTGTGACTATAACTGTATACCACAAAGAAGCTTTGAAAGTTTTTTGTCGTCTAGAGTAAAAAAAAATTTTTTTTTTCTTTACTCTGTGGTAGTGTGTCCAGCATGCATGAGGCCCTGGGTTCAATTCCAACACCAAAAATGTAAATAAATTCTTTTTTTTTTTTTTCCCCTTCTAGAAATGAGCCCCTGGTTACAGAATACTCAGCTTCTACTCAAATCCACCAGTTCACTCATGGCCTTGATACTGTGGCACACACCCAGGCTTACAGCCCTGCGCATGGCTCTGTGGAGCGAAAGCCTTCACCACCCAGAAATGTTTAACACAGTTTAAGACAAAACCTCTCAATGCTGAGATAAATCCTGCAGCAGGAAATGCCCAGGGAACGTCCAGTGCAGGCTGGATTGACAGGCTGGAAAGCTCCCTGGATTAAGTAGGACTTAACTGGTCCTTACAGAGTTCTTAAAGTTTGTGGTTCTTGAAGTTTACTATGGTCTTCTATGTGTATTATCTTAGGTTCTCAGTGGATTTTATTTTTATTTTTTGGCAGTGCTAGGAACCCAGCATATGCTAGAAAAATGTTCTTACCACTGAGCTGCATCCCCGTCTCTTTTCAAATTTTTATTTTCAGAAGACAGGATGTCACAATGTTGCCCAGACTTGAACTTGTGATCCTCTTGACTTTGAGTGCTTGTCTCAGTTCTCAGTGCCTTAATATCCCCCTGTGGAAAGAGGGTAATTGTGGTTTCAAGTTAATGATTTCCTCAGAATGTCCTACGACATGGGAAGAAACCCATGCGACTAGAGGCTGTGTTAGGAACAAAGGGCCGTGGCTGCTAGGCTGGCACGTGCGTGTCCCACACAGAGGCTCTTCCAGCTGCTACACAAACTGCAGCCAACAAACAGAACAGGACGGTCAGTGTTCCCTGGGTAAACCTTTTCCTGTTCGCTCCAGTGGGTGAATACAAACATTAAATTATATCTGGGCTTTTATGACCTGGTGTCAGGCAGCCTCGCCAAGGTGAATTGTCCTGTGTACCTTAAATGTAAAGTGATTTGTCTGTAGTTTTCTCTGCCATTTCCCTCCCTCTCTCCTGCTTTTTCTCTTCCTGAGTCTTTGTAAGTCTCCAAGAGTAGGCAGAGGGCCACCGTGGGAAGGAGTGACACAGAAGGTCACGAAAACCAGGAACAATGAGTTCAGCTCTGAAAACGTAATTTTCTTCTTTTCTTTTTCTTTCTCTCTTTCATTCTTTCTTTTTTTGTTTCTTTTTTCTTTTCTTTCTTTCTTTCTTTCTTTCTTTCTTTCTCTCTCTCTCTTTCTTTCATTCTTTTTCTTCTTTCTTCCTTTGTCTTTTCTTCTCTCCTCCCTACCTCCCACAAAGGAATAAGCTCTGGAAACTGTTTTCCTAACTTCCAGCTTCACCAGGAAGTGAAATTATGTTCACAAGGGCAAAGATACTCAGATATATCATTTACTCACCTATAAAATTTAAAACTGGTGTTTTCGTAGAATTCAGATGGTTTTGAATTCTGGGTAGATACACATCAGCACTGTCTGTTAAGATAGGACAGACAGTGTCTCGCTATGCAGTTCAGGTTGGCCTCAAGCTCACTTTGTAGCCCAGGCTGAACTCACAACAATCCTCCTGCCTCAGCCTGCTAAGTGCTAGGACCTGCACCACCACACCTGGCCATCTTTTTTTTTCTTTTCCCACTACTAAGGATTTAATCCAGAATCTCACATACTTTGGCAAGCACTCTACCAGTGTGTTATATCCCCAACCTTTATTATTTTACTTTCAGACAGAATTTTTGCTAAATTGTCAGGCTTGGCCTCAAACTTCAGATCCCCTTGCCTCAGCCTCTCAGGTAGCCAGGATTACAGGCATGCCCAGCTCCGCTTCATAATTTTAAGTAGCATATTTACTTTATACCTCATTAGTGCTGCTTTTTATGTTTAAGGAAGCTTCTACTATTTGGGGGTTTTGCATATAGCTCAGTGGTACACCACCTGCTTAGCGTATGGGAGGTTCTCGGTTCAATCTCTAGCATCAAAACAAAAACAAAGTAATTTTTACTTTTTTTTCTTTTTTACTTTTTTCTGGTGCATTTGATTGATTTGGAGACTATATCATTGAGTCTTACTGAGAGTATGTGTGTGTCTTTACATGTGTCTGTATGTTTACACAGGCATGTATGCGTCTATAGCTGGGCATTTCAAAAGAGGACCTGAGGTGGTCCCACAATGTTTATAGCAACTTTTTTCTGATGAGAGAAGGCCTGTATTTTTGTTGTAGGATATAGGGGCCCTCTCCATATATATATGTCCTGTGGCCTGCTTTGCCCCGGGTCGCCTTACTCCCCTGGCCCAGGGCTGCTTCCAACAGC
This sequence comes from Hydrochoerus hydrochaeris, assembly GCA_004027455.1. Classification (NCBI taxonomy): domain Eukaryota; kingdom Metazoa; phylum Chordata; class Mammalia; order Rodentia; family Hydrochaeridae; genus Hydrochoerus; species Hydrochoerus hydrochaeris. The sequence continues at coordinate 156,599 of PVLA01003410.1, forward strand.
CTCGCATCTCACTTGCTGGAGCTCTTCTGTCTTAGACCATCACTTCTCAGGTTTCTTTTTCTTTTCTTTTCTTTTTTTTTTTTTTTAAGAGCCATAATCTTACCCATAATCTCAGCTATATGAACCGCTCTCTGGCCTTACTCTTACTCAGCAGTTTTCTTGTTTGTCCTGTCTGTGACACATTGATTCTCCCACCTTTTCACTGCACACTCACCTCCTGCTGTGTTCTCTTCCTTGCAAAGTTTAAGTTCCCCAGCTATCCCGATGGTCACTCCCTGTGTACACTGTCCATTCCCTTGACCCTGGCTGCTCATTGCTGACTCACATGGGGGAGCCACACCCTGGTTCAGCTCGCCTGCCCTGTGGCTGCGTCCATGCCGCTGGATTAACCTAGCCAGGTTTTAGTCCCGTGACCTCCCCTGGGCCCTGAGCGTACTGGTCTATCTTGCTCACCTGCCTCCTCTCCTGGTCTAACTCCTCTTTCCAATCCTCACCCGTGATTTTTCGTAGCTGTTTTTGCTGCCCTTTTGCCAATCTGCAGGGTGGTCATTCCCAGTCAGCAGGCATTTTTGTCCACCAGGCGACATTTGGCAATGTCTGCTACTACAACTGGGTTGGGATGATACCTGGGAGGGAGATTGCTAATTTCGTCTGATGAGTAGAGATCAGGAATGAAATACAGGTCTTATAAAATACAGCAAAGTCACCCAAAATGTCAGTAGAGCCGAGGCTGAGAACCCCAGATCAGATATGCATGTGGAAAAGTGAAAAGGCAGAACAAAGTCTAGGCGGGAGATACAAACTCACCGATCACCAGAAAACACATTGTCCTCACGGCCCACTGACTGGGAATGACCACCCTGCAGGGTGAGCAGCTAGACAAAGAGGTCTAAATGCATGGGGTACTCGGAGATGAGCAGATTGGCAGGGATGTGAGTTCTGACTGGAGTCCACGAAGGACCAGGCCATGGTTGTAAACCCCCAGGGATGGCTTTCTTTCCTCTCCTAATTCTGCTTAGCACCAGAGCAACTTTGTAGGTAGTTTGCTTGTAGGAAGCACCTTTTTAGGATCTTAAAACCATACAGGAGGGGTTCTCATTAGGCAGTGATGGGCCTGGGTTTTGGACTCTGGATCCTCCCAGAGCGGTGAAGGTCCCTCATATGCAGCTGTGTTCTTCTGCTGAGTTCATTCGGGTCTTAGCCCCTCTCACCCAGTAATCACAACTCATATCTTCTGAGAAAAGTTGGGCCACTTATTTCCCTGCCTTCTTGCTGTGTCTTGGTTTGAGGTGTTATAATTCTCTATCATTCTGTTGCAATTTCTTTTCTTTTCTTTTCTTTTTTTTTTTTTTTTTACCAGGGATCGAACTCACGACCTCATGCTTGCCAGGTAAACACTTAAGCCACTGAGCTAAATCCTTGGCCCCTCATATTCTTTTTTAAAAAAAACTCTCATTTGTTCTGGGCATGGTGGTGCACAACTGTAATCCCAGCAATCAGGAAACTGAGGCAGGGGAATTGCTGTGAGTTTGAGGTCAGTCTGGCTACACAGTAAGTTCAAGCCCAGCCTGAACTGCATAGTGAGACCTTGTCTCAAAACAGAACAACCTTTGTTTGTAGTTAATATTTTATTCTTCCATTCTAGTTCTCTGCAGTGGGAATGTTCATCATCTGAATAACCTAGTCTATTGTTTGCAAAACCAGAAATTTTTCTCTTTAAATTTTATTTACTATTATTATTTTTGGTTTTGTATTTTTGAAACAAGGTCTTGCTTATGTAGTTCAGGCTGACCTCATACTCAGTGTGATCCTCCTGCCTCAGCTTCCCAAGTGCTGGTAGCATAGGTACGTGCCACTGTAGCCAGCAATTTTTCTTTTTTGAAATACTATGTAGCTGGCTTATTCAAGCCCAGCCTGGGCAACTTAGTGAGACCTTGTCTCAAAATAAAAAGGACAAGAAATGTGGCTCAGAGGTAGAGCACTTGCCTAGCATGTGTGAGGTTCTGCTATGTTCACTCCCCATAGGAGAGGAAGGAAGGAAAAACATAGAGAGGGAAGGAAGGAAAGAAGGAAGGAAGGAAGGAAGGAAGGAAGGAAGGAAGGAAGGAAGGAAGGAAGGATAGAGGGCAGGCTTTTCAGATCCTGACCCATGTAGGGAAGGGAACTAATGAGCCCCAGACTGCTCAAGTTGTTCTTTCCCACTTAAGATGGGTATTGAAAAGAATTTGTGAAAGTCAAACCAGACAGAGATATAGGTTCACTAAAAACAGATCAAACTATAGGTTCCCCCACGTTACTGAAAGTCTATGTGCAAAGGCTGCTGTCACCTAGGAATCATGCCTAGTTGTCACTAAAAAAATTACATGCACAGTTTGAAAAGAGAGCAAGCATCAAAACCAGTCAGGGCAAAGATGTTGGAATGATCCGATCAGTAATTTAGAACCATATGATTAATACGCTATGAGCATTGTACAACCTTCAAGTACAGATGGGTAAGCAGAAAGATGGGAGTTTAAGAAAGGATTTTTTTAAAAAGCTAGACATCAAAACTACTAAGAAAGAGATGAAGAGTGCCTTAGATATTAGATGGTCTCGTCAAGTACCCAGGACTGACTTAAGAGAGACTCTCAGATTTGATATCTCAGTAGAAACCTCCAAAACTAGAAACTAGAGAGACTAGAGACTGAAACAATCTAAAATATCTAAGACCTGGGGGACCATTGCAAAGTGTGATATACGCAGAATGGAAATTATGGAACGGAATGGGAAGAGAAAAAGAAGAAATGTCTGAAAAAATAATGAGAATTTCCCAAATTAATGTCAAATACTAACCTTGGACTCCAGAAGCTCAGAGACATCCATTTAGCATAAATGCCAAAGCAAAACAAAAGTACAACTAGACTTTCATTCAAACCACAGAAAATCAAAGACAAAGAAAGCAGTTCTGAGCTGGGCATGGTGGTACAATCCTGTAATCCCACCACTCTGGGAGGCAGAGGCAGGAGGATCAAAAGTTTGGCCCAGTCTGGACAATGTAGTGACTTAGGAAGACCCTGTTTCTCAGGAAAATTAAACAGGCCTGGGGATGTAGCTTAGTGCAAAACCACCAGGTTCAATCACCAGCACCACAACAAAAGAAAGGAAGAGAGGAGGGAAAGAGGTACAGAGGGATGGAGAAAGAAAAGAAAAAGGAAAGACTTGGCCGGGCACGGTGGCCCACACCTGCAGTCTCAGCACTTGAGACGCTGGAGGAGGAGAATCTCAAACTCAAGTCCAGCCCAAGCAATTTAGCAACTTAGCAATACCTAGGCTGCAAATGAAAATTTTAAAAAGGGGCAGGGGTGTAACTCAGTGCAGAGCCTTGGGTTCAATTCCCAGCATCACATGACTTTGGCGTTCTCTTTCTTCCATAGACCAAACCTCTATCTAAAAATTGTGAGTTTAGATGAAATGAATCTACCTCTCTCCCTTCTCATATTGTGCATATGTCATGCCAAGAGAATTACTTGCATCATGAAATAAACTATTGCTAGTGAAAGTAAACACACACATATACATGCACACATAATGATGTTTACATTAGCATTCCTCAAGATGAAATATTTATATATATATATATGTATATATATATATATATATATATATATATGATCTGTATGAGGAAAACTACAAAAATCTGTATGAAGGAAAGCAGAGAACTAAGTAAAGGAGAGATTTTCCATATTTCCATGTTCATAAATAGCAAGATAAGTTATCATCAAGATGTGTATTTTTCTCACCATGATCTTTAGATTCAATGAAATCCTAGTACAAATCTCAGCAAGTTCACCCGTGGATATTAACATGCTGACTCTGAAGAGGTAAAAGACCTAGAATAACCCACACAATATGGCAGGAAAACAAAGTAGGAGGACGGATGTTGCTTGACTTCGGTAATCAAGGGAATGTGGAACTGATCAATGGAACAGAACACAGAACCTATATAGAGACCCATAGAAATACACCAACTATTGTCAGATAAGATGCAAAGGTAATACAACGCAGACACTAGTATTTTTCAACAAATGGTGGTAGGATAACCGGACATCCACAGCCCCCTGGAAAATTCTAAACACAGATCTTAAACTCTTCATAATAATTAAGCCCCAAAATGTATCACAGACCTAAATTCAAAATGCAAAACTGTAGATCTCTGAGAACAGTCATGGCGAACCTTTTAGAGCGTTCAGTGATACAAATAGCATACAGGTTTGCCACCACTGGCTTAGAAGGTGAAGAGAACATCTAAATGTGTAGGGTTTGGTGATGACTTGTTATGGACAGTACTAAAGGCAGCTCAATCCTTAAAGGATTGATAATTGGACTTTAAAGCTAAAAGATTTTGTTCTGCTACTGGTTGGGAGAAAGTATTTGCAGAAGACATATCAGATAAAGGATTATTCTCCAAAATATACAAAGAACTGCTAAGGCTGAACCATAACTCAACTTAAGAAGATGAGGAGATGGCCAATGAACATATGATACACCACATCAGGCGCCATCAGGGAAACACAAACTGACCAAACACTGAGACACTAAACACACCTGTTAGAAACCAAACCACGGCGAATGCCAGCGCCGGCGAGAGCCACGGGGCAGCAGGCGCTCCCACTCATTGCTAGCGGGAATGCAAAGGGCAATAGCCATACTGGGAAGAGTTTCTCGGTTTTTATAAAATTAATGCACTTTTACAATATGGTGTGGCAATTTCACTCCTTAGTATTTTCCCAAAGGAGTTGAAATCTTACATCTATACAAAAACCTCAAGTGGCTATTTACGGCAACTTTATTAAGAATTGCCAACACTTGGAAGCGAGCAGGGTGTTCTTCAGTAGGTAAATGGCCAATTGAAACTGTGCTACATGTAATGTTATTCCGCTCTAAAAAGAAAGGCGTTATTAAGCCATAAAAAGTTACAGGGGAACTTAAACATATTCCTAAGTGAAGGAAGCCAATCTACATACTGAATGATTCTAACTCTATGCCATTCTAGAAAAAGCAAAACTGGAGACATAAAATCAGGAGTTGCTAGGGCTTAGGAAGGAGGGAGGGATGAATATTCAGGGCATAGAGAATTTTGGGGGCAGTGAAAATTCTCTGTATGATCCTATCACGGTGCCTTTGTTCAAACTCTTGCAGTATGACAATGTCATGAGTGAAGCCTCACCCAGCTGTGGACCTGGGGTAATAATGACACAGCAGTGTAGGTTCATCAGCTGTGACAATGCACCTCTCTGGTAGGGCTGTGGGGAGTGGGGGGTTGTGTGTGGGCGGGCAGGGGGTCAATGGGAAATCTTGGTGTCTTCCCCTCAGTCTTGTTGTGAACAGAAAACTGTTCTAAACAAAGCCTTAGAGGGCTGTGTGTGTGTGTGTGTGTGTGTGTGTGAGTGTGTAGTCACAATGAGAGCCTGGTACTCTTGGCTTTTTCCCCTTATTTCGGTTTTGCGATATTGATGATGTTGGTGCAACATAACTGAAACACAGAACCACGCTAACATCATCCTGCCATAGTTATAACCTGAAGCTATTTCAAGATTTTTTAAAAATTTTTTTTTGGAGACAGGGTCTCGATATGTCATTCAGGCTGGCCTTGAACTCTCTGTGTAGCTCAGGCTGGCCGTCAGCTTGTAGCAATCTTTCTGCTTCAGCCTCCCGAAGGCTAACATTGCAGACGGGCACCATCGGGCCTGGCATTACAAGGTTTTTGGGCACCTAATCAGTATGGATTGAAATGTTAACGAACTAGAATCAGGTATTTGTAAACCTTGTCCATATTTTCTGAGCCTTACATTTTACATTATAAATGAACTGTAGATCATATGTGGGGGTTTCGTGTGTGTGTGTGTGTATGTGTGTGTGTGTTCCACTGAATCCAAGAACAGCACAGTGTACACAGGGTACAAGTCTAGTGATGCCCAGAGAGGCAGTCTCTGGCTGGTGGCTCATCACTCAAGACTTTATGGAAAAAGTTGGCCTCTTCTTGGTTGTCTTAAATGACAAAAATAGGCAGTGTCGTGCACAGTAAGGCAAGTCTGGGTGCTGCACGCACAAGGCTGCTTTCCAGACTGGCAGGTTTTCCAGGAGAGCTTTTGTTACAGAAAGCTTATGGGGGATCAGGGGATCACGGAGTGTAGACAGATTAACACGTGCTTTAAAGCTCCCCATTTTCAGTTCTCTTTTTTCTTGTGTGTGGGTGAGAGAAAGAGGAAGAAAGAGAAAGTGAGGGGTGAGATAGGGAGGAAAGGGAGAGAGAGAGAGACAGAGAGACAGAGAGAGAGAGAGAAGCGTTTAAGCATAAAGTGACATCCTTGAATTCAAGAAACAGGACCTCGCTGCCCCCACAAAAGTGCTCTGCGTGTTTCTGTACTTCTTTACTTCTTTGTGTGACAGGAAACTACTTTGATTTCCTTGGCGTTTCTTATGTCGAGTGAGCAATTAACCAGGCACAGGTGCATCGGGATAGTGTACATATTTCATCAGAAATGTGTCTTTACTGTCACTGCCGTACCACAAAAAGCTGCCTCTGTGATCACAACTGTGCTAACATGGGAGAGACGGCCGCTGGCTGAACGTACAGCCAAAGCTCCAGGTGAAGGACAGGGCTGCTTCATTTTCCACGAAGGCAGTACTGTTGCCCAGGGTCTCAGGCACAAGGACTACCAGGCCGTGGAGGAAGCTGACTCCCTGTGGGAAGCAGCCTTCCGGGGATCCTCTGCCCCGACCCCTCTCCCTCCCCAGCCTCCCTCTCCTCCCCTCCTCCTCCCTGGCTCCTCCCTGCACAGATCCTCCTCCTCACCTTCCATTCCTGACTCCCCGCTCTGACTAACATCCACAGCCCAGAGACAGAGCAGCCCTGGGGATGTGCAGCAAGTTCCCGGACGAGCAGGGACACAGTGTCTCCTGGAAGGCTCTTCCTTCTTGGAACACCCTCCCTGGCTGCCCTCCGGAAGACCTCCTTTTTTAATGCCTCTCTCACGTTTTGTCATCTTTATTGTCTTTCGCTCCCCCGACTTCCTTTATTTTTACTTTGTGTTAGCACTGATGCCACCGTTTCTGTTGGGATTGTTTCTGCATGTGGCTTCACTTGGGCTGACCAGGCACCATGTCCCACCTCAGCCATATTCCCCACCACCAGTTTTATGCTAGGACCCAGATCAAGCCAGTAAATTCAAAATTTGATCCATTAGCTGAGTGCGGTGGTGCATGTCTATCATTCTCCGGGAGGCTGAGGCAGGAGTATCACAAGTTAGAGCCCACTCAGGCTGGTCAATTTAGCAGCTTAGCAAGACTCTGTTTCAGAATTTTTAAAAGGCTGGGGGTGTAGTTCAGTGTAAAAGTTTTGGGTTGAATCCCCAGATCTGGAAAAAAAAAAAAAAAGGGATCAACACATTCCCATGCAGCATTTCAGGCATATTGTCTATAAAATTCACCATGAAAAATGAATATATGCTGACTGCTCCACCTTTGAAAGTGAACATTTCTCACGATTAAAGTAGACAAAGCAGTGTACAGGTAACATGCAGCCTTACATAAGAGAGTAAGTGATAGATAATACAGTGAGTTGAGGACCTGTACTGATTTATTCCTTTATCTTTGCTCCTCTGTGCAGTCAGTCCGGCTTTCCCCAGGGCAGTACGAAGTTCTTCCTAAACCAGTTCCCAAGTACGCTTCCAAGTAAGTAAATGCTTATTCGTTAAGTCACTTTTACCTGGGCACAGTGGCACATGCCTGTAATCCCGGCTACTTGGGAGACTGAGGCAAGAGGATCACAAGTTTAACGGCCCCTCTGCAAGTTCATGAGACTCCGCCTCTAAATAAAAAATAAAAAGGGCTGGGGGTGTGGCTCAGTGGTAGAGAACTTGCCTGACATCCTGGATTCCATTGCGGGTACCCTCAAAGAAGAAAGTTACCTTTAATCACCTCCTTTAGGCCTTGCTATGCACGTACATACTTGTGTATCAATACTCACGGCTTTCACTTAGGCACCTGCTATCCAGCATTTTAAAATGTGTAACAAGAGGGGGGAAGTTAACAAAGATCTTTACTTCAAAAATATATTTAGGAAAATCAGTTTTTTCTTTTATTATTTTTTTTAATATTTTAGGGACTTCGTATTTCGTTCTGCAGTTCAAAGATTTCCAACCGCCTACTTCATTCCTGTAAGTATAATGTAGATCGTTCACTCATGAAGAGTGTGGTGCTTAAATACACAGGATTAAACCGGGCATGGTGGCTCACGCCTGTAATCCCAGGATTTGGGAGGTTGAGGCAGGAGGATCATTGGGAGTTTGAGACCAGCCTGGGCTACAAAGTGAGCACAAGGCCTAAACTGCATAATGAGACCCTGTCTCAACAAGACACCCACCCACACCTACCCACACCCACACCCACACCCACACACACACACACACACACACACACATATATATATCCTTTTGGCCACAACACTGATATGGTTAAAGCACTTGATTTAAGATATCCTTAAAATATATCTGAAGATATGCCGGGAATTCCCATGTAAATAACTCATTTGTGTCACGTTACAGAAGAAATGTCTGACTCCTTAACTTTTTTTAATCAAGAAATTTCCTGTATAACACGCTGACCATTGTTAATAACCATACTGTTAAAATCATCAACACATATGAGGCAATACAAATATTAGTTAACTTGATTTGGCTATTTTACAGCATATACATGATAAATATATTACAATCTCTACTTTCCAATATAAAAAATTATTTTTTAGAAAAGGTCTTTCTGTGCGGCGTCAGTGTCTGACCGTCAGGCTGAGAAACACGCTTTCTGAACACAGTTTTCTTCCCACCCAGACAGTACTGGTCCACGTTTCAACACCAGCTGGTGCCGTAAATCACGGCAGGGGCCTCTCTGCATCTCCCCACTCCCGTAATCTGTTTCCTTGTGGGCAATCGTTTTGAACCAGTTCAGCCAGCTCTCTGGTGTTTTCATCTTATATTTCCAAACAACAGCCTTCTGTCACTATTATTTTATTTTTTTCAAATTTAGGCATTAATTCCATGTATAGAAAATGAGCCTGTAGCTCTCAGATCTCCACCATGTAAAACCCTCCCCAACCCCCCAGTAGTTACATCACACTTCTTCAGGTTTTTTTGGTTTTTGGTACCGGGGATCGAACTCACGACCTTGCACTTGCCAGGCAGGTGCTTACACCACTGAGCTAAATCCCTGGCCCCCACCTCACACTCCTTAATGGCTTGATGAGGTCATGAGTTCGCTCCCTGGGGTATGGATATAATGCTTGGTGTATTTTAATTTTGCCCTCGCCCAGCCACATAGTATATTGCAAGTAGGTTTCTTGCATTTTCCATTTTCTTGGAGTTATTAACTGCTTTACTTTTAGTTTGCTTAGTTTGTTAGGGACCCCACCTTCTCAAGGGAACTGTAAATTACATCCATGGCTTTTATTTTTTGGCTCTTGGAGGTGAAGTTCCTGGTACGCTCTGTCTTCCTCCTGCAAGGTTAGCAGCGGCCCTTCTCTGACCCTGGTTTCCAGGGAGTGAAAGGAAAGCTGGGGAGGGGTTAGGGCACAGAACAGACTCTCAGGGGATCCACACCCGAGGGAGGTTTTGCAATGTCCCTGCTGTAGCATCTGCTCAAGGGTCTCACAGTCAGTGCAGAGGAGCTCACAGGATTCCAGTGGGCAGCAAAGGTCCCTGTCCTCACCAGGCCTGGAGCTCTGAGTCCAGGTCCATGCTGCCTTCCACCACCAAAGCCCCTGTCTTGAATTGGAAGGGGGCAAGGTGGGGCAGGACCTGGGGAGAAAATCTCCCCCCAGCCCTTCTGCTGACAGCCCCTCTTCTCCAGGCTCCTGCTGCCCGAAGCTGTCTTGGGTTCTACAGAGCCAGTCAACCTGTTTCTCATGGAGGAGCCCTCCCTAGGCACTTGGGTCCTTTTCTCCACCTTCTAGAGCAGATAATTCCCCACATGGCTTCAGTTTCCCAATATGTCAACATCTCTTGTGGGCCATCGTCTCTTCTGGCTCTTTACGCCCCTGCGTGTGTGGAAAGTGAGTGTCTGAAGAGGTTTACGCCAGAGGAAGAGAGAGAAACACCTGTGCTCCATTGGTTTGAAGCAGTGGAGACCCCGGTTTCCCCTGCACTAGGTGACGTGGTATTTTCTTTGAAATACTCTTGTTTACCATTAGAAAAGAACAACTCAATTAAAACTGTCCTTTCAGTTCAGGCCATCATCCTGCAAGACAAGCACCCTGGGGTGTGACATGGCAGAAGCCAGCTGAGGGTACCACCCATACTTTTGCCCATGTTTTCATTGCTTTTGTGGAAAAGGTTTTGGATTCTGTTTATGGTTTTTGTTTTTTTTAAGGTCCTTACTCTTCCATTTTCACTGATAGCACCTCATCCATTGAATATTATAAATAAAAGTGATTTGCTGATTTGGAACAATCTGTGCTTTAAAAAAAAAATGAAAAGGATATTTTCATGGAAAATGTTCCAAGGCAAAGAACCAGCCCAGGGCTGTGACTCATGTCTGCTTTAAACACGCATTTCCAGGGCAGGTTTGCGATCCATCAACTTGTACAACGCAGACAGCAAACTCTTCTGATCCCTGTTTGGGCCTGGTGGATAAGCACTGCAAGGCAGCGATGCAAATGTGCCGTGCAGCAGTCATCTGAGAAAGTCACCCGGTTGATTTTACCATTCAGTGTAATTGCTTCAGAAATTAGCATAGCAGGCGCGGGATTGTCGAGGATGCTTAGTACTGGAAGAAACTTCATAGATCAACCTGGAGAGTCAGCCCAGGTAATGACTCTGACTACCATTTACCGAGCCTTTCCTGGTGCCCGGACGAGTGCTCGTAGTGACTACAGAGTCATAATCCCCACACCATGGTGAGGTGGTTTTTACTTATCATCTTAATTTGCGAGGTCAGGAAGTGGAAGTTGCCTGTGGTCACACAGTTAGTAAGAGAGAGAGTCAGGACTTAGGGCCAGTCCATAGTGAGCCGAAGAACCAGGTACTCAGCTGTCCTGCCTAAGGAGCCAGCAGGATCAAGTAACTGCAGAAAGCTGATCCGGGCCAAAGCCAAACGGTTGAGGTTGCACCTATTTGTTCTGAAGAGCTACAGACAGACTGGGGACTTGGAAGGGAGGTAAAATGAGAATTAGGGGATTAATTAAAACTCTATACAGAGAATGACCTGAGGTCCCACCCCCCTTTCTCACAAGCAGAGCTGGCCACTGAACATTTACCCCTCTCCCACAAGATTGGCAGAGCTGATACACTGGTACATGACTGTGGTCCCAGTTACCTGGGAGGTTGGGGCAGGAGGATTGCTTGAGCCCAGACTTCAAGGCCAGTGTGGGTAACTCAGCGAGCTCCTGTCCCAAAAGGTGAAAAGAACTGGGGTGTAACACAGCTCTCAAGAGCTTGCTGGGCATCTATCTGCAAGTCCCTGGGCTAGGGTGGAAAGATGGGTGAAGTTTATCTCTGGAAAGTTCAGTGGGCCTGTAGGAAAGAGAAGTACGTGCTGACACCCAGGGTACCAGCATCAACAGCAGGTCACCACCCAATTATCTCAGCCCTATCCCAGAGCCTTGACCAGGCTGAATGGTTTTCTTAGGTGTGTGAAAAAAACCTCTATCAAGAACAAGAGATGGAAAAAACAGAAGATGGAGCCTGGAGAAAACAGAATTCAGTGAATAGAAGGGGAAGATTTTTTTTTTTTAATGCAAAATACAATTAGTATCCACAAAGAGAAGAGAAAGAAAAAATGATTTTTAATTTAGGATTTTATGTTTAGCCAAACTATCAATCAATTGTGAAAACAAAATTTATTTATTTATTTAGGAAAACAAAATTTAAACATTTCAAACATACATAAAAGTTACCTCCCATGTACCTTTTAAAAAGATGCTACATGTGGGCAGGGGGTTTAGCTCAGTGGCACAAGCGCCTGCCTGGCAAGTTCGAGGTCATGAGTTTGATCACCCATACTCCCGCCCCCCCAAAAGATACTACTCATGATAAAATCTAGCAAACAAGGAACCAAATCCAGACAGAGAAAGGTCTCAGACTGACCACTGTGCAGCAGACTGAGAAAGAAATCAGTCCACACTGAGAAAGTAGAGGACTTTAAGGGGAGGGTGGCTAAGGAAAATAGGACTCAAAGAAAGGCGATGTCATGGGGAATAAATTAAGAAAATATTACATACAGAGTGTGGTGTATACACCTGTAACTCCAGCATGTAAGAGGCTGAGGCAGGAGGATTGCTCTGAATTCAAGGCCAACCTGAACTATACAGAGAGATCCTGTCTCAAAAACAAACAAAAAACCAAAACAAAACAAAATATGTATAACAAAATGTGCAAATGAAAACTGAAGGGACAAATTAACTCCAGACAAAACAAAGTACTGTACAAGAAAACAAATCATACTACATAACTTGGCTCTGTAAGAAAAACAATACTTAGTAAACAATGGATTGTGAATTCAAATAATATTCTGAGTGTTTGCGGGTGACAGGCAGCGCAAAAGAACCAGATTCTAGGAAGCCGTCAATGATAAGTTCTATACCATAAAGTAGGAAATAACAATATTGTTAAACATGCTGTTTAATAATAAGCTATGAGAACAGCTGAGTTCAGAATAGTTTTTTGAGATTCTCTAAGGAGACAAGCTTAAGAGATGTTCTAGGAATGCTAATTTCATGAATGACTCAGCTGACCGCTGTGTTGGTGAAAGGCTATGTTCACCATTCTGTGTGGCATGTCACACACTAAGAGGGTGTCTTAGGGGACAAAATGTGAGAGGAGTGAGCCCAGCTTTCTGTTTTCCATTAAAGCCTTTCCCCCTTCCTTCCCTCCTTCCTTCCTTCCTTCCTTCCTTCCTTCCTTCCTTCCTTCCTTCCTTCCTTCCCTCCCTCCCTCCCTCCCTCCCTCCCTCCCTCCTTCCTTCCTTCCTTCCTTCCCTCCCTCCCTCCCTCCCTCCCTCCCTCCTTCCTTCCTTCCTTCCTTCCTTCCTTCCTTCCTTCCCTCCTTCCTTCTTTCCCTCCCTCATTCATCCCTCCCCTTTCCTCCTTTCTTTCTCTTCTTTTGTGCTGGGAATTGAATCTGAGACCTTTGCAATAACCTAAATCCCTAGCCCGTTTTTTACTTATTACTCTGAGTCAGGGTCTTCCTAAATTGTGCGGGCTGGCCCTGAGTTTTCAGTCTTCTTCCCTTACTCTCCATAGTGGCAAGGATTATAGGTTGTGTCACAACAGTTGACTACCAGTCGTTTTTTAAACTGTATTTCTCTCCCAATGTAAAACTCTAAAATTTAAGGGAAACATATTTTAAAATACAAAACAGTCAAAATAAATGAATACACCTGGCACAGTGGCACACATTTCTAATCCCAGCACTAGGTTGGCTGAGGCAGGAGTACTGCTGTGAGTCTGAGAAAAGCTTGGTGGGCTTCATAGTGAGCTCAAGGCCAGCCTGAACTGCATAGCAAGACCCTGTCTCAAAACAAAACAAAACAAAACAAAACAAAAAAATTAGGAAGTTTGGAAATTACAGAAACATTTTAAAAGTTTCATTATTCATAGATAAGCAATGATATTTTCTCTCTGCAATTTAAGATACATAGCTGTGACCATATCTCACTTTCATGTTATTTAAAATATATATATATATTTTTTTGGGGGGGGAGTTACAGGGGCTCAAACTCAGAACGTAGCACTTGCCAGGCAGGTGCTTATGCCCCTGAGCTAAATCCTCAGCTCATCTTTTTATATTTTATTTTATTGTTTTTTACAAGCACAGGCTGCCCTTGAACTCAGCACAGTCCTCCCGTTTCAGCCTCCTGAGTGCTGGGATTGCAAGTGTGCACTGCCATGCCTGGCTCTGAAAACCTTTTTAAAACCCTAACCCTAACCTTAAAGACGGCCGATCAGTGAGCAACAGAATACAAAGCCTCCCAGGAGAAACAACTCATACGCCAGAACAAAACATCCTGGAGAGACCCAGATAAAGGGAGATGGATCCTCTTGACACAGGAAGAAATTAAAATGTAAAAAAGCTCATTAAACATGCAGTCTTGGGGCTACAATTGGAACATCTAAAATTACTGGGCACGGTGTTTTCACTGTGACCCACCAAATTTGCGCTGCCTGAATTCACACATTTGCACCAGCCAGCAGAGCCACTCAAACTTGTTCTCACCACCACTCACAAGAGCCACAGCTGCACCGAAGTCAGGGGTTGGTGAGCCCAATGGAGAGCAGAGCCAGTGAAGGGACCTTCATTAATCCACGGTCAGTACTGGGAATGAGACCCCCCCCAGGAAGGGTGCGACCAAATGGGGGACATGTTGGAATTGCGCAGGAGGAGCCTGAACTGGGAGCAAAAGTGACTTCAGTTGGTTGCTCCCTCCCCAGAACAGATTCATGGGATTTGCTTGGACTGGGCCACGCCCCTGGCCGGGACCCAGTGAGCCATCCCAAATTGATTCCCTGCACCTAGCAAGCACTAACTGGAAGTTTGGCTGGCCCGGTGGGGAGGGGCAGGCATACGCAGCTGCTGCTTACACTTCAGTGACAAGAGCAGGCAGGAGAGGGAGGAGGTTCCTCACCAGCGAGCTTCGGAGGAAGAGGAAACATGGCCAACAGGGAAGGGGGCTGGGACCTGTACTGTAACCTGTGTGGAGGAAGCTGGGACCATGACAGGAGAGAGAGGCAGGAGGAGGCCCCAGCTCAGAACCCTGAGAGCACTGATCCAGGAGAGGGAAAAACAAGGGAGACTGAGGGTGGCAAACAAGCAACATCAGACATGGCTTCAATAGACATTAAGAGATATGTTTGGGACCTTGTAGATGAGCTCAAAACTAAAATATTAAATCAGGTAAAGCAAGATATGAGTAGAGTAATAAAAGAAATGCTAAGCATCTCTCAGGAAGACATAAAAGAAGGGAGAAACACAAATAAAGGAGAGAAACATTCGATAAAGAATATAAAGAAAATATAGATTACATGAAGCAGATTCAAAGAGACTACCAGAAAATTAAAAACTCCATTGAAAGCTGGCAAAACTCCTTAAAAGAAACTAAGGATAGACTATCAAAACTTGAAGACAAGTTTGCAATGTGTGATCATGAAAGGAAAGATCTCTTAAAAATAACAAGGAAATAGGCAGTAACAATACAAAGGCTAGAAGATGACAAGAGAATCTACAATTTAAGAATAAGAAATGTGAACGAAGAAGCAGGAATACAAACAGGAGAATTACAAAGACTATTCATGGAAATAATTAAGGAAAACTTCCCAAGCATGGGAAAAGAAAATGGCATTCAGTTATGTGAGGCATACAGAACTCCAGCCACCTACAACCAAAATGGAGCTATACCCAGGCATATAATAATCAAGACATCAGAAATTCCATATAAAAACAGAATATTAAAAGCCATCAGAGAAAACAAACAGATTACCTATAAAGGTAAGCCCATCAGGATCATGGCTGACTTCTCCACACAGACCATCAGATCAAGAAGAGCTTGGAGTGAAATATTCCAAGCCCTGAAAGAAAATAACCTCCAGCCCAGGTTGATGTACCCTGCAAAACTGCCACTAAAAATTAATGGAGAAACAAGATGCTTCCATGACAAAGAGGAACTGGGGGAATTTGTGACCACCAATCCAACCCTACAGAGAATACTGAAGGACATTCTAGAGAGAGAAAAAAAAAAATACCAGGATTTTAGGAACAGTGGCAGAAAGGCCTCAATGAATGGGGCAGGCAGTAGAATGAAGGAGAAAAATAGACAAACAAAGGCAGAAAAATAGCATAGCAGAAATGAAGCAGAGAAGGATGGCTAGAATCTCTAACATAGATGGCCTTGATACACTATATTGTTAATAGTGCACCAGGATTTAAATCCCACATTATTCACACTACTTTGCTTAGATGTATTATATTCTGTTCCAATCATTGTACCTGTACTAGATTTGAGGGCACAGACAGTTATCCTGAAAATAACAGGATATAGTACAATAATCATCCTTAATTTCCTATTAACTTAATCTAAAGCTCTGTAAAACCTACACTGTTTTACCATGACTGAAAGTAATCAAATCTGGTCTGTTAGATTGCTGTTTTGTATTGATAGATTTTATTCAAAGCTGTTATGATTGATAGTACCAAGTCTGAGAGTATAGGCAACTGCACTGAAGATGACAAAATTCACTAGAATATCCACTCTGGTTTGATTATTACCTGTCTTTGAAGTTTTATACTGTCCACAATGGTTTTTTTTTTTTTTTTTACTAATACTGTTATGTACTGCTATATTCAATTATACTGCTATATTCAATTATGCCTGATGATATAGACAATTCTACTGAAGATAATAAGAAACAACAGAGTAATCATTGTAGATCACCTTGTACTGTGGTTTTATATGACTTTTTGGTTTCATGTTTTTATAGGAATTTGTTTTGTTTTGTCTTGCTAGGTTTTGTTTTTCCTTCTAATACAGAAAGGATAGAAATACACGTAGAGACTTATGCATGCATAGCTGTTTACACTCTCACTGTTTGAATATCTACTTTGTGTGCTTTAATTTTGTAACTTGAACAACTATTTCTAAGAGGACAATATGTAATTTATCAACTAGTGATTTCTTACTGTTTATCTTTTTTTTTGAAATTCTGTATTGTCTCTACCCTTTACATGTTTTTTTTCTCTTTAAATTAATTTTTTTTAAACTTTATTTTTATTTATTTATTTATTTTTTGTACCTGGGATCAAACTCACACCTTCGTGCTTGCCAGGCAGGTGCTTATAGCACTGAGCTAAATCCCTGGCCAAAAACTTTATTTTCAGTGGGTAAACTGAAAATTGTTGTATCATAATCCATCCAATGATTTTCCTGGATTCTGCTCATTTTTAAAACTTCCTTTGCAGAGTGCTGGAGGCTGAACCCTTGCTTTGCATATGCTAAGCAAGCACTCTACCCCAAGATACATTCCTCCCCTTTTCAGTTTTTAATTTGAAACAGGATCTTGCTAAGCTGCCCAGGCTGGCTGGAACTTGTGATTTCCTTGCCTCTTGCCCTGCCCTGAGTAGCTGGAGTCTGTCACAGCTGGCTCTCATCCTTGTTTCCTGATTAATCTTGTTTCAATTACCCACATACCTGGATGTTCATTATCTAGGCTTAAATTGACCAACAGAAAGACTTCTTCATGTGAACCGATTTTAAATGACATCAGAAGTTAAAGTAGTCACTAAAGTTTGATTTGGATTTTACTGTAAAAAGTTAAACTAAAAATTATGACTATATCTCAACTGCAATGATATAAAACTGATTAGAAAAAGAAATTGAGTCGATTTTAGAATTTTTTCTGACAATACAATAATATAGTGACATTATGTTTGACAGTCAAATGAAATCACTGAGGGTGAACTTTAGAAAAAAAATTGAAGTTTTATTCGTTTTCTTGAGGGTATCTGTTAATATTGTAATTTTTTTTTTTTCATTTAGGATTGAATCCAGAACCTTTTATGATTTTTTATTTTCAGTCAGGGTCTTGTCAAGTTGCTAAATTGTCCAGGTAGGGCTTGGACTTGTGATCCCTCTGCCCCAGCTTCACAAAGTGCTAGAATTATCGGTGTGAGCTACAGTACTTGGTTTAAATTGGTCTTCTTTGCAGTGACTATAGTATCACAATCCTTGTCTTTCTTCTTCTCTTGCCTGTTAACTAATCTTTGCTAGGTTCTCACTGGTCCATCAAAGTCTTCTCCTGTGATTAAGGTAGCATCTCTCATCAACTTCACAGCAGTCTGCATTTGGGGGTCAAATTTGCATTTTCCCTTTGAGGGGAATTTGCATTTCATTTGCAATCTACAGTTGGACAATCTTTTTAACATGAAGGAGAAAAACTGACAAAGTCCCAAACCTGCAATGCTGGATGCCAGGTTAAGCAGGGAGAGATATTTGAACAAGATATAAACGGTCAGTTCACTGGAGTGTTCTTTTGTGTTTAAAAACTTTTGCTTATATACATGATTTTGTTTTGCGGTAACACTTGTCCTCAGTACTGAGGTGAAGAAACTAATGCTTTGTTAAGGCTCAGCACATGAAATCTTCTCTAGATTAAGGAATCATGTTCTATGCATCATCACAAACAGAACTTACTAGATAGAGGTCGTACATGAGTCCTTGATACGTATGACATCAGCAATGAATAGAGTATAATTTCTCTAAATCTGTGTAATTCTTGTTTATTGATATTTTAAGAAGGTATTCTTAGTTTGATAGTGCACAAAAAAGGTATCTCATTATTTTAACTTAATGTGTTTGAGCAGAAAGTCTACATTCTAGTTATTTGTTAACCAGCTACCTGTGACCTCTCTATGTACTTCCTGGTCATAGTCTTTGCTTATTAGGTGCAATTTTAGTATTCTTTTGTTGCTCTTGCTGGTTTGAATAAACTCAGTAGTAGAGGGATATTCACATTTATATTAGCTGAAGTTTTTAAGGATTTTGCCTTTTACTTTTTTTGAAGTATATAGGAAGTTAAATATAAAAAGTTTATTATCAGATAGGTAGTTTCCCTCACTTTCTGGACTAGAAGTCTTGTGCCCAAACATACTCATCAGTACCCGGTTCTTGATATCAGAAGATGTTTCGAGTGAATGAATGAAATCCATGTGTTCTTTTCTATTTCTCCCACCACTTAAAAAATTTGCTTTATACACATGATGCTCACTTTAATTTCCTTCTCATTTTTCATTTTGATTTTTTAAAAAGCTTAACTCTCTCATTCTTCTGAAGTATGCTTTGTATTTGGTTGCACAGGAGGGTCATGGTGTCATTTGAGCCTTGCTGACTGGTGGCAGGCCACCTCCTTGGCGGGGTACATGAAACCCTGCAGTCATCAGAAGCCTGACCTGTAGATCTGTGCAGAATAGTGCAGGCCTGCAGATACACACCGCGCTCCTTGGACCCCTTACGAGAACAGGGCCAGTTATAAAAGATACATATGAGTGCCATCTCTCCTTTCTTCCTGTTACCTGTGGGAGGAGTACATGGCAGTTGGTTAATTCAGCTTTACATTACAATCTCTTCTAAAAAATAACTCATAAAGTGTAAGCCAGAGGAAAACAATAGTTGGTGCCTATTAATACTGAGTTTAGGGCTGGGGATTTAGCTCAGTGGTATAAGAGCCTGCCTGGCGAGTGCAAGGTTGTGAGTTTGATCCCCAGTACCAAAAAAAAAAAAAAAAAGTGAGTTTAACTTTTGATCTTAACTTTGAATTTGAAAATCCTCTCTTATGTGCCCAGAGCCCTCTCAGTGTGGAGGAGCCTTTCTCACTTAAGACAAAGCAAAAACAAACAAACTTTGCAGACTTCTTGTTTTGTGTCAGGGATTTGATTGGTGAATTATATTTTGTCCCAAAAGCATAGATGGCTCTACCAATGTAGAGTTGTTATGGTTGAGAAGAATGATTGATAATTGATCATTGATCAGCTTTTTTCTTTTTTTCCTTTTTTTGGTCTTTTTGAGACAGGATCTCACTGCAGTTCAGGCTGTCCTTGAGCTCACTTTGTAGCCCAGGCTGGTCTTGAACTCACAATGATCCTCCTGCCTCAGCCTCCCAAGTGCTGGGATTACAGGCTTGTGCCACCACGCCCAGCTCATGGATTGCCGCGACCCATGTGGCTCTTGAGGTTCTTGGGATGAAGGAGCACAAGAGGATGGGAAAATAAAGAGACAAAGCCAGAGTCAGTGGAGCCCTTATCCTCCTGATGGGAAGAAAGGAACCGCTCAACCACTATAGCACATTTATTTATATACTCCACACACTCCTGAAAAAGGTCAATTTCAACCTGCTTCCTGGCAATTTGTTTGCCTGGAAGGCCTGAGCCCCTTGCCTTCTTGGTGCTGAAACAACTTGTTTACGTGGCTTGTTTTGGGATCTGTTTTTTCTGGGCTGGCCTTGCTTTAGCCCCACACATGTGGTCGATCACCAGCTTCAATGGCTCCTTACAATGGATCGGCATATTTTTTGGTCCTTGGGAAAATAGATAGTTTTTAACGTGTGTGTGTTCAGCAAAGCCAAAAGATGTACAGTATTCTACTCTAAGTAAAGGAGTCCTTTTTTACCACAGGAAGAAATTTTTTTCCTAGATATCACTGAGAAAAAAACCACAGAAATAATTTGTGTTGAAAGCTTCTACTCTTTTCCTTTAGTTTTTTGACAAAGATTCGGGTCAGAGATATAGATCAGCAGCACAGCACCTGCCTGGCAAGCATGTGCCCCTGAGTTCAGTTCCCAGTACCAGAAAAAAAAAATATCAAAGGTGCAGGCCACTCCTAAAGCCAAACAAACAAGTCCTAATTATTTTTTTTTAATTTTTATTTAAAGAGGAAAAAAAAGCAAAACAGAAAAAGGGGTAGAAACAATACAGAATTTCAGAAAAAAGAAGAAATCACTAGTTGATAAAATACATATTGTCTTCTTAGACCTAGTTGTTAAAGTTACAAAACTAAAGCATACAAAGTGGACATTCAAACAGTGAGACTGCAAAGAAGTTCAATGATTCAGTAACAACTTAGCAACATGGTTATCAATTCTACACACTCAAACATACATGCAGCCATATCCTCTAGAGCACTTTCTTTTCTTCTTTTTACTTTTTAAGTCCATTATCTGCTTAGTTATATCCTGTTTCAGGTTGCTCAGTACCTTACTGACTTGTTTTGTTGTTGTTACATACTTTTAATCACCTTACATAATTTCGTTGCATTGTTTTTGAGTTTCTCCTCATCCATGATCCATGGATTAGCTTTGGTGGAGTTGGGAGATTTTTGGAGGTATTTTGCTACTTTCTAATCTTTTTTTTTTTTTTTTGAAGGTAGCAAAATACAGCAGAACAAGACAGAACAAACCCATGCCACCGCACTGCAATAAAACTACCACAGAACAGCAGAGCAGGTCACCAGGACACAAGCAATGGGCTCAACAGTACAGCCCATTTTATTCACAGTAGCTGTTCTTTGAATCAAGTAGAGGAAAATGGAAGGAAATATATAACTTTTAAAAATAGAATATTGAATAAAGCAGTACCATTAATCAAGACTGAGCAAAACAGTGATAAAAATATTTGCCTTCAAAGAGATGGTAGAAGGAAATCCCCCTTACTTGTCAAGCTGT
Source organism: Hydrochoerus hydrochaeris (assembly GCA_004027455.1). Taxonomy (NCBI): domain Eukaryota; kingdom Metazoa; phylum Chordata; class Mammalia; order Rodentia; family Hydrochaeridae; genus Hydrochoerus; species Hydrochoerus hydrochaeris. The sequence continues at coordinate 177,834 of PVLA01003410.1, forward strand.
ATACATTCATCCTCCAAAAAGGTACTCAGACCACTGGTGCCTACTTGCTAACGAGGGCAGGGGTGTGGATCAGTGTCTGATTCTTAGCCCGCAGGGCCTCAGCTGCTTACCAGGGCGGCCAGCAGGCCGCCTGTTCTCCAGCGCCCAAAGATCCAACATGATGCAGAGTTCGGGAATCGCTGATAGTTCCGGCCCCGGTGCACCGGCGAACAAGTCCTAATTATTATACAAGAGAATCAAACAAGGCAAAATTTGTTGTTTGTGGTTTCTTCTTCCCTCAGCCCTCCCTTTGACACATTTTATTTTGTTTTGTTTTATTTCATTTCATTTTATTTTATTGGTACTGGGAATTGAACTCAGGACCTCACGCTTGTCAGGCAGATGCTGTACCGCTGAGCTATATCCCCGGCCCATCAGGTTTTATTTTTTAAAATAACTTTAATAAGTCTCCTGATCTACCAAACTAACAACAAAAAAAATTGCAAGACTATTCTTTCCTGAATGTGATTCGAAATGTGGGCATTAAAAATTCAGAATTCTACATAACTTCTTTGAACACAGGGGGCTACTGATAGCTTTATTTAGTGGAGTGAGGAAGATTTTATTTTTCTAAATCTTTTTTTCTCCAATCTGTTTGGAACATGGATTATAGCAACTTGGTGCTTTTCTTATCTATTGCCAGTGGGAGTATACATCTATGTAACCCCTTGAAATCAATTTGGCAATATGTGTTGAGCTATAAAAATGGTTTATACCTTTTAGCTCACTAATTCCACTTTGAGAAAACCCTTATAAAGTAATAATCTTAATCACAGAAATATTCATCTGTATGAAGATATCATCAAGGGAATTTTTATAATAGCAAGATAATGATAGTAACAATTTAATATCCAGCAGAAGAGAAATAATCTTTAAAGAATATTACATATCTGCCCAAAGGAATATTTTGCAGCCATTTAGGTAATTATTGTAAAAATTATAAAATAGTGCCCTGGTGTAGTCAGAGTTTATAGGGGAATAGATTTAATACAGGACACATAATTTATAAGATTATTTTATAATATTCACCCAAAAAGTCAAATGCAGAGGGTTATAAGAGATTTGTTAATGCACTAGAGACCCAGAGAATCCAGCTGAAGTCCTGGATTCCACAACACTGTCCTGCAGGAGACCCGCTGAAGACCTTGAGCCCATGGCAATGTCCCCAGTGAGTCCAGATGGAGCCCACCACAATGTCTCATGCACGGCTGCATCAAGGCAATGTCCCCAGTGAGTCCAGATGGAGCCCACCACAATGTCTCATGCACGGCTGCATCAAGGATCTGCACTGGGAAGGTCCAAGGGTCAATGGTGGAAGCACAAAGTCTGCACCAGTGGGATGAAGGGTCTGTGCCAGCAGGCTGAGGGATCTGCATAGAGCCAGGAAGCAATGCTCAAGGTAAGGACCAGAGTTCTCCTGAAGAGAACCACAGTCTTCCTCATCGACAGCGAGGACCTGAGCTCCTCGGACAATGAGTTCATATCAGGAAAACCAGCACGACAAGCTTCTCCAAGAGAACCAACAGCACACCACCTCCTCCCCCACCCCTACTTCAGATAGGCCTTCCACACCCAGCACCACGCTGACTCAGTTCAGCTGGGTGTAACAAATTGACTGTTAGTTAATCCACCACATTCCCCAAACCTTTCTGATCTACTGTGGGGAGAAAAATTGCAGAATACAAATTAATACATATATCAAGATTAAAATAACATTGGAAAGATCACATATATGAAATGGGCCAAAACATTTTTATTGGTTAAGCTGAAGTGCTGTGACTAAAGGTGTTTATTTGTTTTCATTTTTTTTCAAAACCAAAAATAGTGTTTGTGGAAAAGAGCCATTGAAATAGTCAACAGGAAAATGTTTTGTTAGTTAAATAAAAATAGTCCACTTACTACTCCCTAGTTAGGCCTCAGTTGTTCGTTGTGTGATGCTTGGACACTCCAGTGATTTGCTGAGCAGATTCTTTACAGTTACCATTTCTTAGAGTTGAACCACACACACACACTCACACACACACACACAGACACTCCTTTCCTGGCAGTGGAAACAAATCTTACAATGTCAAATAAACATGAGTTTCTCTTATTTGTGATAGAAATATTTCTAGATGTTTCTGCATTTCCTAAAACCTGACAGGCCTGTAAACAACAAGGAAAATATTTAAAAATCAGGAAAGAGCCTGTACAGATCATTATGTGATGGGTCTGTTTTGGTCACATTTCATAGAAAGAGCCCCCTTTGGAGCAGCCGTCAGACTGACGTACACTGTGCATTAACACTAGCAGTGGGAAAGGATGCTGAATTTGTCCTGCTGTTTTGGCATTGAAGGAATAAGTTCAGTTAAAGGATAAAGTGACAGTCCGAAATTCCGTGGGAGGAGAGAAATAATAACCCTGGTCCGGCTGAAGAAAGCCGAAAACTGATTTCTGCTTGAACGGAATTTGGAAGTTCAGATGATTAAGGCAGAGCCAAGTTGCAATCTCTTGAGTTTCACTTACAGGTATTATTTTTGGAAAATGGATCTCACATATAGGGAGTTACCAGCGTACAAAAAGAGTTTCAAGAAAAACATGATCTACCCTTGCAATTTTTCTTCTTAAAAAACATCCCTCCAACTTCACCAATGGCGCTGCCACCAGCAGCAGAGCACTGCAGCGTCCAGCTGGGAGCCTGCGGCGCTTCCTGAGCCTCTTTCTTATAATAGCATCTCTGCCGGGAACAGGGAAAAAAGTAAAATGAAATAGGACTTTTTTCCATTGCAAGTGACAGAAATTCATCCCAAATTAGCTGAAGCAAAAAATAAAAACTTAGAGGTGGGTAGTGTCTTAGTCCATGTTCTGTTACTACAACCGAGTATCACAAGCACCATGAATTGGTTAAAGAATTAACCTCCAGATAACTTCGTAATTACAAGATGTTTAGATTTTAAATTAGGGTTACATCAAGTTGAAGAATAATAGAATCTTTGATGTGGAAGTTGGAAAGTACAAGTGGGTCTTGAATTCTCAAGTGGTCAGTATGTGTCTATGGAGAAGGGCATTGGGAAGAGGTAGAAATCACTTAGTGATGAGCACTCTTTAAACTGTGAAGGCAGGGAGGAGTCTCCATCCCACCAATGAGCTTCATTACGGGCAGGGTAGGGTAGCAGGGTAGGGTACGGATGCTGGGAGCTGAAACAGTAGACACCCATTTGCCAGTAAAAACAAGAGGTGTTTTTGCCCTCGGAGACAAAGGGAATCATTAGATGCCAAAAGCATGAAAATAGAACGATGGTCTTCAGGATTCCCTTTTTCTCCGGGTCCTCTGCTGCCACCATGCCTCAGAGTGAGCATTGTCCCCAGGTTCTCAGCGAGCAGCAGTCAGGGTACACTGGCTGCCGAGTTCCTGCCAGAAGGGCTGCCTCAGCCTCTTTACCTGCAACCTCCCGCTCCCCTGGGAAACAGGGCCTGGACCCACGAGCACCGGCAGCACTTCTGAGTGACTGGTTGGGTCCCTGGATGTGTGACCCTGTGACGTTGCGTCTTGAAGATGCAGCGGTACAGTAGAAATGCTATGTAGGTAGTTATTATACCATGTTGTTTAGGGAATAATGGCAAGAAAAAAAGCTACTTGTTGAGTGCAGACACATTTTTTTTTAAATATATAGTTTTTAACCCCGTGTTGGTTGAATTGTGCATGCAGAGTGTGTGGAACTCCGATGGCAGTGAACTCTGATGGTAATGAGCGTCCTCAGCCGGGCCTAACGCTGGTCTCTGCCTGGCTGGCCTGTGGCTTTGGTCTCCAGCATTCTTCCCCCCTACCCACGGACACCCTGCCTTTCTCCAAGGTACAGCTCTAGAGGCCCCTCCCATCAGTACTATCAAGGCTCCCCCCCCCCAGGTCCCATGGGAGCCCTCCTAATTGTGCCACTCAACATCTAATTCTTCTTAACCAGTTCGTTATGCTGTTATTCTTTAATTCCTACATTGCTATCTTTACTGAATTTTCATCTTTATTCTCACTAGATTGAAGGGAACCTGAAGTCTGTGGTCCTATCCCAAATATTTTTAACGTCTGCCAGAATCCCTGCCAGAATCCCTGGCATAAAGACCTCCCACGCAGCAGGTTTCAGTGAATATTTGTGGATTTGACTGTTAAGCTTTGTTTTCCTGAGATTGGACACATTCAGCCTATCGGTCATCCCCAGCCCCCTAGGTCACCCATGATCCAGAAAGTTGAATGGAAGAGAATCCCTACTGTTAACTTGTTTACAGACTGAGCAATCCCAGCAATCACTAATCATCTGTTCTTTGGTCTTTTCTACTAATTAAATCAGCACCAGCCAGTTACTACTTTTTATGCTATTTTTGCAGTGCAGCAAATATGTCCACCCACAGGGTTCGGTTGAACAGCGCGCCTCTCTCTGGGCCCTGCCCATCTTGGGGGTCTGACCTCCCCTCCCACTGCTTCCTGCACCAGCCCTTCCCGCAGGCCTTTGGGCTGGCAGGCTCTTTACCCTTTTTATTTTTATTGGTACCCGGGATCGAACTCACGACCGTGTGCTTGCAAGACAGGCACTTATGCCGCTGAGCTAAATCCCCAGCCCCTACCCTTCTTTCAGTCTCAGCTCAGATGTAGTTCCCCAAGGGGCTTCTCAGGTGCCTGGGACCAGATCACTAGCCGCTTGCAACTTTCCATCCCTTGTGGGATCCTCCACCTATTTGTGATTATGCTTTTTTGGAAGCTAACTTTTCCATACTAAAATATGGAAATTAATAAACGCATGTCTATCCGGTCAGGACTAAATTCCGCCCGTAACAGAGGTCCTAAATAATAGTATTATGAACAGGACAGAAATTAGTTCTCTCCTGAGGTGGGCAGTTTAGGGCTGGTGTAGTGAATCCTCAGCATCAGATTCCTTTGTGTTTCCACGATGACGGAGAGCGGAAGACCCAGGACGCAGCAGGAGGAGGGCAGAGAAGAAGCACTGTCTCCTCCCCTAGGGACGCTCCTCGGGACTGTGCGGCCTCTTCCTCCCCTGGACCTGACATTAGTTATGTGCCCTTACCTGGCTGCTGCGGAAGCAGGGAGACGGAGTCTTTGTTCTGGGTAGACATGGGCCCAGGTGACCACTCTATTCCCAGCTTCCAGCCCACTACCAGGAACACCATGTCTTGGCTGAATGAAGAAATGAGCTGAACACTTGCATATTCATTTGCCAGAGCTACTATAACAAAGTGCTACAAATGGGGTATTTGTTGTTCTGTTCTGGGATAATAGAAATGTTTTGTCTCACACTTCTGGAGGCCAGAAGTCCCAGAAGGGGATGTCAATGCCATAGCTTCTTCTGAGTGCAGTGGAGGATGTGCTCCTTGCTCCCTCCTAGCTCTGGGGCTCTGCTGGCCCATTTCAGGTTCCTTGGTTTACAGATCTCTCCCCTGTCCTTACAGGATGTTTCCTGTGTGTGCGCATCTCTGTGTCCAAATTTCCTGCTTTTAGTAAAAGGGACACCAGCTATATGGATTCCAGCCCACCTTCAACCCACATCTAACTAATTACACCTGCTCCACCTCATTTGCAAGGAAGGTCACATTCGGAGATACTGGAGATTCAAAAGTCATAGGAATTTAAAGCAGGAATTAAAATTTGGGGGCAGGAATACCATGCAGCATTCAATATAATTTGATGCAACAAAAATTCATAGGGTTTATGACTTTGGGGCTGGGGCCACAATTCAACACAGCACAGCTTGGAGCAGCACCATCCGCTCTCATGCAGTCCTTCCATGACACATGGCATCAGCTGTCCCCACCATCCAGCGTGACGCAAGTCGGTTTCCGAACAGTGACCCATCCCGTCTGCCTGGCCCAGAGGGTGAGTTTGGGGTGGGGTGGGAGGGGGCAGGGCCTAGCAGAGGCCGCTCACATGACAGCTGAAACTGAGGAAGTCGAGCTTCTTCCTGGTCTGACAGACTCAGGAGCAATCCAGACAGGCGTGGGTCCCCTGTGTTCAGAAGCTTTCACAGCAAGATGACAGCTGCTGCCTTGGTAACGTCACACTGTGCAGCGCAGCCCGTGTCTTCCAGGGCCGGCTGGGAATGTCCAAGCCAGGGTCTGGCCAGCTGCCGCCCCCAGCCCCAAACCTCCATTCATTCTTGAAGCTTTGTGCTTTTGTTTGGTTCTGCCTTGTTCCTCCCTGGACAGTAAAGCTGCTCTGAGGACCAAGCTACGATTTTATTTATCTCTGCAATCCCCACCGCTCTAGTGGTTAAAGTTGCCTGCAAGTAGAGAGCAATTAAACAGCACTTTTTCAAAGGGAAGAGGATGACATCATCATCCGCCAGGAAGCTCAAGCTGGATCCGTGCTCCAAAGTGGAGAAGTGGAAGCAATAAAAGATTTCCTGCAGTTTCCCCTGCCCGCTGGTTCTGGGACTCTGAGAAGGTGGCGGTGCTGTCCTACCCTGGTGCCCAGGGTTGCTGGTACTCAGGAGTTCAGCAGTGTGAAACCCAGAGCTGCCGAGGCCCTGCCAGGGTCAAGGCTGGGGAGCTGTCTGCTGGACTGTGAGAGAGGGTGACCTGCTGCTGCAGCACACGTCTCCCATACATGTCACACGTGACACGAGACCGAGGCCCTGGGTCGCGCTTCATGATCCCTGGTAAAAAGGGAGCAGAAATCCCAACTCCAGGCCGGACACAGCAGGAGCAGCCTTCTTGTTTTGAGCACCCTCCCACTGGATGGTACCCCCTTAGCCCGAGCCATCTTCCCACTTATGCTGGGCACAGGCAGGGTCACAGCAGGGAGTCCGGCTGTCACAGGACCCTCACGTGGCCTTCAGAATATGACTGGGACCTGTGTGTCCTTCCCTAATGTTTCTTCTTAAAAACTGGTCACATGTGGCGGTCATTTCTGTTCCTTCTCCATGCTTGCAATCCAGATGGCCAAGTGCATGCCGGGCAGGTGTGGATGGCACGGGGACGTGGTTAGTGATTTATCAGGCTTCACACCTGGGTTCCAGGGGACTTGTGTCTTGGACACTCAGATCAGAAAGCCACATTAGGCTTGGGGAGAGAGGCAGGGCTGTGTTTCCATCCCTTCTTCAGATACCCTGGACATCATCTTTAGCCCAGCTACCCCACCCCAGAGATGGGCCACTGTGGCCAGAGGTTGCACAGATAGCACCTGCCAGATTCCTGTAGCTTTGATCACTCACATTTCTCCAGTGCAGAGGCAATAGAAAGTCACATCCCGACAGTGACCTCTGTCTGATGGATGCTCAGGTCTGAAACGTTACTGCTTTCATCTCTTCAGTGAACTGTAAAATCAGGAGGTTCATCCAGCCTTTGATTACCAGACTTGTGCCTGGTTGTTAACAACAGGCTCCATTCATGGTGCAGTAATGCAGAAGGACAGCCCTAATGACACTGCTGCCGCTGGCCAGGGCAAGTGGGTGGGGGTGCCTGCCCTGGGACCCTGAGGAGCATCTGCCATTAGGTGCCAACCTGACACATCCCGTGGCCCATTCGGGCCAGCTGCAAGCTGTTTCCTAGATAGTACCATGTGTAAATCTCTGTTCTCACTTTGGCTTTATCATATTTTTATTCTTTTTCTCCTTTTCCCAGTTTCCATATTCAATTATTTATAGATTAAATATATCTTTTCATGTTTTACAAGCACTCATATTCTGTAAAAAAATTAGAAAATATAGGTGAGCAGAAATTTTTTTTAAATTTAACATGCCACCACCTGGAGAAAACTACTATCTGTGAACATATTCTATGATAATTCATTTTAAGTTTGTTTGGTTTTATTTTTTGAGATAGGGTCTTGTTGTGTAGTTTAGGCTGGCCTTTAATTGTGGGCAATCTTCCTGCCTCAGCCTCCTGAATACTGGGATTACAGGCATGTGCCACCACACCTGCCTATTCTAATTTTTTTTAATGCATATATTTTCAAACTTGCATTTTTCACTTACTGACATTTGAGAATAGCATTTGTGCATATAAAAATTCATCAACTTTAGATGGCTGGACAGAAGAATCAATTTATTAAACCAGGCACCTACCATTGGTCATTTAACTGGTTTCCAACTTTTCAATTTTGGAACCAATATTGCAGTGACTTTATTTCTACACATTCTCAGTTGTTAGGGTAAATTCCTAAAAGGGGAATAGTTGGGTAAAAATAATAAGTATACATTGTTTTAAACTTTGTATTGAGAAATCTTTTAAAATATATATAATTTAGACAGAATGCTACATTGAGCCCTATTATACCCAATAATGACCAACTCCTGGCCATTTTTCCCATCTATTTTCCTGACCACAATTCCTGCCTTATTTAGAAACAGATCCAATATCTCATACCTGAGAGGCTTATTTTTGAATTACATGTGTACTATGAGCTGGGTTAGCTAGGGGGCCAGAAATCACCTCTGTAATATGCAGAGAGAAGGGTATGTAGAAAGACCGATCTGCATAACACAATGAGGTAGCATTTGATATTTAGGACGCTGTTGCTACAGTTTGATGTGTAAACCCTTTTTGCCCCGGGAAGTCATAGCCTCTTATCTCAAGGTGAATCCAATTGACACCCTGGAGCTGTGTGGCTCTACCATCTTGCTGGGCTCAACCATTTGGAGAGAGACACTGAAGCAAGGAAACAGGAAACTGTCACCTGGCTTCAAAGACCACACATCAGCACCTCAGCCAGCCCCATTACATTGCTTAGAGCCAACTGAAGGGAAAGGGTATTAGCTTAGCCAGCTCTGACCCCGTGGAGACAGGGTCAGGCTTAGCCAAAGTGGAACTAACTGCTCTGTATTCAAGGAGAGCCATTCAGGTGGTCCCTTTAGCAGGTGTTACTCCTTTTTTCCATTTTTTCCAGTTCATGCCTTGATAAGATCTTTTGAGCCCCGCTCTGGAGACTTTCCTACCATATCACACTGACTTATGCGTTTATTTGTGGAAGGTAAACAAAGCCTTAAAAAGACATCAAACATGAGTAATAATTAAGCCTTCTTTTTTCTTTCCTAATATCCTATAGCATGAAGGTCCAGGACCAGGTCACTATAGCTTAAAAACACCTCCAACAATTTCTGTTACTTCCTGTTTTAAATCCAAGCTACCCCGGCTTTTGCCCAACTTTTCGGTAAGTATCTGAAGGACACACAACCCCAGAGTGTAGCTTCAGTGTGGGTCCTGGGCATCTTAAAAGAGCGGGTGGGTGAGATGGAGGCACTGTAGTGCCACCTGGGGTACACAGTGGCCTGAGTAGGCAGCAGGGGTCTACTGGTTTCTGACTGAGGCTGACTCTAGGCCTAAAGGCCTACTGATTTGTGGGTCAGTCAAGAACAGTTGCAATGGTGACCAGCTCCCCCCACACACACCTGGATGCTTTCAGGGGACATAAAAGCAGCCCCTTCATGGGCTGACTGGGCTGTGAAAGTCACCTTCTTCAGCCTCTAGAACCAACAGTCTATGTATGTGTAGCTGCTGGGAGTCCAAGGAGGCAGAAACGGCAGCGCTGAACCAAACGGGATCACTGAGGCGGGAGCAGTCGAGGGCTAGAAGAAGACAGGAAGAAGCCACAGACAGCTGCACAGAGAATGGATTCTGGGGCCCAGAGAGCCTCAAAGGCTCTGAGAAGACTAGGAAAGATCACAGAAACATGAGGTGGTGCTTGCTAATGGTGGCCTTTGAAAATACTTTTCAGTGCTGAAAACCCATTTTCATTTGTTCCATAGCCTCGCTGCTGGGCTTCAGAGCTGTGGCACTGCCTTTCTTTGCGCCCCAGTCAGTAAAACTGCACGTAGACTGACAGTGAGAGGCAGGGGGATCCCCACATCTGTTACATTACCAGGATCCAGAAACAAATGTTTGTCAGAGCCCACAACACCGAGCATTTCCGGGAAGAATGAGTTGTGCTAACCGAACCCCCAGCACACCGAACAAACTCAGAAAGCATCCACCGAAGGGGCCTGGTCTTTGAGGCTGCTGTTCAGACTTTCAGGAGTCTGTCATGGAAGCCAAGGACAAACAGGCCACTGGGTGACAGTGAGATCAGGACTGGAGGCCCAAGATGCATCATCTCAAGGTGGCTGAATCAGCAGCCTCCTGTGGGGTGGCCCTTCTGGGCCTGCTTTCCTGTGGTCTGGGCTCCCCAACTCTGCACACCAGCCACACCCTCATTAATAGCGCTAATAAAGGCCTCTGCTCCCTTTGACCTGTGGCCAGGAAATTGATTAGATTTCTGAGCTGCTCCTCTGCTTTTGGTGAGGGAAATAGCCTATCACTTAAACAACATCTGTAGGCAGCTATCTATCTACCAGTGGCCTGCTGTGTTCCACTCTCGGTGACCACTTATCCTGTCTCTGCAAGGGAGGGTAGAAGTGATAGGTGGGTGGTCACAGTGAGCAGTTGGGGTGGTGCAGGGCCAGTTGCCAGCCGGGCACAGACTGTCTCAATGAGCCCATATCCTCTCACCAGGCAAGTACTCTGGGCCCAGAATCACGCCACTGGTGGGGGGACTAGGACTTGAAGTCAGATCTGTCTGACTCTAAAACTCCTGTCCTTCTTGTTTGTTTTGTTTTTTTGAGACAGGATCTCACTATGTAGTTCAGGCTGGCCCCAAACTTGCGGTGATCCTCCCACCTCAGCCTCCTAAGCGCTGGGATTGGAGGTGTGTGCCAGGACACCAGGCCTTGAACACTCATTCATTAGTCAGAAACTTTTGCAAATCCGGAGCAAAATACAGTGCAGCTGCTGTGGCCCTGAGGTCACAGAGCCCAGCCAGAGACTCAGGACATCCAGGAAGCTGGCAGTCCTCAAGTGACCCCATCCCCAGCCTCCCAAGTGCTGGGATGACAGGTGTGCACTACTGCACCCCGCAACACCTGTGTCTCTTAGGCAGCCCAAGGTAAAAATCCGTGTGTGTTTCAAGATTATGGGCGTGCACCCCCAGTGTGGGAAGTGCTGACCTGGGAAACGGAAGCCTCCATCTGTGGAAAGGGTCTTCGTTTGTACTTAGCGCTCCAGGAGAGAAACTTTGTTTAAATCAACTGACAAAATGTTTTGGTACAAGGACTTCATCAGAGTTAAAACATGATGGTTTGAGAATGAGAATGTGGGGATCCCTTGAGGATACTTCTGACCCTGGGGCCCTCAGGCCCAGACTGAGAAACACTGTACTTTATCACACGGGGTCAGTGAGAGAGTTTAGAATGGGGGATGCCAGACCCTGCTCCCTGCCACAGTACTAGGAATTGATTCCAGAGCCTTGTGTGCCCCAGGCAAGTGCTCCATCCCCACCCCCTGAGCAACACCCGACCCTTTTTATTTATTGTTAAATATTTTAAAATTATGTTTGTTTTTGGGGATTGAACTCAGGGCCTTGGCACTGAACTGTATCCCCAGCCCCTTTCATTTTTATCTTGAGATGTGGCCTGGCGAGTGGCCCAAGCTGGACTGGCACTCCTGAGCCTTCTGCCTCAGCCTCTCAAGCCCCTGGGATGACAGGTGAAACCCTCCACTCCCAGCCAGGGTGGGCTTTTGTGTCACATTGTCAGGTTCAGAATCTAGTCTCCAGCCGTTGGCTGCTGGACAAGGCCACTGGAGGGGATGCCGATGGCATTCCCAGGGACAGGCGCTGCTGGGCAGAGCAGTCACCAGGAGACGGCATCCCTTGAAGTGCTAGTGGTGTGTGCCCCGGTTTCCCCAGGCAGGTGCCAGGCAGGCCCTGACTGGTCCAGCCCTTGTCTCAGCACCTTTCTAACCTCACAGTGACCCCAACAGGAGCCGCCTCAGCTCCCAGGACATCCCTCCCATGCCCGTGTGGACTTTACCTTCCCCCAGGGGGATTCATCCATCAGCCACATCACAGGCAGCAGCTAGATTCGGGGGGCTGTGAGTTTCGTGTCACCATCTCATCAGTCCCTGTTTTCTCTTCTGTTTTCAGAAAACCCCAGGCCCAGGAGCGTACGAACCCTCCAGACAGTTCCCAAAGCAGTCCCAAACTATAGCCAAAATGGGCCGGGAGCACAGCCTCTTCTTCAGCAACACAATCGGCTTTTAAAATAAAACAGTCGTGACACCAAATGATTTGGAATAATAGCAAGTTCTTAGATTTATGAAACTGTACCATGACTACACCTTACAGGGGTTTCGCCATGGCAGAGCTGGGTCTCTTGGGCTCAACCACCTTAGTGTTGAGAGACTTCCAGTTCCAGTTGAAGGCTTCCTTGGGCCCTTGGCATACACAGAGCCTAAGAGGGTCCCAAAGGTGGCACTTTTTCTTTCTCAAGTCCCTGAAAAGAACTGTTGATCATGTGCTGAGTGCTAACTTTCCGGTCGGTGATGCACACAGCAGTGTCCCTGAAGAGTAAAACAGAGCAGAAACTTACTTCCTGCCTAGTAACTCAGTAGCCCAAGGCATTTACTCAAGGATTTGTGATGAGGCTGAGTAGACAACCTTGCTGCGTGGCCAGTGCGTAGCAGTGTGGCCCAGACAGCTTTGCATGGTGCTATGTTTGATCATGACCTTCAGCGACGGGTGCGTAGATTTACTGTACTGTGCTGGGTTTTTTCTCCCTTGCTGACCTAACTGGGGTACTTACTATACGACACCTTTTAACCTTTCTTTTTCTTTTTGGCACTGGGGACCAAACCAAGGGCCTCCTGCATGCTACTCCTTCTACTTACCAAAACCACGTTTGCTGTAAGACGATGCATTGTGTTACCCTGGCAACAGCCACCCGTGTCCCACATTCGCCTCTTTTCTCCACCACACTGTTTTATTTTGCAAATGATTTAATTCTGTGTCGCTTTGTCTCAAGAAACAACGAGCTACAGCACTTATATACCTGCCACAGAGCCTTGGGGTGCAGCAGGTGCCACCATGTGGCTTTGTGTTCACACAGATGGCAACACCAAACAATGGCTCATTCTCAGAAAGTGTCCCCCTTGGTAAGTGACATGTGACTGTTTCTGATTAAGTCAAGGAAAATGCACAAGGTGCTGTACTGGCTTGGGGACGTGGAGCTGGAAACAGAAGGTAAGGCAGGGGACAGAGTTTGGAGAGGGTTCAAGGCCTGAAAGAATAGCTCAGGAAGCTGAGAAGTTTGTACTGAGAAGATGCTGCTGGTCTCAGAGCTCTGGGACTATCCTTGCACAGATGACGGCTTCAGTGGGAAGATGGTCACCAGTCTCAGGAAAATGCCAGGTCACTGTGGCCAGTATGCAATGGGCCCCTGACACTGGGTACAGGTCGCAGCAGGGTAGCATGGCTGGGCCTATCAAAGGAATCAGGAGGCTGAGACCAGCAGAGAGGAGGGCAGAGGGCCGGGTAAGGACTGCCACCTGCCCAAGGCAAGAATGAACATTTGCTGGTGGGAGCAGAGGGAGCCTGATCCAACCCACATTGGGGGTGCAAGCAAGGAAGTGGCGGGGCCATTAGAGCCTGATGACCAGGAGCCTCGAGCATCGGGAGAAGCTTCCTGCTCTGGGAGAGCCTGGCTGTGCAGGGCTCGCGGTGTGAAGTGGAGTGGGTTCAGAGTCATTAATAAATACCTGGAAGGAATATTTTCACAATTAAATGCTTATATTTTATGGGGAAAAAAACTCCACATCTCTTCCTTAAACTTACCAGCCCTGATAAAATGGGTACTGGGGTGAGGCAGGGATGGTTGCCCTAAGTTACCCACTTTTGTGGGGGGACACTCCATACTGCACTCCTGGGGCACAGGGAACAGCCATATGCACACTCCCCTTCTCCTATCCCAGGCTGCATCTCTGCCCACACTGATCAGAACAGACAAGGGCAGATGGTTTCAAACCTTATTCTCTAAGGGGCCCAAAGTTCCTGCACAGTTGGAGACATGCCTGGAGGTTCTGATGCAGGAGATTCCTGGGGACACCTGACCCTGGGGACACATTCTAGAATGGGAGAGGTAGGAGGTGGTCACACGTATCTCTGTCCAGGGTGGTAGACAGGAATTTAGAGCAACTGTTCATACTAGTAAGCGGAAGTAGGATTCTGAGTGTTTGGGGTCCCTTAATGACAAGAAGTAAACAGGGGTCTGGCAGGGACTCACCCACCCAGCCTGCTTTTCTCCTGGCCCTGGAACCCAACTTATACTGCCCCCTTCTGCTTCCTGCAGGGAACCAGCTGGGTCCAGTTGCAGATTCCCAGAGGAGGAAACCTAATGGCCAGCCTGGCCCAGGTGCCAGAGGTAGACAAGGCTGCAAGGCCCACCTGTGATGAGGGCGTAACTGGGGTGGGGAGTAGCTAGCTCCCCAGGGTCCTGGAGAATGAGGACCCTTCTGCCATGTGAAGGAGAGGGGACATGAGCAAGAGAGACCTCTGGTAATGGAGACCCTGGGGACATTCTGCAGGGCCATCTAGCAGGCCTTGTGGTCTGTGCCTTCCTGGGGACTTCACTAAGCTCCACCTTTGCCTCCTGAGGGTGGCCTGGGCTTCTTTCAGGGTTTCTTCTTCATCTGTCCTTGCCGTTTTGTGATTTGGGGTGAGGTGACAGAGACTTTGATGCCAGCGTTAGCAGAGGGCCTCCCGAGAGCTGGTGGCGAGCACTCCGTTTCACTTTGCCTTTTGGCACTTTACAGTATTGTCAATGTACTGAATTTCATTCAGCTTGGGAGATGTTTTACCAGGGAGACTGGGTGGACTCTGAATGGTTTTTCCCTCCATGAGCCCAGCCCTGGGACAGTAACTCCCTGACAGAGAAGGAGAACTGATGAGATCTGAGCCGACTTGAGCTTGAGTCCTGAGACTGAGACAGACATGGATATCCAGCAGCTGGCACACGTACGCCTCGGATGGCACATCCACCTGGATCAGGACAGAGCACCACTGATGAAAGGGACTGTGAGCCTGCCTGCTCCCCCTGAGTCCCTGAGGGACTTCCCTTGGGGTCTCAGATAACCAGCGCTGCTCCCCTTCCCCATGAGCTGTGGGGACACCAGCTTCTCATAGCTCTGCCCTGAATCCCCCAAGTGACCCCCCACCCCGAGCTGCTCTCTGAATTTGGCTCCAACCAAAGAGAATGGTTCTTTCCGACAGCAGATAGAGTATCGGACGCCGTTTCCATGTGAAATTTCATTAAGTCTGGGCGTGTCAGATGTCACAGCACAGGCGGGGACAGCTTGTGCCTCCTCTTTCCTCCTCTCTCCTTCCTTTCCCACCTTCTCGTCTGCACTGTTGTCTGGGCCTATGGATGTCACCTTCCAGACCCAGAGTCTGAGTGTCAGCCACAGGCTTCGGGGCTGAGGGCCACAGCTCGCTGAGGTGACCGACTCTGCCTCCAGCGCCCTCTCTCAGCAAGCTCCCATCATCTGCCACGGCACAGAGCTACCCGGTCTCCAGCCAACAGGCTCAGAATTACTTTAAAAACCTTACTGTTTTAAAAACACAATTCAAAACTTAACAAGCTTACAATCAGTGGTCTTTTCACTGTGATAAGATACATGTACAATTTACCAGCTCAACCATTCTAAAGTTTACAGTTCAGTGGTGTTAAATACATTCATAACGTTGTGCTATTCCACCACTGTCTGTCTCCAAAATTCTTTTCATCTTGTAAAACTGAAGCTCCGTCCCATTAAGCAGAACCCTCCCTCCCGGGCGCCGGCCTCTGGCAGCCATGCGTCTACTTCCTGCAACTTCCTGTCTCTAAGACCCTAACCTAAGTGGACTCTTACAGCACTTGTCTTTTAGAGTCTGGCTTATTTCACTTAGCATAAAGTCCTTGAGGTTCATCCGGGTCATCAGATATTAGAATTTCTTCCTTTAAAGGCTGAATAATATCGCACTTTTTAGGTCACAGATTTTGCTGATCTCTTTTTCTGCAGATGAGACATTTGCTTCTCTGCTTTAGCTACTCTGAGCTGCTGCTATGAACACGGAGCATAAATATATCTTGGGGACCCAGCTCCCAATTCTTCAGGGTTTATACCAAGTAGAGTTCCAGGACCACTGGGTAGGTTTTTGTTTTTTTTTTTTGAATCACTTTGCTATTTTCCACAGTAGCTGCAACATTTTACATTCCTGATCTCGGTGTCTAGGAGTTCCAATGTCCCCACATCCTCGCCAACACAATTTCTATTTTTTTAGTAGTAGCCGTCCTAAGGAGAGGTGGCACCTCATACATTTGATTTTCATTTCCCTGATGCTGAGTGATGCTGAAGTCTTTTCATACGTTTTACTGGCTGTGGTCCATTTTGATCTAGGTTTTGTAGCTGGCATTAGGTAAGAGTCTACCTTCATTCATTTGCATGGGAATGTCCTGTTTTCTCAGCACGAATTGCTTCTCAATTAGCTTTTTGGCTAAGATCAAGTACTATCTTCTGCGCACTAGTTGTGAAAACCAAAAACAAAAAGAAACTGTCCTTTCCCGACTGAATGGTCTCGGCATCCTCGTCATAAATCACTGACCACGTCTGCAAGGGTTTCCGTCTGGGCTGACTATCCTAGACCCACTGTCTAGATGTCCGTCTTTATGGAAGTACCATGCTATTTAGATCACTGTGGCTTAGTAGTAAGTTTTGAAGTCAGGAAGTGTGAGTCCTCTGACTTTGCTCTTCTTTTCTAGGATTGTTTGGGCTTGAGTCAGAGGTTCCTAAGGGAAGCTGCATATTAGAATCTCCTTAGGGAGACTTCAGCAATCTTGCGCCTGGCAGCTCCTGGACAGAAGGTCACATTAGACTCTCACACAGAGCTCAGAGGGTAGGACTCAGGCCCAGTATTTTTAACCACCCCATCCCACCCCACCCCACCCCACTGCTGCCAAAAAAAAAAATCTTAAAACAAAACAACAGCAACAACAACAAACCCAGACCTGGAATTCCAGTGAGTGATCTCAGCTGAGCGTGGCCACTGAGATGGTATGAAGACATCAATTTCCACCCCACACTGGGTGGGATGCAGGTCTCAGCTCTGAAGTTTTAGGTCCCTAACCTAGGAAGCTGCTGTCCAGTGGGGAGACGAGACTGATCTATTGGAGCAGCTGGCCAAGCATCCGCCTGAGTCCCAAGGGAAGAGGAAGGTGTGGTACCAAAGGTTTCCTGGGGGAAGCTGGTAGCCGGAGCACTGCCAGGTGGTGGTGGTTGTGGGAAGGACAAGCAGGACCTGAAGCCAGGGGTTTCCTGCCACCCCGACTCCTGGCAGGGGTCCCCGCAGGCCCTTTGCTTGGGGCCACAGGCAGGGCTCCCGGCACATAGAGCCTGCCGGCCTCAAGGGAGGGCCCTAGACTCTGGATCCAGGGCTTCAGGGCCTGGCCATGTCATCCTTTTGTAGAGGAGATGGGGAGAACTCTCCATGCTTTATAAATGACATTTCTAGTTCTGGATAAAATCTTCACTGACCACATTATTCAACAGGTCTGTCTGAAATGACTTGGAGGGCTATGAAAATGAACATTTTGAAAACTTTTCAACGGCCCGTGACCTAACATCTTGTTGAAGATCCTAATGGTGAAGATATTTCTAAAGAAATTTCATTTGTAGAGTGGGACTAAATATGTGTAGTTTATTTTTTTTTAATCAAACTCATGACCTTGCGCTTGCCAGACAGGTGCTGTGCCTCTGAGCCATATCCCTGGTCCCATGTATATGTAATTTAAAAAACAAACAAATCCAGGCAAGTGGTGCACACCTGTAATCCTAGCACTCGGGAGGCTGAGGCAGGAGGATTGCCGTGAGCTACAGGCCAGCCTGGGATACATTGTGAGACCCTGTCTCAAAAAACAAGAAACAAAAACCAATAAATGCATGTGTAACTTTGCTAAGAAAACACAATGGGTTTGGACCAATCACAGGCCAACTGGATCCTGTGGCTGAGGAAAAGGTGGCTTCATTCCGCATGTGCACCCTAATTGTGTCAGTGCCCATCTGGTGTTCCTTATGCTTGGGGGCATGAAGCTGCACTGAGCCTAGGGTATGCATGTGAGGTTCAGTTCAGGAAGCTGTGGTGGCCCGGGAGTCCTGACAGAGGATAAGGGTCCCGTGTGACGGAGGTGGGAGGCAGGTGGGGAGGGCAGCGGGGAGGTGTGTGAGGTGGGACTTTGAGGACAAGTGGGGATGAGTGAGCCCAAGCAGGAGCTCTGGAAAGAGATCTCGCAGGGTATATGAGTGGACATGGGAAGCCACGGCTTTGTGAAGCCACAGGAGACCTGGTGACCTCAAAGCAAGAGGGAGGAGAGAAATGGGGAAGGAAAGAGAGCAGGCCTGAAAGGGCAGAGTGCCAGCTCAGAGAGAAGCTGCCCAGTGGAGAAGGGGAGAAGGGGGGGTGCCCAGCAAAGCGCCAGCCTGGGGCCTCTGCGGACCTCCGGGCGGTGCTCTCAGGGGTGGGATGTGTGTGCCCAGCAGCCCTAGGCTTCCTCAGAGACGGGTTAATGAAGCGTGGACTCCTGAGATGTCACCAGACCTGGCACAAGCAGGAGATGGGGGCTTGTAACTGCCTCTGGACCCACGCTAGAGCCATGGACCACAGCCAGTGGAGACCGTGTAGGGGGGACGCTGTGGGGGATGACTGTGCCTCTGACCGTCCTGTGGGGCAAAGGCCCACCTTGGAGGTCACCGCTGCTTCTCTTGGGTGAATGTCCTCAGAGCTGCCCAATTCCCGTGTGTGTCTGGGATGGGAATTAGGAGGGCTCTGGAGCCTCTACCCGTAGGCCGGTGTCAGGGCTCAGATGATGGTGCTGAAGGGGGAAAATTAAAATTTTACACAAAAGCTTGCCCAGGATGTCCACCAAGACCAAGCGGACATGTCTGGCAGCCCAGTGACAGAACACTTCTTCCTTTGTATAAACCCCTGGCGTAACTGGCGGCCTCACGATGTAACTTACAGTGTACCAGGACATTTCTTCCCTGGTATAACCCACACTGTGTATAGCTGATAGCCGTACGTGGAATCTGCACTGTGTAAGCTCCTTCAGCAACCCACGCTGTCACCCAGCCCTCCAATCACATGCACCACATCTGCCTCTGTACCTCCCCACTCACTGTCCCTTTAAAGGCCCGGAAACCCCACGGGGCAAGGCTGGCTCTCTGGAAGAGACCCTACTGGGAAGCCCAGCGGTGTAATAAACTGCCTCCTTAACTTCCCTCCTCCTCGGCCTGTTTCTTCCCATGTTTGGCCTGTTTTCTGCAAACAGTGCAAGGGCTGTAAGTGGCCTCTGTTAGGTGTGTGCAGAGCTGCCAGCAATGGATACATGCAGGGCCTTCCAGTCTCTACGGGGGTTTCAAGGATGGGAGGACACCCAGGCAGGCTGCTGGGCTGGAACAGAGTCAGGACGGAGCCCTGAAGTCCCTGGCATCTCACTGCCCCTGAAAGCGGGCAGCTGTTTCTCTAGATTTCAGAGCTCTGGCTTGTGAGATTCACCTATTCATGTTGCGTTTTATCTCCCGGCTCCTATCAGCTGTTCTCCACCGCTTTCTCCGCTCACGGTTTGGGATGCTTTTTAGCCTCTGCTCCTATTGTACCTCTAGAACCAGACACACTGCAGCCTCCGGCGATGAAGGGGCCCTGAAAGGCAGAGAGGAGCAGGAACTGTCCAGATTAAAGGAGACTAAAGACTAGAGAGACCTGACAACTAAATGAACCATGGGATCTTAGCTGCAGGAAAACAGTGCTATAAAGGACATTAGCAACAAGTTAGAGGTGGATGGATGGAAGATTTTGCCAAGAGCATCATTTCAGAGTTGAGTTTCTTATCGTTAACTGTGCCATGCTTGGTTAAAAGAGCAACAACCTCTGTCCTTAGTGAAACACACTGATGTGGTAAGGGGTAAAGGGACCTGCCCTATGCACATTCCCAAATGGTTCAGAAACAAACGGCATGCACTATTAGAGAAACTCACGGGATGACTTACTCCATGCCAGTTCCAGAGAGAGAATCAGGAGGAGGGCATGAGACGGATGGTAACAACACATCAGTCCCCACTTGTAGTGGCACCCTCTGAAGGGGCACCCATGCCATCTCCTAGGCTGTGGACCAGCACGATGTGGGCACACTGTGGTTCCGGGATCCACCATGGCACTGTCAGCTGGATGAGGACCCTGAAGTCCCACAGCCTAATGCATGGCTGGCTCCATGTGCCCCTGCTCAAGCTTTCAGCCGGCCAGCACTTTCTGGACACCATGGCTGTTTGGGGGATCTTGGCCCCTCCAGAGACATCTGCTCCATGCCAGCTGCAGAAGGGATAGGTGTGGGCAACTCAGAGCCCCGTCCTCTCCCCTCCATTCCAGCCACAGCAGAGGGGAGGCCTTGGACCCTGTGCCCTTCCTCAGAGGAGCTCTCAGAGGACTCTGGACCATCTAAGTAAGTGTTAAGGGGTCCAGCAGGTCCTTCTGAAGAGGAGCAGTAGCCTTTGCTTCTGACCTCAGAAGTGGTAAGCTGCGCTGTACTCTTTAGAGGGTAGCAGTGGATGGAGAATATACCAAGTTAACAGTGAGCAGAGACGTCATGACCTCATCATCTTCCTTGGGGACAAAACCTACCTCCCAAGACTATGGATTACCAAAGGAATGATCAACAGAGTTCACTGTGAACCAAGCACCATGCTGGGTGGGGCAAGGGCACCAGTTTGGTCACTGTCATTTTTTTTTTTTTAATTGGTACTGGGGATTGAACTCACGACAGCGCACTTGCAAGGCAGGCGCTTATGCCACTGAGCTAAACCCCCAGCCCTATGTCACTGTCATCTTTATTGTAGGGGAAAGACCAAGACAGGAGCCCCTCATGGATGCTCCATAAGATGGGCAGGGAGGAAGGGTGGTTAAGGGGTGTATGTTCTGTGACCTGCACAGAAGACACAGGGCAGGAAGGAAGGGTAGGCTAGTGCCCACCAGGACTCCAGTTGTGTAAACAGCTATATTCTATGTCCTGAGTCTGGGACTGAATCAGAGCAACTTTCTCTAAGGAAAGTCAGCCTATTGGTTGCCTAGACCCATGAAAAAATGAGTAGAATGAAGTGGATCCTTTTACTCAAGAATGAGCCACTCAGGGCCGGGTGTGGCGGTGCACACCTATAATCCCAGCTACTTGGGGAGCTGAGGCAGCAGGATAGTGTTTAAGGCCAACCTGAGCAATTTACTGAGAAACTGTCTCAAAATACACAAATAAAAAGGGCAGGGTGGGCCTGGGATTTAGCTCAGTGGCATGAATGCCTGCCTGGAAGCGCAAGGTCATGAGTTCGATCCCCAACACACACACACAACGGAAGGCAGCTGCTTAAGATTCAAAGGGCTCCTTGGCAGGGGAAAGGCAGGACCCTCCCTGGCCTCCCAGTACCATGGAGCTACTGTCAGGTTGCTCACGTGCAGCCTTCTTGGCTGTGGGCTGTCACCTGGAACTGGCACCATGCACTGGGCGAGCAGGAGGCTGCTTTAGCTAGAAGTTTCCTAAGGACAAGAAATATCTGCAGTGACGACAGCTGGCTAGGGGTGGGGGACAGCACAACAACGAGCACTTTGGTACCAGAAAGGAGTTTGCATGGTGACACCTGAAATTCCATTCGTATTTGTGCCTGCAGATCAACACTGCTGCCACCCACGTGCACAGTGGGGGCCGTGCCCCAGAAAGTGGTGTGCAGGCTGGAAGTCCAGGGAGGGGACGGGCAGCCCCCCCAGTCCCAACTCAGGCCCTGCTCCAGCACCCTGAGTTCTACAGGCAGCTGCTCCTTTACTGATGCCACTTCAGGTGCGAGCCCTGGGTCTGCAGGCTCTGCAGGTGGAAAAGGGCCAGGAAATGCCTGGGGGGCTTGATGGGGCTCTGCTGCTCGCCTTTCCATCTGACCCTTGAGGTCAGCTGGCCAAAACCCCTTGGCCCTCACGAACAGGAAGGCTGAGCCTCCACATCCAGCAGGTGCCTCAGGGTGACTCTCTTCAAAGTGCAGGGCTGCAGCAGCAGCTGATCTCTTGGGACTCCTCGTGTGTACTTCTTTCTGTCACTGCAAATGTTCAGTGCGTGCTTAGACATTGTACACCGGTATGAGGCGGAATTCTCTTTGTAGATGAGCGTCTATGCGCTTCCAGCAGAGGGCCATCTAGATGTGGCCTGTACCACCCAAAGGTGCTTCATTGGGGCCAAACTGCTCCACTGGCAAAGCCCGAGGACGTCTCCTGTCTGGACAGCGAGTCCTGCACTGGCCTCTCTCAGCAGTGGTCTAAAGACAGTAGGGGGCTGAGGCCCATTCAAGGAGGCCAGTCGCACTCAGACCCCTCTGGACACGGCCTCGGCCCCAGCCTCCCCACTCTCTCCAAGCCTCCCCTCCCACCAGGCAATGTTCTTCTGTTGAAACCCCGAGTTCAAGGCGCTGCCCCACTCCTCCTCACTGGTTCTGGGGGCCCAGCCCTCTCAGCCTCTGCATGGCTGGCTCAAGACGGTACGAATGAACACAGTGCTTCAAAGTCCTGTTTTCCCTTCCATGGTTTCTTTATTCAGTCTGAAGATCACAGTCAGTGACTTGGCCCAGCGCTCTGGCTTCACAGAGGGAATGGGAAGAGCTGGATCACATTTTGTGCCTTTCTTACTACCAAGAACTGACTCCCAACAGCTCTGGGCACTCCGAGGTGTAACAATAACATTTATTTCTTTACTTTTTCTTAAGAGAATTTCAGAAAAAAATAGATCTCTATCAAATATATATATATCTATATATATATCTGTATTTATATATCCACATACACAGAGAACCTTCACCCAAGGGGCAAAGGACAGAGTTTCCCCTGATGTGGGAGTCAGCCTTCTAGAAACCTCGAAACCCACAGGGCTGAGCCAGTGCAGCCTGGGGTAGGGCTTCCAACCTCCCTCCCCATCCAAGGAAGCTGTCACAAATGAGGTTGCCCTCCTTGCCTTCTCCCACTCCTCAAAGTGAGATCTGTACCCTGGACCAAGTGCAAGTTAGAGGGGAACTTCCTGCCAAGCCCTGGGGGACTGACTTCTCCAGGCAGAGTTCTAAGTGTGGAGCAGCAGGTGGGGGTGTCAGCACAGTGGGCATGTCATGGACCCCAAGGTCTGCTCAAGCACGGAGTGGGAACTGGCTTGGTAGTCTTTAATCACAGCTCCGGGGACCCCAGAGTGGGGCACATGTCATCACAAAACCCCAAAGTTTCGGGGCTAGTCCTAGGGTCTGCCCCTCCATGTTCTTCCCAGGGGGACCTGCCTTTAGGAAAAGGCTAGAAGGCATGGACTGACTCTGGGCATTGGAAACAGCTGCCTCCAGAGCTGTTTCTGTGTCCTGAGGCCTGTTTAGGGCCTATGGAGACCAGTGGTGTTGGGTCCTCTACAGGTGGATCAGGTAGGTATTAAGAGTATGAAGGCTGATGTTATGTGTCCCTGGCTAGACACCAGAGGCCTAAAGGCACTTACTTGGTGGCTGACTGGAAGAGCACATGGGGCCCCACTGGCCTCCAGACAAAGGGGCAATGCTCGGCCTCAGTGGTCATCATGGCGTCTGAGAGGAGCCTGGGGCCAGCGGTCTCAGCTGCGCATACCCTGCACAAGGCCTAGGAGCTGTCTGGGAAGTGAGACTCAGGAGTGGGTGCCCTAGAGCCCAAGGAAGGGGGGACCTCAGCTGTGAACACCCGCAGGAGTTGCAAAGGCTAAGTCACGGAGGGTCCATGCTAGTCTGTCTTCCAAGGCCCCGAGGAGGCATGGGGGAAAAGCTTGACTTGGCCAAGGGCAGCTGGTAGGGTTCATCGCTTGTGGGGCAAGGGTTCTGGACTGGACCCTGTCCAAAGCCAGGAAATCCAGGTTTCAGGTATGTGGGGCCAGGACTTGGGGCCAGATACCCAAGACACACAGCCCACCTTAGATGACATGGTCTTCTATCACCCTTGCCCACAAACACCATGGTGCCTAAGGCCCAGGGAGCCAGGAATTTGCTTTGGATGCAAATCTTGTCCTCTCAACTCTGGAGCAGCAGGCGCAGGCTGGGAGAGCCTGGAGGGAAGGGGCACAAGGGGGCTGCAGCTTGCAGCAGCGTTTACTACCTCTGCATTCCCTGAGGCCCACATCCGGATGCCACTGTCCCCCACCCTGCTGCCGCAGCGGGCTCAGAGCTCCCTGGGGATGATGGAAAAGGGCAGCACAGGGCTGCTGGCCTCCAACTCCAGCGCGGTGAGGAAGCAGTCGGCAGCAGCCTCGGTTTGGCCCTGGGCCTGCAGCACCTCGCCCAGGCCCTGCCAGGCCTCGTGGCACGTGCTCTGCCTCTCGACGGCGTCCCGCAGCACCTTCTGAGCCAGGCTCTTGTGGCCCAGCTGGCTCAGCATCAGACCCTGAGGACCAAGCACAAGGCAGGGTTAATGTGGGCATCCTCAGACAGAAATACCCCAGTGACCAGGGCCCAGAGCAGGAGCCGCTCACTTACCGCCACCAACCAGAGAGGCCCCCATCTGTGTCCTGCTTGATGCTGTCAAGCAACTGTGCTTTTTACTTAAACAAAACCTATCTGTCCCCTCCTAAGACACCTGCTTCAACTCCAGTCTCCCGGACCACTCCCAACAGGACACTGTTCCTCCTAGCTTGAGGGACAAGGCTCTGAAGTCCAGGCCCTGCTTTCAACTGATTCACCAAGGGACCCTGGGAAAGTCACAACTCTCTGGCTCTTAGCTTCCTTACAAGTAGTAAAATCACAGCATCCGCCTGTAGGGCTGCTGTGAAGCTGAAATGAGTCAGTGAATGTCAAGCACTTGAAGAGGAAGTGGCGCTGGTCCTTGCTGCCCAGAGCACACAGCTGCTTTCACCCCACAGATGCGCGAGGCCAGGCATCCATTACAGGGCCATGGCCCTGCATCTGAAGGGCAGAGACCCGCACCCACGGAAGGCCTGTATCAAGCACCTAACAGATGAGAGTCACAGGAGAGCGCCAGGCCAGCAACGCACAGTGCAGAGGCTGGGTGTGCTCAGTGCCTGGGGTCTGGGCTGGGGGCAGGCAGAAAGGACAGCCCTGTAGCTCAGACAACTGTTGCCACAGAACTAGAGGAAGTGACAAGAACTGTCACAAAAAGGAGCTGGGATGTGACACACTCACGCTGTCCTCTGTAGATCCTCTTCTACCCACGCTGGGAAGGAAGCAGGGGACAGGGTGGAGCAGAGGGAGGGTCCCGGAAAGGCTGCTTCACACCATCCCCTCAGTCTCTGTCCTACTCCTTGAAGGCAGCACAGGGTGGTGGGCCTGCTACTGCTCTTTCTCTTGTTTCAAGGTAAAAGGAAAAGGCCCAGCACTGACTTTCGTGGGAGGGGAGCTTGCTTCTCCATCCCTGGAGCCCCTCTCCTGTGTCCGCCCACTGATGGACATGTACATTTTTAGCTGGATCATTTTCCTCCTCCTTGAGCTCCCCAGAGTGAGGCCCTGTGTTGCTATGGAGACATACTGGGAAAGATGCACATGCCTGATTACACGAAGACCTCCGAGAGCTTGGGATGCAACCAATTAGGCAAGAGAGAAAGATGGTGCTCAGGAAGCCTAGGAAAAGCCACCCTCTCTGAAGATGCTGGCTCCAAGTCCCACGGCTGGAGGCAGGAGAGGAACTGTACTCATGGGGCCCTCATTTAATCTGCACAGCTGTACCCAAGGAATCACTAGTGCCTGAAGCCAAGGAACAGGGACAGGCAGGGGAGTGCTGGGCAGGGTGGCACCCTGAGCAGGCCCTAGCTCTGGCCAGATGCGCACATGCTGACTCAGGGCTGCCCGGGGCGGGAGCAATGTCTGTCTGGCCAGCAGGGCCCCAGGCCAAGCTGCTCTGCCCACATGGCCTGAGCGCCAGACCCTAGCAGCTCACAGTGGAACAGGGCTCACAAGAAGGAGGGAAGGAGGGTGGGTGGCAGCCGTCAGGCACCCAAATTAAGCACCAAAAATGGAAGGCTGGAGGCCTGGGAGTCTATGCTTGAGGAGCAACAGAGGGGAGAGTGGCTTGGGGCTCTTTATGGAGCACCCTTCCATGTGAGATTCTGTGGGATGAAAGGACACTGCAGCTGAAACCGGGAGTGTGAAAGCCTTGATCTTAGCAGGGCTGGCTGGATGCGTACGCACGTACGTGCATGTGCGTGTCGGGGGAGCTCCCCTGCGCACCCAGGTAGAAAGCTAGGACCCAGCGGCCACAAGCCTGGCAGGGTTGGAACCCCAGTTCCCACTGACAAGTACTATGACCATGGCAAGTGGCCAACCTCTGAGCCAAGGCTTCCTTGTCTATAACCAGGGGGTTGGCCAGCTCGGGCTCTACAGCCAGGGCACACAGTGGGCGTGTGGCAAACGGTAGCATCTCCAAGATGCGCAGAGGAGGGAGTGGTACAGCTGATTTCTCTAGTGGCTGGGGAGGACTCCTCTGGGGGAGGGGAACTGTGGGCTGCACCCTGGGGTGCTGACCTGGGAGCCTGAAAGGAGACACCAGCCAGGCTGGGGTCAGGCTGGGGGCCCAGAGGCCCAGGGCTTGTAACAGGATCTACTGCCACCTGCCCCCAACACCACCCGCATTTGTGTTTGGTAGCAACTTGGAGCTGTTTGCTGCCTGACAACCGGGCAGGATCCAGTCCTAGCAAGACGTGAGGTCTCACCTGCTCTGCCCCAGCCCAGAGCTGCAGCAAGTCCATTGTTTCCACCTGGAACCCTACCCATCATCTAGCGAGACAGAGACAGACGGTGGGGACACAGTTCCACCTACACGTCCTGTTCCCCACCTGCTGAGTAAGGAGACCAGGCCCACTGAAACGCTCTGCTCCTGATCCCCAGGGGTTAGAGTTTATGGCAAATGGCCATGGCACCTTCAAGGGACAGCTGGCTGGTTATAGCCATCAAAATGGTCTTGAGGAGGGGCAGGGCTGTAAGAGAAGGCCCCAGAAATTCCCACCTCCACCTGCTCCTTCCTGCCCTCCGGGCTCTCAGGGAGGGGATACTTGGCCACATATCACCTGCCAGGGGACCTACCTTCCCTGGAAATCCGCCCTGAGAACAGTGGTCCTGGCCCACACAACCCCCTTGAGGTTGTGCTTGGTTACTGAGGAGCTCTCGTGTGCCATCTCGTCCTGCCCCTGTGCAAGGGACAGGGCCTGTGTCTCCTGCCTGGTTTTCTTTTTTGCATCAGAGAGCAGCTCTCAACAGGGACAGAACGAGAGGATCCTGAACGCAGAGCCGGGTCATCAGAGGCACATGGGTGCTTCCTGAGCTGAACTGCTGACTGGGGATGCTGCCAGTAAGCCTGGCCTCTTAGGACCAATAGTGCGGGCAGTCTGGGGCCTGGTCTTACGGTCTGCAAGGAGACACTCAGTGGGGACCTGCTCGTTAGGAGCAAGTTCTCTCTAGGGTGACAGCCTGAGGGGAGGAGGAAGGGGAAAAGGGTCCTTCTGGCCTTTTTCAGAATTAGCCCTGAAGTCTATCCTTCCTCACTGAGTGCCTGATGATGTGCCCCAGAGAGGAGGGATAGCAGGAAGCCTGGGAAGGGTCTGCCTCCTTCGTCTTGAGGGGAGCCTGCCCTAGCCAGGCCAGCTGCAGCCAGGCCAAGTTCTCCTCTCATCCCCCCTTGGGTATTTATAGAAGTTATTTTGGGAATTTTCTTTCTGAGCTCAAGGCACATTCCTGGGATTCTGTAACAGCCTTTCCAGCTGGAAAGCTGGGAATCAGTTAGAAGTTGCTGGAGCCTTTAGGTCCCTGGAGCCCCGTTTGGGACGCAGCCTGCTCTAGAGCAGGGCCATGCCCTGAGGAGGCCATGCCAGGGTCTCTCAGCATCTCTGTTCCTTTAGGTGTGCCCTCCTCCTCCTGTACCCCTGTTAGGCACTCAGCCCCCTCCTCACACTGCCCTCCTGGACAGGGAGGCATCAAGCTGGTCTACCTCCCTCCCATAGCCTGGCCCCAGAACCCTGTGGGTTCTCAAGGAGGCCCTGGGTGAAAAGGTCCCTGACCCTGTGGGAGTATAGCCTAGATGGGGTGTAGCAGGTGGCTGTGTTGCTCCTGTGGCCAAACCCGCACCTTCCCTTCCTTTTCATGGGTGCTTGAGAGGTGAGAAGTCTGCTGGAGCTGGGGCTGTCTTTCTGCAGAGGGCAGAGCTGGGCTGAGGGGCTGACCATATGATGGGTCATATCCCAGGGGACTACAGAGCCTAAGAACCCACTCCGTCAGCCCAGCTTGGTATAGGGCTGGGTCTTATCTCTTTCTCTCTCTCTCTTTTTCTTTTTTTTGGTACTGGGGATCGAACTCATGACCTTGCGCTTGCAAGGCAGGCACTTGAGCCACTGAGCTAAATCTCCAGCCCCTGGGTCTTATCTCTTCCTGGGCTAGTGATGGGTTCTGGGCTGGCTGCTGGTCTTTCCCACCTGGGACCATGGCCTGTTCAGTGCTAGGTCAGGGGGCTGCAGCCGGGCCTCTAGATCCTGGGTTCTAGAAGTGAGCCCTCTGTGTTGAGGAAAAGGGAGCCCAGTCTCTGAGCAGGCAGCTGAGGCTAAAGGGGTGGTGTTTGGGGGCTGCACTGTGCCTCCAGATAGGTGAGTCTTTCCCATTCTTTTGTATACAAAACTAAATTTCTAACTATGGCTGCTCCTTTACAAGTTATTCTTTGTAGAGTTCTTCCCCATCCTTGACTGGTATTTTAAAGAAAAATCAAATCTAGGTGATAAAAATGTTAATGGCTAAATAATCCTTCTTTAGATTTATAAAACTCAGAACACCTAGTGACTGTCACATAACATCAGAATATGTAACCCTCCTCCTGTTTTTTAGTCTCATGCATCAACTAGCATAAAGCATGTGACTTGCTATGATGTTTCACTTACAGAAAAATAATGTGAGTCTAAAGAAGCACAGGAACTAGCTCCAGGGGGCCTAAGGGATCCAGGGTGACCACAATGCTCCTGGCAGAAAAAAAGAAAGGCGAGTGTTCCCTGGATGGTGAAGACCTTGCCCACCACGGTCTTCCTGCCACGCCTGCCCACACCCCCTTCCTATCGCTGTAAAAGTCCTTCCATGTGTGAGTTCCCCAGACAGCTGCCCTCCATCTTCTCAGGGTGCCAGCCTTTGAATAAACCTGGTTCGTTTCCCACCAAATCTTATTTCCTGAGTATGGGAGTAGCAAGAGTTAAACCAGCAATAAGTTAAACCAACAGTGCTCCATTATCATTCTGAGCTGAAGCTGCCACAGATTTCACACTGCAACCTCTCCACTTCCTCAGCAGAGCTGGTGATGGACTTCTGAGGCGCCACGGCAGCCTGAGGCTCCCCAGGGGTCCCAGCCAGGTGTGGGCTCAGGGTACG
Organism: Hydrochoerus hydrochaeris; assembly: GCA_004027455.1. Lineage (NCBI taxonomy): Eukaryota > Metazoa > Chordata > Mammalia > Rodentia > Hydrochaeridae > Hydrochoerus > Hydrochoerus hydrochaeris. Next base: position 207,111 of record PVLA01003410.1, read on the forward strand.
AGTTGGGGCGGTTGATGGCCCCAGGTTAAAGTGGAGTAAGCAGGGATTCTGCATCCCAGCAAGAATATTGGGTGTCATACCTTGTACCTCCCCCAATAGCAAGCCTGCAGAACCCTCCACCATCTCCTCCTCCTCTACATGGCACCAGGAATGCATGGCATCAGGCAATATTTATTGGTGAGAGGTAAAAAGAATTCATAATAAAACCAGCCCACTAAGAGGTCAGATGACCAAGACATTCCTGCTGAACTTGCCTGCCAAAGAGAACAAACAAATACTCCACATCTCCTGGAGGGGCTGGGGCAGGTACAATCAATGTCCACTTTCTCTTAGTCTCTTGTCACTTTCTCCACACGTACATGTGTGTGTGTGTGCACGCACACACGGGTGTGGAGCGAAAGCCAAGACTTCTGGGTCCTCCTACTTTCTCAGGCTCCCTGGGCATCTCTAGGCCATATACCACTGCCAGGAAAGGCAGAGGCAGGAGCAGGCTGTGGGGGTGCATGGCAGACCCTGGGACACGGGGCACACACAGCAGGGGCCAGTGGGCCCTGGAATCAAAGACCACACCGCTCCATGTACTGGGCCCCATCTAGCATTAGGGAACCTCTAAAATGTTGGGCAAGTTTCACTTCTCAGCTGCTCAGGGCATCTTTCCTCCTTAAAGTCCGGAAGCAGCTGGTGAGCCAGCCTGCAGTCAGGCCAGAGCGCAGGGCCAGCTCATGGCTGTGCCCACAACCCCTCCTCTCCAGTCGCCTTGGGTCAACCAAGGCAAGGGGCTGCAAGACAAGGTCTCACCTTCCCCTCCTCCCTCCACTCAGACCCCCACAAAGCAGGCTGTCACCCCCTCAGCTCAGGCCAGCCTGGCTTTGCATGGTGTACCCTGGCCCCATCCACAAGGCAGCGGCGGCCTGTGCTCTGCACACCATGCTGTGGCCACATGTTTCAGGTGGACTCGGTGAGGACTGGGCTGTTTCTCTGCCATGAGCCTCTGGGGCTTGGCTCAGGCTTCCACTTCCCTCAGCAAACCAAGAGCATCTGAACATGGCCTGGGACTTACATTTCAAAGTTAAGAAGACAAAAATAATGCCAACATCAGCTTACAAAATTATTTAGCATAATTCTAACAGTAGGCCTAGATGCTTGCCACAGGGTCACCATTTTATATTCAAGGACAATGGGCCTGAGAGATTAAGGGACTGGGATAACGGACTTGAAGGTGGACTTGAAGGCCATGCCCCAGCCTATGCATACCTCCCCCAGAGCAAGCTATAGTACTGGGGTCCTAAAAAACTCAGTTAACCAACCCTAGAAGCAACCCAAAGGTCACTCTCAGGCTCCTGTCCTGTCCCTCAGTACTGTACTGGGCATCATGGCTACCCTGCAGCACCAGGCAATATGGGCCACAGGTGGGGTCCAGGCTCAGGCCACTCACCATCAAGCCTTCCATGCAAGCAGTGACAGAAATACCCAGCGCTGACTTCTCTTTTCCCAGTGTCCAGTTAATCTGAGACCTCCGAGTTCACAAGATTCTAAGTTATTATGCCCATTTACAGAAGAAAACACTGGCCCAGCAAGGCAAAGAACACTCAAGCACCTCCCTAACTTGAAGGCAGGGCTGTCTGTCTGTTTTAGGCCTGTCACCCCTTGTGTCACACTGAAGAGTCAACCTCTCTGGCCTCAGAGACCTGGTCTTTTCTGCTGGGTCCACAGAGCACCTAAAGGCCCAAGCTGGAACCCGGGTCTTCAGTGACATAGGTGTCTCCTTGGGGAGCTTCTGGTTAGGGGAAGGAGATTCGTGTGTCATAGCATGCTATAGTCTGATGTCCCTTAAACTCTCCAAAGAACAAGGCAGGCACTGCATGCTGGGAATAAGAGGAAAACAATGAAGGGAATGTTTGCTGATGATATCAAGAAAGCCAAAGGTGACTGCAAGAATCTCCCTGCCTTTGCAGGGCATGTGGAGACACATGAGGCTGTCACATGGCCAGAACTGCTTCAGCAACTGCCATTCAGGGTTATATCACGAGAGCCTAAGCTTGTGCGGGGTGGTCCCCTGCTGGCGCTGCTATAGCTTGTCTCCAGGAAGGAAGCATGACAGCATGACGTGCTGTCCTTCCAGAGCCTGTCCCTGGAAGAGGAGGGCAGGTGCCACCCACAAACACCTTGCTGGCTCACTCAGGCCGAGGGCTCTCCCTAGCCAAGCTGAGGGCAGGGATCTGTCTGAGGCCTGTCCATGGTGGCACTGAAAGGTGGCAGAACATGCCATCCCTACAGATGGCATCTTGGCAAGAGGATTGTTTTGAGTCGATGATGATAAAAAAGAAGCAGATATAAGAAAAGCTCTTATTCTCTCCTATTTACCTAAAAGCAGGATACCTGCACAATTTCCAAGGGAGAACAAAAGTGATGAATCATGGAAGACAACTCTGGATTTCCTCCCTGGGACCTGCCTTAGCAACCACACTGTAGAGTGGATACCAGTTCTCTGGGCAATTGGCAAGGACATACCAACTTTCAGAGTTCACAGAGGCTGAGACAACAATTTTGTCTCTCACTGTCTACCGACTACTTTTACAATGACACCCCCAATGTCAGGCTGACTTTGACTGACTACTGGTTCCTATCATGTTACATCATGCTGAAAAGGTCCCAAGGTCACATCTATGCTAAGAGGGAAAAACCGGTGTGATCGACTAGCAATGTCTGTCACTGGGAGGGGATGGAGGACGGTGGTGTGTCTATCTCATCATAGACTCTCACATGCACATGTTGTGGTTAGAACAACGCTATGGCCTAGGAACAATGAAGATTATTATCCATTTACCAAAGGAAATGGACGCTAGCTTCCAACTAGCATGGAAGCTAAATGTTTTCCCAAGTCAGCAGAGTGCAGCAGGGTCACAGTCAGGATTAGATCCCAGATGTCCTGAATGCTAGGCAAGTACTAGGAAGAACTTAGATGGGGGAAACACCTGAGAGCAATAGGCCAAAGTGTGCACATGTCTTTAGGAAAATATGCTTGGTAAATCTTCCCCAGGCTTGCAATTTACTATTCTTTATGCACATGTGTGGGATGCTGGCAGGAACAAAGCATGCGGAAAGGCGACAGGCTGCCCACGCAGGAGCTGACTGCCCCTCTGGGTGCCGGCAACTTTGAAAGGGGGTAGGCCTGGCTCTGGTTTGCTCCAATTTCATCAAACTGGCAAGGCACCCCAGGAAAAGAAAAGGGACCATTTCAGTAACATCTGCAGGGAGCTCCTCTCAGTGGCGATTCAGTTACCATGGAAACCCACCCTTGGAAGCTGCTTCAATTTCAGGAAAACAGCTACAAACAATAATAAGCATAAATGAAAAATGGTACACCGTTACTTCAAAATTGTACTTGTTATTGGATTTTCTAGGGATTTAAGGGCCAAGACGGCAGGCTCACAAGAGCGAGCACAGTGGCAGGCAGACATCTCTGCCTGGCCGTGGGCCTGATGGCAGCCCACATTCTCCTTTCCGCCTTCCTAATCAAGCTTCTGGTGTGACCTCTGGCGAGGCATTTATCAGAGAAGCTAATATTCTGGGAGGAAAGAGGACATGCCTTGCGGAAAAACAAAAACAAGAACAAAAACAAAAACAAAACATTTTATTGGCTAAATAGCAGATAACAGGAGCTGCTTGGAAGGACGCACAGCTGCGGGGAAGCCCGCGTTCTTGAAAGGGGCTGAACACTCACACAGGCCTAAGTCAAGTTCTTGAAGAAAGCAGGCAGCATGGGTAATAGCCGAGCTGGGAAGGCCATTCTATCCCCTATTCAGTGGTGCTGGCGACTGGAGAGGACCTTATCCTTATAAAGAGGACTTGGTCCAGCCCCTCTCCCAAGTGAGTCCATTCTCTTGGCAAAATCCTCACCAGATGGTCACTGAGAATGCACAGGACTATGCTAAGAGTTATAGCTAGAAAGCCAACACCTTGCGGCTCTGCTCATGGACGCACCAGACCTTTCCATGCATCTGGAACCATTCTTTGCACCCATTCTGTGTCCCTCATGTGGCAGATGTCAGGGACACCCCCACGCCATTCGCAAAGCACTCTGGAGAGGGACATCAGAGGTGAACCCACACCCTGACAGGGAGAGACTTGCTAACCATGGCTCCTACACCATCCTTCAAAAGTCACTAGGGCATTTGCAGGCTTGTTGCCTTTCAGATTAGCACATCTGCTCTGACACTGCTCTCTGGGAGCAGGAAGGAAGGCAGGGGAAACTGGTTCTCTCTTAGGCAACCATATCATCTGTCAGAGCAAGAACTCAGTGATGGTTCCTGGACCAGAAGTCTCCACTGGGTGCAGAAGTACAACTGAGGCTTAGAGACGGCAGTTGCACACAGTCATCCAGGCAGGGTGTGGTGAGGCTGGGTCAGGAGCACCAGCATCCTGCTTCCCAGCCCCCGAGCCTTCCACAGGCAGGTCCTGGTGCCCCAAGCACCCAAGTCCTCAGTCTGTGCCCTTAGACTAGGACCATTCTCCATGTATGCGGTACCAGGCCTGACATAACAGTCCATACCAGAGTACTCCCTGAAGTCCAAGGAGACATACAGCTCCCCTGGAAGGGAGAAGGCAGATTAATGACCAGGGAAAGGACCCTGGAGGCCCCCCATAGGGAAGAGCATTTTGGGAACCTCTAGGGTTTGGGTTAGCCTCCAACAAGGCTAGAAGCCAGTGAGTAACAGGGAAAGCTCTTTGGGGACTATGACAAAAAAGAAGTCACAAAAAATACCAACCAACCCTTCCAGACCTTTCTTCAGTGCAGACACAGAGAGCCCACAGGGGCAAGAGGAAGCCACCTCACCTTCCAGACATCAGGGGATAGAGACCAGGGAAGAGCAGCGGCAAGAGACAGGCACGTGCTGGGGCTAGGAGAGGGGCAGGGCCGACTCACCAGGCTGTGCATGATGCGTGCGCCGTCTGGGTTCACTGTGAGCGCCTCCTGGTACAGCTGCCTGGCTTCCTCCAGGTGGCCCTTCACCTCCGCCAGCCGGCCCCGCATGTAGAGCACGGAGTGAGAGGTGGGGAAGAGGCCGGCTGCCTCCTGGATGCAGAAGCCTGCCTCTTTCAGGTGTTTCTGCTCCATGAACAGCTCGGCTGTGGAAGCAGAGGAAGGGTGCGAGGTGTGAGCTGGCGGTCAGAGGCAGAGGCCCCGGCCAGCATCCCCAGAGCCGAGGAGCTGGGCACTCCCCCAAAGTCACAGCACCGGACCCCCTTACTGCAGGGGACAGGGGTAACCTCAGTAATCGGCCCTAGTGCTCTATCAGGGCCAGCACTGAGTGGAGGAGGGCTCCACTCAGACTGTCTCAGTCAAGGCTTCCCAAACCCTGTCAGTCCTGCTTTAGAGATGAGGGACCCAGGCACAGAGGTGACAGCAGCTACCCCGGGCCCCTCGGACAGTAAGTGATGAAGGCAGGGTTTCTGTGGGACAATGACTTCGGTGCCTGGCAGTGTGGATACAGAAGGGGCTGAGCACTTGCTCAGGGGTTTCTGGTTTCTGTTTGAGACTCTTTGCCCCATTTGTTCACAGTGTGTCTGGGCAATGGGGCAGCAGCAGGTCTGGCGGCTTGGTGGCCGTCCAGGAGGCCTCAGGCTGGAGGCAGAAGAAAGGCTGCAGGGCTGACTCTGCCACCCACTGGTCATGCTCAGCCTGAAGAGGGATGTGTGCAGAGCCCTGTGGGGAGCCTGGCAATCCTGCTAAAGATGGGGTGGGGTGGGGGTGGAGAGAGGAGGCTCAGGGGCACTTGCTAAGAACAGCACAGAGCTCAGACCAAGCAGCACTATGTAACGGCAACAAAGCCACCATGTTTAATGTGTGGACCATGGGCCAAGCCCTGACTCCGCAAAGCGTTTTCTCTCTATCATCCTCATAATGATCCTGCAGGTACTGTCATGATGTCCACTTTGAGAAATGCGCAGGCATAATGGGGCCTTCACTCCATCCCCACTGCTGGCAAAGGCAGTCATATCTGACTTCCCCTCACAGAAGATTCTGGTCGTCAGATAGGACCAGATCTGCCCAGAAGCGGATCAGCAGGAAGTGGGTACCTTCTATAACCCAGGACAGCCCACAGAACAGCGCATTTCAGGCCCCTGGTGAACAGCGTCTGCCTTTTAGAAAGGCTGCTTGGTGGTCTCACAGCCCACTCTGCCCTCCTTCTAAAGCAGCCCCTGGGCTCAGCTGCCCCACCCTGGGGCTGGCTCTCATGCAAAGGACATGCAACACAGACGGGGGGGACATGGGACACCAGTAGAGTTGGGCTGTGGACCTGCCAAGAGCTCCTCCAGTAAGGGCTGAGAGCCAAGGTTACTCCACTCCACATCATGTCTGGGGTGGGGTATCTAACAGACTCCCCCGTGAGGAGCTCTTGGGAAGAGGTGGACAAACCAGGGCCAGGCACCCTCTGCCTGTCCTAATCAGTAGCAGAAAGGAGATTAAGGCCTCACGGCAACACATGACACCTGGGTCAACCTAAGCAGCCTGCCACACCCAATAATGTGAGAGAGTGCTCTCTCTGGGTGCTAGGATAGGCTCTTCTCCAATGGAGACCAGAATTCGGGAGAACCCAGCTCCCAGGACATGTGGGCAGGGAGGGTGGGGCAGAGATTCTTGTTCCCAGAGGCAGGCTGACAAACAGACTGCCAAGGCACAGTAAGGCAAAGCCTGGGGCTGGGCTTAGAGCCCAGGGCCTTGCTCAGGGCTGGCCCAGGGTTTGGGGATTCAGCTCTTTCTGCCTTAAGCTTCCTCCTCTGTTCTGCTGTTGAGCTGCAGCTAGGAGCTCTGAACAGGCTGCCTTGGTAACTGTGTCTAACTGGTCTTCCCGACAGAAGGAGAAAGACGGGGATGTGGCTAAGTCACTAAACCACTTGAGGCCCAGGGCAGTGAAGTGACAAGTGCCAACTCAGGGTTTATAGGCACTCAAGGGGTTAGGTCAGCATGGTCAGGGAGGCCTTTCTAGAGAAGGCATCCTTGGCAGAGAAGAGAATGGAGATCACTGTGGCAGATTCCTCAGGCTCACAGGAGGAGGGAGAAGCAAGAGGCTGTGGCTGATGAATGTTGGGGTGGGGAGGCTGCCCCCACACCCATGCTTCAGGCTGCAGGAGCTCAGCTCTGCCGAGGGCTCAGAGCTCAGGCTCTCCATGCCTGCACTTCGGGCTGGGCCCATTCGGCCATGGCACGGGTCATTAAGCTGTTTACAACTCACTGCCCTGGCTCCTGAGCCCCGGAGGTCTGCCCCTGGTCCCTCCCTTGAGCACTCCTTGTGGTGCATCCAAACCAATAGATTTCAATCAGGAGAGCCGGGCCCAGGCTTCACTGAGGGGTCACACACCAGGAATGTGCCCTCAGGACAGGGAAGGCTGCTCAATGGATGGTCTCTGTCACCACTCAGGAAGTCAGATGACACAGAGCAGAGACTAGAGGTCTCCCAAGGGCTCTGGCCATACTGCACACAGCCACACAGGTCCAGAGTCCAGTGTGGGGCCTTGAACCCGCACACAGCCCCACAGGTCTGGGGCCTGATGTGCACCTCCACTTCCTGGCCTCAGTGCCCCTAAGCAGATGCCCCAGCTTCTACGCACTGCTTTACCAAACATGGTGCTCATGACCAGTCAGCCGGGCTACAGGAGTAGCCCATGGCACCGCACCCACTGCTGCCTGGATCCTCCCTTCCCAGCCTGGCACCTGGCCCAGGGCTGCCCACACCCATCCAGGCCTTGCCTGGCCAGGGCTGAACTGGCTGCTCCTGGTTTTTCCCTGTCTGTCACCTCGCTGACAGGGCCTTGGTGCGGGATCCCCGGGTGTCAGAGGGCCCTGCGGAATCTTGGCTCCTTGACTCTGGTTCTGCTGTCATCCTCCTCTCTTGCCTGCCCCCTCT